>JAVGVS010000192.1:246527-744027 GCA_032718565.1 Distichodus sexfasciatus | reverse complement strand
ACATAACGAGAGAGATCCTCCCTTCAAGCTCCCTCTTTAGGTCACTTCCTGTCTGCCCTCTATGGACTTCCTGTGTTCAGCTCTCAACCATGACGGACCTATCCGCTTTCTGTGTCTCTTTATTCATCCCTCCTTCCATAACTCCGTCCACTCGTCTCACTCTCGACCTCCGGCTCCATCTTTGCGCGGCACTTCATCCATTCCCTCTTCTTTATGAGTCATTACGTCCAACCTTCGCTCTCGCTCGCTTTCTTTCACTGACACACACACACACACACACACACTTCTCTCTCTCTCTCTCTCTCTCTCTCTCTCTCTCTCTCATCGTCTCTCCTTCCCTCTCATTTCTCCTTCCATCTCTGCTCTCTCTATGATACCCTGCCATGTCGTCATGGCAACAATCAGGGCCTGATGGCTGGGTTGCCTGGCAACTCGCATCACCCGTAAGAGGAACACAAAGATGAAAAGTCTGAAACAAACAAATCACGGAAATCAAACGTTTGCTCTCTCACACTCGGGGAAGGAGAGAGAGAGAGGGAGAGAGAGGGAGAAAGAAAGAGAGAAAAGACGAATCTCTTCAGGCTATATCTCCTGAGTATGGAGTGTAAATGTATATTTTTATCCTAATAGTTTAACTCTGATCTCTCTCTCCCCCTTCAAACTAAATCGTTTATTACATCATTGAGTTTGGTTCTGTTAAAACGTTATTTTTTTCTTTTTTCCTGTTCAGTTTTAGCAGCAAGGATGAAAAGTTCAGGTGAGAGTTGTGTGCATCTGCTATAGCTCCTGTACAGCAAGTTGAATAATGCAGCTTTGCATGTCTATGTGTGCGAGTGTGTGTGTGTGTGTGAGCATGTGTGTGTGTGTGTGTGTGTGTGGACCCGGAGCAGGTGGGAGGATCTCAGTGCAGAGGAGGATTGTAACCTTCAGCTCTGATTGGCCAACTTCTGCCTCCACATTGTGAGGTCAGCAAAAAGTTGTGTGTGTGTGTGTGTGGACCGGAATCAAATGCTGTTACGCAAGACTGATGGGCAATTGAAATCTGCGTCAGACATTTGCATTTAGCCAGTCTTTGAGGAAATCCCATTTTTAGGAAATAATTGCTGAATAGCAAATGACTGTTGCTTTTTATGGGGTCCTACATCACCAACACACAGACAGACAGACAGACACACACACACACACAGAAATTAATATTACACTTTCTCAAGCACTAGAGCTACAAGTGCTTAGACACGTTGCAGCAACAAGTGTATTAAAGTCTTCAGCGTAAGTACACTGATCGATCTCCTTGGTTTCACATCACATGCGGAATACACAGAGGAGTGTAATCCAATCTCACTCTTCTCACTCTCTGATGCACCGCTAAAGGAATGGAGGGATTTTGTTTTGCACTACCACCGTTTGCCACCAGGGGGCGGTACGTACATTCAGCAATCAAAACCAGGCCAAAATCGACCGGGAATAAACAGCTTCTGTTAATTATTTATTGTCTGTGTGTGTATATGTCTACTAATCTTTAAATTTATCCATCAGCCACTTTAGTACTACCTAAACTGCAACTACTCACACCTAGTGAGTGCACTGAACAATTTTTTTAATTTGATGTTTTTGACAGATGGAAGTCTGGCCCACCCACCTGAGGTCCGAGTTTCAAACCAGCAACACAAGACAGGGGACAGACACGTTACAGATGAGGAAAAAGTCACAACTCATCCAGGACCCAGGGTTACATTGTCCTGTCTTAGAGAATAGAGTTTATTTTTTCTAACAGATTGTCTGTACAGTATACTCATGTCCAACTGCTGCTCATCTTATGCACATTTAATGTGCCAAAGTACATTCCAGAGCTGTAATTGTAGGTTTCTCCACTTGACTTGTGTTGCAATATTCTGCAACTCCTGCAACTCCTTGTGTTGCAACTCCTCACATAACTAAATTGCACATTTTACACTTTCTTAGACTTTTATAGAGATACTGTTAATTATTTTTTAGACCGTTTAAAATATTCACATTAAACTGCTGCAGTTTCAAGACTGTAACTGGGGGGTTCAAAGGTCGTTGACCCCTTGATTCCAGTAAAAGGAGTTCTTAATGCTTCAGCATACCAAAAGATTTTGGACAATTTCATGCTCCAGACTTCCTGTTCCAACATGACAGCACACCAGTGCACACAGCAAGGTCCATAAAGACATGGATGAGGGAGGTTGGTGTGGAGGAACTTGAAACTTGGACTGGCCTGCACAGAGCCCTGACCTCAACTTGATAGAACACCTTTGAGAATGAACCTTCTCATCAACATCAGTAGTGGCTGACCTCACAAACACTCTTCTGGAGGAATGGTCAAAAATTCCCATAAACACACTCCTAAACCTTGTGGACAGACTTCCCAGAAGAGCTGAAGCTGTTACATCTGCAAAGGGTGGGTTAAAGTGGATTAAGAATGAGATTTCCTGAAAGTTTGTGTGTGTAAAGGCAGGTGTCCCAATACTTAAGGCAACTGGTGCAAAAAATGAATAATTGAATACCTCACATAACTAAAATTGCACCTTTTCTGTTTTTACCTCGAGTTCAGAGATTTTATTTTAAGTCTATTAATATGTGCATATTCTATGTGCCTTCTTCGTACTCGGTAAAAACTGGAGTCACATCATGTCGTCTACAGCTGAAATGACAAAGTTGACTTTAACTTGAAATAAATATATCCTACTATATATTTGCACTCATAAATATGATCTATTTTCCCCATTTCTACTGCTATATCCATAGTTCATATTCCTCTATTTATAATAGTACCTTCTATATATCTTTTAAAAATAATTATAACTCTTAATGTCTCACCAACCACCAAAGCAAAACTGCTAATACAGTATGTGACGATGTACTTGGCAATAATCTCCATTCTGATTTCTGATTCCGAGATGTCTAGCTGTTTTGACTTGAACTTGAAACTGAAGTTCCATTATGTATCTCAGCAGTTAACCGTTCCAATAGTAACATTACTAGAAAAAAGAAACACATTTTATCTTGTAACATTGGCTCAAAAGACAATTTTTAATTTTTTTAAAAAAGGACATTAACCCTGCTATTAAAATTGTCTTCTGCTGTATATTCAAAACGTAACAGGGGATTTATTCCACTCAAATTTTTGTTTGTTAGAGCTCATCTGTTGTCATGCCCACTGTCACGCTACTAACATCCGGTCAGTTTCTGACCCCAGGAGCCCACCTAAGCTGCTGTTTAGGCTTCGACTCCTTCTCAGCACAGCGGCGACACTGATCCGTTAGTGACATGGCCGTGTGTGTCATGCTGCAACGAGTGTGTCTGACACCGCAGCTTTGCAGGAATTTTTATGCACATCACTGCTAGGTTGAGAGGGTCAACAAGCCTATAAATATCCGGTAAATAACCAAAATCGCTGACCCACTGACAGCTGGGAATAGCTCTCAGCTAGTAAAGAACTAATACAACCTATACAGTACAGGACTGTCGCTACCAGCCCCTAAAGAGGTAAAAAGCAGCGTGGGACGTGGAGAGAAATGAAGACTCAGAAGAGGAAGCCTAACTGGTGTGAGATTCTGGGTTTAAAATGTTGCTTGAAAAATTCAGTACTTGAACAGTTTCAGTTTTCAATGCGGTGAAACAACTGAAGGGTTTAATAATAAGAAACCAATGAAAGCCTGTTTAAGACTTTTTCCTTTTGAAACAGATCTCGTAACGTTTCGAATCAGAGGTTTTAGAGCTTCTACAACGATCTTCTGAATTTGCCGTCACTCGTTAAGCTCCTAATGCATACGGAGTCTATCCCCAGTAGGGATATAACAGGAAAGTACATCACCAGTCTGTGTATGTGTGTATGTGTTAGGGGCACACACACTTTTTACACAGGGTTACTTCTTCATTCCTTTATTATCCAAACCGCTTAAAATCCTAAAATGATTATGATATTTGTTGGCCATCTTGTTATAGGTGTTTTTTGAAAACAAAAAAGAACCGTATGTATAATAAATGTGTCAAATTATCTGCTTGTGGTCTAGTAGTATCGTAACTTCATGCAGCGTCGGGGTAGCGACTTTTAAGATGCTTTTGATTCAAAGTAGTTCAGCAACGCTCAAGTTCCTGTTTTAATATAGTAGCTAGCTATACTACATGCTCAGTTATGTGCTGTAATACTTTTGTTTGTGCAGTAGGATACAGTTAAAGCAAATCAATACAAAAATGTGAAGGATGTTAAAAGTAACATGAAAGTCTGTTGTAACAATGTAACGTCAAATCACAACAAGGTCTCAAAGGTGTTTTGGAGGTAGATTTTCGATTTCAGCTTGTGTAAGTTACACTCAAAGGTGTAAGTTCTGTCCATTTTGTCTTAACATTTTGATTAATACGTCCACGGATTCTTGCGTCCATCTTAACCAAGGTGGACTCCATAGAGTTGTAGTCAAAACCACCTAAACCAAAACAAATTTCTGACCGAAACCTGAGTGTGTCGAGACCGAGACAAGACCAAGACTCTGAAAGGCTGAGTCCGAGACGAGACCGAGACTAGTGGTGTGTTTCCCAAAAACATAGTTGCTAACGTATTGCTAACTACGTTAGCAACACTATGTTAGTTGCTAATGTACACCATGTTAATTGCTAACATAGCCATTATGCTTTTGGGAAATGCACACCAGTGTGGGTCGAAAAAATAAAAAATCAGTTTAAAGTACAATTTGGTTAAATTTTAGAAACATGAGAGATTGCAACCGCGATCGGCAGTAACGTCATTGATTGCACCTGAAGTGCGAAGTTATCCAATCAGCTCATTAACAGTTGTGATTTCGTCTGGTCTCAAAATAAAATCCCGAGTCCATGACAAGGCCGAGCACAAATACGGCCGATTCCGAGACAAGACCGAAAAACCGGTCTTGAGACGGCACAACACCATCCACAAGTCCATCTCGCTGCTGCCAAAAATGGATTGTGTGCCATGCAGGCAAGGTAGTCTATCAAATGGCACAGCTTCCAATTTGACACCTCTCTACCTCTCTTTATAAAAATGAGAAAAATAAAATTAGCATGCTACATCGCTGTTTGTTAAAGCTAGTTAGCTTCTCAGCAGCACTGTTTGCAGGTGGTAAATGAATTTGGCCTGCCGATCTAAACAGTTCTCACCTTTACATTTTTACATTCTTATCCAGAGAAAGAGTAATTACAGGGACTGTCTCCCTGGAGCAACCTTGCTCAGAAGCCCTTAAGCTCAAGTTGGCCCACAGACAGTCTCCCTGGAGCATCTGGAGGTTAAGGGCTTTAACCTTGATCTCTCCAGAGAGGCTAGAGCAACTTATATTGACGAATTACAGCGAGCAACATGACACTGACATACACCAACTAATTAAATGCAGTGTTGAGCAGTAGCTAACTACAATTAGTGATGCTATTTAGTTAACTACTTTTTCAGTATCTTACCAGTAGCAAAGCTGCTTGTAAAATGCTGTAGACTTGCCATTAAGTTTTTAATAATAACTATGTAAAAAATGTGATTTTTCTTTCTTTACAAAGTCGAGTATTTTGAACTAGCAGGTAGTTCGGGTTGGTTTTGAATTGGCAGAAGTGGCATCTGATTGCATCACAGTGCGCTGCTGGCAGCTGCAGGACGGAGTCCAATTTTTTGAAGACGGACGCGAGAATATGTGGCCAGATTTATCGAAGTGTATGACTGTGAAATGCAAAACACCTTGGAGTGCAAGGCTCTATCCACATGGGCGTTCGAATCTTGGATAAATGAACGCACTCTGAACACTCTACTCGGTTTTGTTGCGTTTTGTAGCTGCGCTTATTGACTTCAGTAAGGCGTTACATTGGCATTCGTTTGATGCTGTCTAACGCCAACCTGCAGCCCAATTTGTCATTTACATGGTCCCTGTATTTACATGCAAAGGCCATGTAAACGCAATAGTGACGTTTTCTTTGCGTTCAACAGGATTTCAACAGAAACTGGTGCCGGGAAAACGTTACATGCAGCGTAAATTTGACGCCATCTGAACGCACAGCCGACCGAACGCAGGTCACGAACGCCTGTGTGGACGCTCTGGTTAGCTCCAATGAGCAGGAAAACGGTCGGCGCTCCGTCCACGCTCATCTGACACCACGAATGCCAGAAAAACACCTGATTCACATCTAATTTATGCAAGCCGAAAAGAAAAACCCATGACTGGAGCCTCATTAAGATCACACTGTTCAAATTGATTTTCATATTACTTTTAACATCAAGTTTCACTTTTGTTATTGTTTAAGGGTATCCTGCAGCACAAATATTAAGTAGTACTGGATGAAATAGCTTGGATGTAATTAGCTACTTTGTCTATGTAGCTTGTACTCCAGCAAACTACTATATTCAAACTGTAGCTTCACCAAACAGTATGTTAGTTTACCAACACTGGTCCTTGAAACTTTTTAGTGAGCTGATGTTAAAACAAATATGGCACTTGCCTGGCAACAGAGACTGACATAATTAACTATGCCCAAGGTCCTTTTCAGCAGGCAGTAAAGGCATCTAAGTGGATGCGATCAGCTTGAGATCTCTAAGACAACTGATGGACGAGGCTAAACCACAATGTGTCTCGGCTGTCCAACTGTGAATCAGCTGCTTGAGATGCAATTAAAAAGTATAATTGCAAGACTGTTATAACAAATAATCAAAGAATAGCGATTAACCGAAATTAACGTACAGAAAGAAAAATGTACTTGTTTTTCTAATTTAATATAAACATAGTTATTTCCTTCTCATTTTCAACAAATATCCAGCCAAATATCTTAATTTTGTGTATTAGAGGAATACTGATCATAGTTTGAATTACGGGGTGTATCGGAGGGGTTTGAGCCACTAATCAAAGACCCAGAGCCTAGAACCATCACCTGAATGTAATTTTTGTAATTATTCTTGACATTTCAAGCGCTCTTGGTGGCCCCCTGGTGGCGTGGGGGGGCCCCAAGCGGCAGCTTAATTCGTGTATGCCTTGAGCCAACTCTGGGAAGCCGTATGTGTAAGTGGTCCTGAGTTTGAAAGACTTGACCTCGTAAAGTAGGACCACCCTAGTTTTAAGAGGCCTAATTCCTACTTTGTCGCCGATTTTGGTAAAGTTTTCCGAATGACCTTTTCAGCTCCTATGAGTCAGTATTTCTCACTTCCTGGAATTTTGAAATAACGCAAACTCATGTTTTTTAAAGCTCGGTGAGTCTTTTAAACCCCTCTACTGCTTCTCTGTTTGAACTGGCATCCATAGCTTAGCTTACTAAAAGTGAGCTTTGTCCTGCTTAACCTTGGCTCACTTTTTCAACCTGAACTAAGACTTAGGACAGGAAAGAGCTCACTGCCAAACATTGATCCCCTTCACAAACAACACATACACACACACACACACACACACACACAAAGTTTTGTATTACAAGCTGAACACTGTTGCACTGCTATTTCCATTGAGTGGTGAAACTGAAGACCAGAATGAAATCTTTTTGTTTCCTTATTAAATATAAAAATGTGGGCATTCTGTTAAAAGATATTTTCTGGTTTTGTCCCCACACAGCACTAAATACATGCCCCAACACACACACACACACAGTCTTGTATTACTATCTTTGTGAGGTCCTTCCATAGACTCCCATAATGACTAGATGTATATAATTTTATACCTACACCTAATCCTAGCCCTAACCTTAACCTCAGTAACCAAATGCACATCTTTTACCTCTTTTAGTTTCTCAAATAAAACAAGCACATTTTCTTTAAAGTCATTTTTCCTCATGGGGACCTCTCAAATGTCCCCACAAAGCTCAAAAAAACAGATAAAAGTGATTTTAGGGGACAAAAAGGTCCCCACAATGCGATAAATACATGAACACACACAGACACACACACACACAAACACAGTATGTAGGTGACTCTACCTACATACATCTTACACAACGCTCAGTAAGCCTAACTTGCATAAATCTTTATTTTTATCACACGTACTGAAGATACTACACATATTTACGTAGATGTACAGTACACTACAAAGTGAAACCCCCACGCTACAGCAGTGCTGCTCCACGCACACATCATAATCTTCTGAACTTATCACAACACCAATCATTGAATAACACTGCAAATAATAATGTATTCATTTCACATTTTACATATTTTAAAACACATTTCCAATTATAGCTGCAAAATGTAATTTTATATGATCATATAGAGTTAGTCTGTAGAAACATTTAACTATATAATTAATATAAATAATTAAATGTAAATTAAACGTAATATTTTCTTGAAAAACAATATTAATGTCTTTACATTATTTTTATAAGAGTATATTAATGTCTTTCCATGGCACTATGTCATCTACAACAACAGTAAGGTCTCTGTAGTGAATTAAACCTAGTCTTAGTGTGAATCTATTCCAGATAACTTTTAACATTTTTTAAGTAAGTCCTAAGTGATCTTTAACACCAGACTTTCAACAGACGCCCAAATCAAGTGTTAATAATGTGTGTTTTACTGTATGTCATAAAATAGGGAGTTATGGTCCCTAAATAAAAATGTGTGCACATCGGAAAAGCTCTGGTACTAATGCACCGAGCCGAGTTGGTAGGTTTAATGGACTTTAATGAGCTACAAGCGTCTCCTGACAGCTAATCAATAAACCAACATTTTCACATGGGGCCCATATATGTTATTAATTGGCTACGTCATTGGCCCCAAATGGTTTCGATTCCTGGCTACTTTCTCTTTTTCAAAGTTCTAAAATAATAACAGAAAAAATAAAATTCTACAAAAAAATCACTCAAAGTTGCTTTATTTAGACTTACACTGTTTAAAAATAAGTTTAAAAATTTAAATAACCAATAATAAGTCTAATATATCATAAAATATAATGTGAAATGTTTAATACATATATATGATAATTTTTAAAAAACATTTTTCAACTCTAGTCACCTGATCTGGAACTGATTAATGATGTAAAGCGAGGTATTACTCTACTATCAATATAAGCAATATTCACTCTCTATTTAACTACAATTATAATAGCAGTAACATACTTTACTCACTTAAATTTACTTAGTCACTCACAGACAAATGTGTTGTCTGTAGAAATGTCTACATTTGAAATGTATTATAAAGGGATGATGTTTGCTAATATTTGTGCAAGGTTCTTTGTGGTATCATTGGTATCAGTTTTTTAAACAAGCAAATTAAAGCACTTCAAGACTGCGAGTGTGCATGAAATCCATCATCAGTTGTGATTCCAAAACTCAGGAGTCAAACTCAGTAGCAGAAGATTTCAAAACTCAGGAGTTAAACTCAGTAGCAGAAGATTTCAAAACTCAGGAGTCAAGCTCAATAACAGAAGATTTCAAAACTCAGGAGTCAAACTCAATAACAGAAGATTTCAAAACTCGGAGTCAAACTCAGTAGCAAAAGATTTCAAAACTCAAGCGTCAAACTCAATAACAAGATTTCAAAACTCAGAAGTTAAACTCAGTGGCAGAAGATTTCAAAACTCAGGAGTCAAACTCAATAACAGAAGATTTCAAAACTCAGGAGTCAAACTCAGTAGCAGGACACAGGACACAGACAAGACTGCAGTCCCTAACTGAAAAGGGTCAAAGATGATCAATTAGGTAAAACACTGCAAATCCAGATCAGAGACCAGTAGGTAACAAATTAAAAAAACATATAAGGCTGAGTAACGCAGCTAGTTTGCCACAGACCTAGCCCTTTATATACTAGGAGAAAAGGAAGTGACACACTCGGTGTATTAGTGGCATGACTATTGAACAGCACCTGGGATTCGGCACAACGACATCATAGAGTTAAAATTAATATTTTGGAAAGTGTTTAACACGTATTTGAGGCAAAAATAGCCCAGGACCATATCAATAATTAGCATTTATAATAATATTCATACTGTCGCTGTTGGGGTCAGATGGACGGAGCTCGGTTACTAAGGTCATTTATAACTAGGGGTTTGGAGGATATATTCCTAAAAAAAGTTATTATTCTTACAAACCACACACAAACGCAGATGCCACTTACAAAAACCGCTCATCTTTCATCACTTCCTTCTTCACCCTCCTCCGCCAAACGGGTGAGGGAGCCAAGCCGGAAATATTTGTGACTAATTGCTCTTTTTTTGTGTTGCTATCAGTGAAATTGATGCACTCGGCCAACTCTCCTCTTTCTCTTTCTCTCCAACGCTCTCTCTCTCTCTCTGTATAACTTAAGGGCATATGTGATGCATATGTAATGGCCCTCCATTACACTACCCCTTCATCTTTATCCTTTAATCACTGATATAGGAGAAAAGAGAAAAGGGCAGAAGGGCGGGGAGGAGGAGAGAGAGAACAAGAGAGAAAGAGAGAGAGGGTGTTTTCATGACACAAGCATACAGAAAAGTTGGGACGGAAAAAGTAGAAGGGATGAAGATGACAGCCTTGTGTGTGGGTGGGTAGGTGTGTGTGTGTGTGTCTGTGTGGGTTATCCTTTTTGACCATCTGCTCCTGTGGAGGCCCTGACAACCACTTTAACTGCCTTTGTAAGAACATACAGCCAATCGCAGATGCCCACACTAGAAAAAATTGACAGCAGCAGACAAATATCAAGCGTCATTGTGAGCACACCACAGAACACACTGCACCACAAAGAAATGTGACCCCTGCATTTGACCCATCTGTGAAGGAGCAGTGGCCAGACATTAGACTTGAACTGGCGGTCTTACGATCATGCAAACAGAGTTCACAATTATGAAAGATTCAGTGTTTCTGTTGGTGTCAGTTCAGTTGGGGCAGTTAATATCATTACGGTTAGGGCATTTGCCCCATGATCGGGAGGTCGCTGGTTCAAATCCAAGGACTGGTAAAGTTATCACTGAGGTACTCATGAGCAGGGTACCGTCCTCAAGCACTGCTTCCCAAACACTGCCCTTGTTAGCTTCCCACTGCTCCTTCACGGATGGGTCAAATGCAGAGGTCACATTTCATTGTGGTGCACTGTGTGCTGTGCTGTGCTGTGTTCACAATGACAAATAATCACTCACTTTCACTTTCATTAAACTTATCACTTTCAGTTTCTAGGCAGCATTAGTATCGCCACATGTTTTATTCTGGTCTGCTGATAGAGTTTTTCAACATTCTCATTCCCTCTGGAGTTAATCATTAGGCTCTATGTGATTAACGAGTGAGTTTGTAATTGCTATGACGTTAGCTTCTAACTCCAGGCCAACAGTAGGAAGCGCAGGTTTTCCTTTGTTTAACCTCATAAAGCTTAATTATGCAGCTCAGAATGACAAATAAATGAAAGAGGTAAAAATGAGGGCAGCGGAAAGAGGAAAAAGCAAACAGCAGACCGTCTCCCATTCACGGCTTTCCTTCAGGGCAACGTTCGCAATTCCCCAGTTTGTCATTTATCAAAATCGCTAAATCACAGGCAAACCAATATTGCAATTCCCCTAACACCATGCGACGACAATAGCAATCTCAAAATGTGCAACTCATCAGCAATTTGCCACCAGACTTTTTATTAGACGATCCTGTTTCTAAAACGGGAGTGAACCGTCGGTTGGTTCTGATGCTGCTCTTTTGTTTCAGCGTGCATAACTGAGGAGGATGTTTGGCTTTTGATCCCATGACTGAACGTCAGACTGCAGTTTTGTCTTCCAACGTTTGTCTTACGAGCGTTTATTTCAAAGATCCTGTCATGCCTCTCTATAAAAAGAGAGCGCTAGCGCTGATTACTTTGGCCAATTCTCTAAACTTGCCAAAGCCCTTCAGCGTGATTAGAGGTCACGGCCAGCAGCTTCGTTGACATGCACTGTATCGTTTCTGAAATGTGCGTTTCCGTAATGAGTTGCACTTCCAGGAACGTTGCTCTAGAATAACGATAATCCTGTGTGGTTTTCGCAGTAGTCTTCCTTGGGGAATTCTGGTAAAGATCTGCCCCTTGTTAGAGCAGCGATTTAGCAGCGTTACTGTGAAATGCTAGGCTTGCAATGCTGCGGTTAGGTTATGGGAATCAGCACGCCAATAATATCGGCCGATATGAGGTAACTGCCGATAAATCAGTATTGGACCTTACAGTGAATAATAAATGCTAATTTAATAACAAATGGAACTAAGGATGGTGGATCCTTCAACATGGTTATGAGTGAGGTCATTTGCTGTCGGTGCTCGGTTTGCGAGTCGTTTTCCGTGAGCTGAAGCCCGAAGTGACGATATGCGTGCCACCGTTTCCCAGACATCCAACCAAATATCTTGGAGCAGCGCAGAGCACACCGTGTTCAGAATCCAAGATGGCTGCTGAAAAGAGTGTGGGAGAAGACCACCTAAACCGAGACTGAGACAAGACCAAGACAAGAAACAAATATTTATTGATATCCAGTTAGACTTTTTTAATCCTCCAAGCATCCAAAACAGTCAGACGGGCAACAGGCAGTTTCTCAGAGATCGGACAGTCAGACAGGCAATAGGCAGTCTCTCAGAGATCAGACAGTCAGACGGGCAATAGACAGTCTCTCAGAGGTCAGACAGTCAGACGGGCAATAGACAGTCTCTCAGAGATCAGACAGTCAGACAGGCAATAGACAGTCTCTCAGAGATTAGAGAGTCAGACGGGCAATAGACAGTCTCTCAGAGATGAGACAGTCTGAGATCACTCAACAAAATCAAATGACAAGACTCCCAGGGATCAGACTGTCAGAGGATAGATCAGAATTCAATGCTAGAACAGTTTCAGGGATCAGACGATTAGAGATCAATGTGGCAGAATTTATAATCAGCCCCATTTTCTAACTGTTCTTATGAAGAAATTTCTATTTTAAACCCACGTACCCAGTTTTCATGAAGATTCTGACAATGTTTTCTGATTTGAGATTTGTTTTTAGGTAAGAACAGAATCTAGAAACGGCGAAGAGCAGTTGGGGCAGTTGGTAGTGTAACGGTTAGAAAATTGGCCTAGTGATCGGAAGGTTGTCGGTTCACATAGTCAACAAACAATCTGAGAGCAGTTTTTGCAAACAATCAGAAAGAGTATTACAGGTCAGACTATACGAACGATACAGAGAGTGATACAGAGAAGTGTGAGTGTGTGTGAATTTAAGTGAGTGATTATTTCTCGTTGTGAACACAGCACAGCACAGCACACAGTGCACCACAACCAAATGTGACCTCTGCATTTGACCCATCTGTGAAGGAGGAGGGAGCAGCTTTTTGGCAGCACCTGGGGGGCAGTGCTTGGAAACAGTACCTTGCTCATAAGTACCCCAGTGGTACCATTTACCGGTTTGGGACTTGAACTGGCAACCTTCTGATCACAATGCCAACTCCTTAACTGCTATGCTATGAACTGCCCCTGTTGGCCCCAAATAGATTAGATCCTTAGTTTCTTGGAATATCCTCATGTCCCAAGTCGATTCTGGGTGGGATTTGGGCTCGGACGTCTCAGTTTAAGCTTAACTAACAATCTAATGTGGTTTGTTGATAGAAATAGCTAGTTACTCTACATGCTAAGGTTAGGAAAACCTTTTAAAGAGCTTTTTATGCACAAAAATAGGCATTTTGCAAGGTTTGTAGATGAACTCCGCTGTCCCCTAACAGATCTCAGACATCTCAGGTTTCTCTAACTTTGCGAGGACGTTTTTATGTGAAAAACCTGTAAATACTTTGATTTTGAAAAACAAAAAATGAAAAGAGGTTAAAGATTCGCTTGTGGTTACTGAGCTTTAGGTTAGGGTTAGGTGTTGTACCTCACATACTCTCTGTCTCTTTATGTGACGTGGAGAGTGGCAGAGTGTGTAAGGTGAATGAGAGACATGACTGAATCGAATAAACGTTTGTTCGATACCGCGGCATCTAAATTACTGCAGTGTGTGTTAGAGAGAAAGAGAGAGAGACCTTGCACCAAACGTGTTCCTGTGTAGTGTTTGAATGCAGTGGGTGCACCTCCGCAGTGTGTGTGTGTGTGTTCGTGCTTTTTGTAACAAAAGGCTGAAGGTTGATGTATGCATGTAGGAGAGGAATAATGAGACAGAGTCATACAGGGAGAGAAAGGGGGAGAGAGAGAGAGAGAGAGGGAGAGAGAGAGAGAGAGAGAGAGAGAGAATGAAATACATGATGGAAGTAAAGAGCAGTGGGTTGTGATGGAGGGAATTAGGCATGAATGAGGGAGGAGAAAAAAGAGGAGGAGGAGGAGGAGGTAGTACACATGCAGCAGTACCAAAGAAGTATACTGTGTGTGTGTATGTGTGTGTGTGTGTGTGTGTGTGGACAGCAGGTGGGTTTGTGTTTATGATAATTTTGCACGTATGGACCTAAATACCATGTGTCACACCAAGTAATAACAGGAAATGCATGTACATCGGAAATGCTCATTATGTCATCTGTGTGTGTGTGTGTGTGTGTGTGTGTGGACACCAGGTGGATCATATATGCACCTAAATGCATGTGTGTGTGAGTGTGTGTGTGTTCCGATATCCCCACAATCAGAGGAATCCTGAGATTTGGATTGGAATGTGGCTTTATGTGGACATATTGTAAGTCAGGTTTATGTTTTGTGTGTGTGTGTGTGTGTGTGTGTGTGTGTGTGTGTGTGTGTGTGTGTTCTTGTACAGCAGAGTGAGGACATTTTTGGGAAGTGAGGACTTTTTAGTGGTCCTCACTTCTTTAAACTGCTAACTTCTTTAAATACAACTTTATTTGCAAAACTAAAAGTGTAGAAAGATTAGCTTTTGGTTACTGAGGTTATGGTTCGGGTTATGGTTAGGGTTAGGTGTAGTATTATTTAGATACAGTAATATAGAAGTCAATGGAGGTCCTCACTAGTATATAAGTACAAAGATGTGTGTGTGTGTGCGTGTGTGTGATTTCAGTGTAAATGTGTACTCTACTAGCTGAAGTGGATCTTCAGGCCTCCAGCAGGCCTGAACCAACAGCACGATACTGCTGCCAATACAGAGAGAGAGAGGAAGACAGAGCAAGTCATTGATCTGAAGATCAAATGCACACCACAGTGCAAACACAAACTTTATCTCCTGACTGCAGAGGCACTGCAAAGAGAACACACACAAACAAACACACACACACACACTGTCACGTCTTGCTATCGCTGTGGGATAAATCTCAGGTTTTTCTGTCTTTTAGGGGACTATAAAGTCTTCACCAACACCTAAATACCTTTACACACACACACACACACACACACACACACACACACACACACACACACACAAAGACACTTATTTATCTATTATTATTATCTCAGTGAGGCCCTTCCACTGACTCTAATTAAATAACTCTACAGCTACATCTAGCCCTGTGGTGTGTTGGCGCCTGCCCTGGGTTGGTCCCCGCCTTGCGCCCCTAGGTTCCCGGGATAGGCTCCGGTCACCCCATGACCCCGATTGGGATGTAGCAGTTCGGAAAATGAATGAATGAACGAATGATACAGCTACAACCAATCCTACGCTTAACCGCAGTAACCAAAGGCAATTCTTTTAGTTTTATAAATGAAACGTGCAAAATTTCAACAGAATCATTTTTCCTTATGAGGACTGGTCCTCACACGCAGAAATGTCCCCACAAATCAGGGGTCCCCACAAAATGTGCCCACAAATCAGGGGTCCCCACAAAATGTGCCCACAAATCAGGGAGTTTTTCCTATCTTTTAGAGGGCTGCCAGGTCCTCACAACTCCCTAACTACATGCACACACGCACACAGAGTGAGGAGAACACGTGAAGAAGTGCAGTATGGCATCTCATTACCCCAGCACACACACACACTTAGCATTGTATCTGTGCTCACCAGGGGAGGTATTTAATTTCTTTCATTTGAAATCTATGAAACCTTCTACCACTGTGATCACACACCCACCCACACGCCCACACACACGCACGCACACACACACACACACACAAAGACAAGACCTATATCGCTGTATCCATGTAGTATTTCTACTTAGTTGCACGTTACTGTAAAACAGCGTTTAATAAGGATAAATCTACAGCGCACCCACCCTGACCCCCTTAAACACATCCTTGTAGATCTGATACTTTTCAAGTGTTCTTCAGCGTTTCATAACACCAACGACGGGTCAAAGAGTTTAGGTCGTATTAAATTCATGACTAAATTACAAACTTTCACTGAGATCTTCTAACAAAAATAACCAACGCTTAATGATGTGGAAATGTCTGCTTATTTTCATCAAATAACATCATTTACTTCTGTAATAATCATTGCCCAGAGCGTTACAGTGTGGCTACTGAACAGAGACCGAACATACACACACACACACACAGTCAATCAAGCAGCCTGGGTTAATTATTCATCCGGCTTGACCAATGCCTACACAGCCCTCAGTTCTACTTAGGACGACAGCCGTGCATATTTTAATGGGGTGGAGGGCAGGCCTGTGTGTGTGTGTGTGTATATGTGTGTGAAACCTGAAGATCACTGCATCACTGCAGTGCCTAAAATCACTCTAGCTACCATCTCTCTCTCTCTCTCTCTCTCTCTCTCTCTCTCTCTCTCTCTCTTTCCTTCTCTCTCACATGAAGGTGGCAGCTAATCTCTACCATGAGTTATATCTAAATATATTATAAAAGTATGGAAAAAGGAAAACAGGGTGAAATATTTGTGTTTCCCGACTTTTGCTGTTACATTGTTCTCTAAAATTTAGTAGAGAACATTAGATTTGGTCGTGCGTTGATTCAGTGGAGACTGCCTGGTGTGTTTGCGTCGCTCCTCAATTCACCAACAAGTAGATTCCATAGCGTTCAGAAATGTAGCGCACCTCGTTTTCCCTTTTAATTTTGACATGTTACATTCAATAAATCTACTTTGTGTGATCTAATAACCTCGTTACTTTAATAAAATTATGCCTGAAGTGCAGCTGAAAAATCAGAAATTCACTTTGGTATTTCAATGTATATCATGCAAAATCCTGATATTATCAACAGATATGAGCTACTTCCAAATATATATTTTGAAATATTTTTTACAATTACATTGACTTTTGACACATTTTGGACCAAGAACTAAATTTTCCATCTAAACTGCTGCTATTTTTCTGTATCCTCTGTTTCTCCTCCGTTTTCTGTCCTGTCTCTGTCCTTCAGTAGGGGGTTTGGCCATCCATCATGAAGTCGGAATCCATCCAGAACTCTTCTCTTTCTACAACATCCCACATTCTCTCCTCTCCTTAATCACTCCACTAATGCCATGTTTGAAAATACTGTGATGTCGTGCTACAGAGCATTTACATCAGAGCCGTTATTTAAGCACAAACACCACCATAAGTTCACCATTTGCTAACCATTATACAAACCACACCGATTTTCGAACGGGGTTTGTCTCGGGAATTACGAAATGAAGAAGGGAGTGAAAGCAATATTTTGGATTTTTGATTGCTGATAAACAATAATACTTGTCCAAGCTATTTTTTAAATAATATTTACACATAAAACTGCAACACACCTTATTAATAAAACTGTGAATTAGTGACTGCAGCCTCCTTTCTGAGTTTTATTGACATTGATGCCAAAAAATCTTACTTTTGGCTTTCAGTGAATTTTTTTGTCATTGTGAACACACCACAGCACAGCACACAGTGCACCACAAAAACATGTGACCTACACATTTGACCCATCCATGAAGGAGCAGTGGGCAGGTGACAACATATCTTGCTCACAAGTGCCTCAGTGGTAGCTTTACCGGTCAGGGATTCAAACCGACGACCGTCCGATCAACCTTTACGCTACAATGTTGGGGAATTGAAGCAGCAGTCTTCAGTTCTCAAATCAAGATTTTGACTAGCGAGTCACTGAAGCTTGAAGCACAGAAGTACCTGTACTTTGACTGTACAAATAGCCAAGTTGTGTACTTTATCCACCATTAGTTTCAAATAACGGCAACAGAACGTAAAAACATTTCTGATCAAAACGAACCAACATTTTGATTTGTCTGAACAGGCTACCACCCGACTAGCATAGCGAACAATCCCTGGTTAGCTAGCTTGTAAAATAAAAATAACATAGCTAAGCTCGGCTACATGCAGCTTTATTACCCAATCGCATGCTAGCCAAAAAATGTTACGGTTTTGCCAGAATGCAGTTGTTTTACATCAAAGGCAACCTCATTGCATTGCAAGGATACGTGTTGGGAGCGTGTGAAGAAGAAGTGTGTGACTGTATAGCATATTGTGCCGAGATGTTGTCTTGCGCGTAAAGGCTCGCTGCGCGACTCCGGCTGGCTAGCGAGGTTCCGTGAAGCGCGACTCATCTGAGCTGAAGCCGAGCACAGAGCAGCACATCTGCTGACATTCACGAAGTTAACATCCCAACCCATACATTATTCATCCCACTGCCGTGGTAATGAGGGGGGAGAGAGAGAGCGAGAGAGAGAGAGAGGAAGAAAGGGGGGTGGGGGGGCGTTAAGGGGGAAACAGGAAGAGCGAGAGTGCGAGAGAGAGTTGAAAGGAGGCAACGAGGAGATAGAACGAGAAAATGAGGTTGGAGAGGGAAGCATGAATGGCGCGAAAGATAAAAACGATAAAAGGGGGGGAGGATGAAGCGAAGGTCAGAAAACGCGGGTGGGGCGACGAGGATGATTTTTAATAGATGAGGGAAACGGAAGAGGAGGAGGAGGACGAAAGCAGAAGATGAAGGGACAAAGCAGTGGTGAGGGGGGCAATTGTTTTGGTGGGAACTCAACGGAGAGTCTCTCCCTTTCTCCCTCACTCTCTCCCACATGAAAACACACACACATTCTCATCGCTTTCACAGATACAGACCTAGATTTGGGCTAAACGTCCTCATATGGTTTGATTCATTGTTAGCTACATTATTGTCAAGCTTCAGACGTTTTTCAAAAGTTTTTGACTTTGCTGTTACACTTTCACATCCCGCATTCAGCAGCTTTATACATGAAATGAACAAGGAAAACGCCTGGAAATTAGAATGTGATGGTGAAGGGGCAAAGGCGCTAAAAAACACTAGAAATGTCAGCTAAACTTGTTAACTGACCACATTTCTTCTCTTCAGAACCTATGGTGGTCAGCGTGTGAGTCAAAACACACGTCCGATACACAGGGGTGGAAAGAACGAATTACAAATACTCACGTTACTGTAATTAAGCAGATTTTTGGGGTACTTGTACTTTTATGAGTAGTTTTTCAAGTGTGTAATTTTACTCATACTTGAGTACAATTTACACCATGTAATCTACTTCGCTACTTATAAAATCGAAAGTCGCTACTGAGTACGCCCACAATTTAAATTAATATTCACATATTTCATCTGCATCTCGCCAATCGCGGCCGCGCCAATTAATCTATGACGTAAGCAAAAAATAAACTCCACTGCAGCAGCAGGCACAGGTGTCTGGAGGTACTGCACAGTGGAGTACAAACTAATTTATACACTGAAGATTTGGAGACAAAGAAGCCAAAATGGAGACAGAAGACAACACTGTCAACCGTGAAAATGATGGAGAAAAGACTGAGGACGAGTGCCCGCTGCCTGTTGTTCGCAGTGTATTGGGAAAAGTTTAAACTGTTCTATGCATGTTCAAAAACATTTTTGTCATTGTTTTAACAAACAAAATTCCTGCTTTATATCTGCATTTATTTACAAAACAAATTGCCTTTCTGTACCTTGTTCATCTGAGAAATGTGCTTTGAACGTAGATATTTTATACTGGTGAATCGAATCGAGTGCCTGCTATTGACGACGCAATAAAACATCCATCGGTTAAAAAGTAATTAGTACTCTGAGTAGTTTTTGAGAAGAGTACTTTGTACTTTTACTCAAGTATTTTTTCAACACCAGTACTTTTACTTGTAATTAAGTACATTTTAACCAATATAACAGTACTTGTACTTGAGTACAAATTTCCAGTACTCTTTTCACCTCTGCCGATACAAAACAAGTTCAGAATGCATGTGTGAAGCAACTGCAATTATGAGGTTGTTACACAAATTCAGAAAATTGGACAACACAATGAGATTCTTAGATGCACTGCAAATACAGAAAAGACATGCAACCTCGGGTAACAAGTTGCAAACAGCCACAACCTCGCCCCACTCTACGGGGGCGCCAGTGTGGGCCTGGCCCACCCAGTCACAAACCCGGCCCACCCACCTGGGGGGAAGACCCACTGGCAATCTTTATTATATATTTACTACAGCCGAGCTAGTGTTTTAATATAGTAGTTAGTTACACTTCAAGCTAGTCAAGTAGCCAAGTTATTATTCTTGCTTCCATCTTGGCCAAGGTGCACTCTATCCTCCAACTCCATTTCGCAGCTTAAAAGAGCACACTATGATGCACAGCAGATGCACTTCTGCCAATTCAACGCCAATCAGAAACTACAATAGTCCGTCTTTGCAAATAAAGAAAAATATTTCTTTCTTTCACATTGATAACTACTTAAAAAAAGTAATTAGTGAGTAGTAATGCAACAGCATTTTAAAAGTGGTTTCGCTACTGAAAAAGTCATTATGTTTGAAGTGTCGCTACTTGTAGTCAGTGTTGGGGAGTAATGGAATACATGTACCGCCGTTACGTATTTACATTACAAATTAGGGGTAACTGTATTCCGTTACAGGTTAAATAGATGGTAATCGCAATACTGTTACATTGCGAAAAAATAATAAATTACATGACGGTATTTTTCTGCTTCACATGTTTATCCTCTCTCTCGGAAATTCCATTCATCACTGGAAGCCCCTCAGAAAACACCAAAGATTCTAATGTAAACGTCCGTTTAAGGCAAGTTGCCGTATTCACAGAATGGAGGAGTCAGAGCTGGAGCCAGCATGACAAAGCCAGGGCAGAAACGCTTTTCTCTCTTGGAAATTCAGACAACACTTCACATTAAAAGAAGAAAGAGGACGGAATATGAAGATATATAATTGCCACATTCATACAGTTGTAAAAAGCAAGAGTGTGGAAGTCATATAAAGTATCCAGAATATGTTACTGACGTTGAGTAATCTAACGGAATATGTTACGAATGATATTTTGGGGCATGCATTCTGGATTCTGTAGTGGAATACATTTTATAAGTAACCTTCCCAACACTTCTTGTAGTTATCCACACGCCAACGCTGGTTAGGGTTTGCTGTAGTATTATTTACATCTAGTCACTATAAGAGCTGATGTAAGATACCTCACAAAGACAGCAAGGTGTTAAGTGTGTGTGATTGTGTAAGTGTGTGTGTGTGTGTGTGTGCGTGTGTGCGTGTGTGTATTGGGCCTGTGGGGTCTGGATGGTAGTCAGTGTGATAATAGCTCCATAGCAGGGATCGGTTTGCCTGGCTGACCACTGAAGTCCCTCCCATTATAAATGGACCATCTGCCTTCATTATCCCAGCCAAAGTAAGGATGCCAGAACCAAACCCTTACACACATCCTCACACACACACACACACACACACACACACACACACACACACACAGTCTTGTATTACTATCTTTGTGAGGTCTTTCCATAGACTCCCATAATAACTAAAGTACATCATTTTACACCTACACCTAATCCTAACCCTAACCTTAACCTCAGTAACCAAAAGCACATCTTTTACCTCTTTTAGTTTCTCAAATAAATGTGATAAATAAATGAGGTTTATCATAGATTTTATTCTTTATTCTGTCATTTCTCCTCATGGGGACCTCTCAAATGTGCCCAAATGTGCCCAAAAAACAGATAAAAGTGATTTTAGGGGACAAAAGGTCCCCACAATGCGATAAATACATGTCCACACACACACACACACACACACACACATCCTTACATCCTTGCATAGTGTATTCATCCAATCTGTCTTGGATCTGTACGTTGTTCTCTCACATGACTAATTAAATAATTCATTCCTTTAATAACATTTGCTGATGTAAGACAGCTGACCCAGTTATTCAACAAATGTTTTCTGAAGAGACATTAGTGGGTAGTTTGTAGTAATCAGTTTTATATATATATAACTATTGCCAAAAGTTTCATGAAATCATGAAATCTCATTCCTAATCCACTTTAAGCCACCCTTCGCAGATGTAACAGCTTCAACTCTTCTGGGAAGGCTGTCCACAAGGTTTAGGAGTGTGTTTATGGGAATATCTGACCATTCTTCCAGAAGAGCATGTGTGAGGTCAGTCACTACTAATGTTGGACGAGAAGGCCGGCTTGGCTCGCAGTCTCCAGTCTAATTCACCCCAAAGGTGTTCTATCAGGTTGAGGTTAGGGCTCTGTGCAGGCCAGTCAAGTTCCTCTACACCAAACTTGCTTTGTGAACTGGTGCGACATCATGGAGCAGGAACAGGAAGGGGCCACTCCTCAAACTTGAGCATTTTGAGCGTAGTGCACAACAGGAAAATCACTTCCCGCCCTATGTAGTGTACCAAGTCAAATAGGGCACTACCTGATGCGTAGAGAGCCGTTAATCTACAACCCCGGCTATTTCCTGAGATGCATACTACCACACAGAAAAATACGACACCATCACTTGCAAAAATATATTCTGAACACGTGTCCATCACATAATTCTGACGCGGCTCTGAGTCATGCGCGGGGGATTGTGGGAAATGTAGTTCTCTCCCAGAAAGAGAGAATATATTAAGATAAATATGATCAATATATATAAAGCATATTATTTTTAGGCCATATTGCCAAGGCCTAGACACAGTCCATGTGCGAGTTAACATTCAGGCCATATAAAATCCCACCTCGGACTTTGGACATGCCTGGCACAAGCGCTACCTTTCACACGTACAATAAACATACGTTATAAAATATCAGCACAAAATATCGGCCAAATCTAAGCATCGGTCCATTGCCGATGACTTTAAAAAAAACAATTATTAGCCGATTCCGATATGATTGCCATATTATTGTCCATCCCTAGTTGCCGGTGCAAATCCCGGACCGGTAAAGGTCCCACTGATGTACTCATATTTTTCCTTATAAGGACCAATCAAAAATGTCTTCCAAACAAACCTCTATTTTTCATTTTATCATTTAGGGCACAAACAGGTCCTCATACTCAACTAAAAACTTCACAACACACACTATAAAAAGTTTCTGCTCTAGCCGGGTATAAATTCCTGCTGTAATATTAATAAGTGATAATATTAACAGCTCTTGTAACACTGATTGGAACATGGATCTGTGCTAATAGGGTCAGTTTAATCAAACGCCAAAATTCTTGTCTCTAACAAAAATGTGTAGCTGCAGTCTAAATCTGTCTCTGTGATGGTGTGAAGGACAGAACAATAAAATCTATTTTCATTGTGTGTGTGTGTGCGCGTGTGTGTGTACCATGTTTTTTATGTGTTGTGGGCACACTCGCACACATTTTTAGGCCGTTTTGTCCCCTAAAATCACTTTTATTCATTTTTTTTGGCTTTGTGGGGACATTTGCGAGGTCCTCACAAGGAAAAATGACTGTATATAGAACGTGCATGTTTTATTTGAAAAACTTCTTGTTCTTCTTTCTCTTTCGGCTTTTCCCTTCAGGGGTCGCCACAGCGAATCATCTGTCTCCATTTAGTCCTATCCTCTGCATCCTCTACCCTCACACCAACTAACTTCATGTCCTCTTTCACCGCATCCATAAATCTCCTTTTTGGTCTTCCTCTCAGCCTCCTGCCTGGTGGCTCCAACTTCAGCATCTGTCTACCTATGTACTCATTGTCCAATGTCCAAACCATCTCAGTCTGGCCTCTCTGACTTTATCTCCAAAACGTCTAACATGAGCTGTCCCTCTGATGAACTCATTCCTAAACCTATCCATCCTCTTCACTCCCAAAGAGAACCTCAACATCTTAAGCTCTGCAACCTCCAGTTCTGCCTCCTGTCTTTTCCTCATTGGCACTGTCTCCAAACCATACAACATGGCTGGTCTCACTACTGTCTTGTACACCTTTCCTTTCATTCCTGAAACCCTTTTGTCACATTTATTTGAAAAACTAAAAGAGGTAAAAAGACGTGCATTTGGTTACTGAGGTTAAGGTTAGGGTTAGCACAGAGTCTGCACATCACAAGTGCAAATCATCACGATATGATATACCGATTCAAGGGACAGCGTCTGATGTCACAAAGTGCTACGATATGATTTTGAATCTGGTTAATCCAAGCGATCAATATGAGACACTGATTTAACACAATCACTTCCATTCATACTTCCCTCTTCTCGTTTAATAAAAGCTGACTTCCCGTTTAATTTAAGTGATGTTACAGTATGTATGTGCTCGTAGATCAGTAAACCCATGAATCCGTTTCACAATTTACAGTATATGCTTCCGTTTTTGTTATTTAATTCATGAAAGGTAAATCTTCCACATGCTATAGTGAATGAACGATGTGAAATATTTCAAGCTATTCGATTTTTACGGATATTAGCTCATGAAAACGAGTATGAATCCAGTATTTTGCCTTTTTCATAACTTCATATTTTGAGATCGACTAATAGATCAAGGTTTTGTTACACCCCAGAAACATATATTTTTTTTAGCATTGGTACCCGACTGAACAGTGTCCGGCTGGATTATATCAATAGATCCTTTAAGAATAATTCATGCAGTTTAGTTGCCATTAAAAACCATACACACACACACACACACATACACACACACATGCACACACACTTATTAGGCCCCAACTACAAGTAGTATAAGACATACTTCCTGCTGTAAAAAGGGTCGAAAGGTCTCCAACGGGATTAAATTATGTAAACCAGTAGGTCCATTAGGATCAATTCATGCAGTTAAATTGCCATTAAAAACCACTAGCAAGGCAGACAATTCCAGCAGGAACCATTAGACACCCTTAACGGTCTCCATAATGATTTATCAGTAGGGGTTGCATGTGTTGTAATACGAGAAGATTGTTTCTGACAGTACGACTTTAATAAGCACATACACACACACAAACACACACCAAGTAAACTCTGCAGGGAATAATTGTCAGGCTCATAACTCACAGTTCTAATGTGTATCTAATTAGCTCAGTTGCTACAGTAGTTACCAGGTGCCGCACTGTCAGACTCTGAAAATACACACCCAGGGACCGAACCCAACCAGGTCCAAACCTTCAGAATCAGAACCTAGTTCAGCTTCCAGGATCCGGTCCCGTTTGGTCAGTGTATTTGTCGCGTAGTGTAACTTGGGATGTGCGATACGAAGAAATATATCAGATGACGAAATGAAAAGGTCCATCGTTTTATACTATACTTTACAGTTTATTTCGTGGTGGCACAAAAGACACAGTTTATGGTGTTAGTTTTTCATGCTTTGGATGATGGTTGTAGCCACAGAGAATATTACGACGTTATATTTGTGCCCCAAGTCTGGGCGCGCAATAGAACTTTCACAAGCAAAATCTCATGCCTGTGCTCATCTCCGCCTCCACGGGCCCTCGACTCACTCCGCACCCTCGTGCTCAGATCTATGGGATGCCAAAGGTGCCACAATTCACCTTAAAGGCACTTTATTAGAGCAATGTAACAAGCGTCGCCTCTTAGTCATTTTGCGGCGTAAAATGCGGCATTTGACCACAAGTCTTTAAAGCGCTGCTAAAAGTGGTGTTTTCAACGGGGTAATCAGAGCGGCGGGATATTAGAGCGCTGCAAAAAGCTGTGACTTTAATGAATAAAACGGCTTTAAAAGAGGATGCTATACTGTCAATTCCATGAATAAAAATATGAGTCGAAGTATTCCATATGTGGCGTTCCATATGAGTATTAAATTGAAAGGCACCAGTTCTTCTTTTGCTTTGACCAGTTTGATTCCTACATTAAAAGACTCGTTCAGCTGTTTCTCATTAACACCGATGACAACTGATCATTACTAGTGACTGTCCAGTCAGCACACAGCAGGAACCCGGCGCTCAACTGAAACCCAGGTCCCTTTAATCAAAAGGCAATTTACAAATCCCTTTCGTGTCCTTCCTGCCATGCTCTCGGCGGTCACTGTGTTTTGCGTGTTTGTTTCGGAACCTAGAGCTTAGCCTTAAAGTTTGCTTCCTTTGTTCAGGTGTGAACGCAGCAAATGTAATCAAGTCTGTACTAAAACAACTGCTCTGAGACCATCAAGACCATTTTAGTCGAAGTGTGTTTGCTTGGGGAAGTTGGTAGCGTAATGGTTAGGGAGTTGGTCCCGTGATCGGAAGGTAGCCGGTTCAAGTCCTGGACCGGTAAAGGTACCACTGTGCTGCCAAAAAAGCCCCTTGCTCCACTGCTCCTTGACGGACGGGTCAAATGCAGAGGTGTGTTCACAATGACAAATTAGGTTAGGGCTGAGCAATTAAATGAAAATGGACTTAAAACTGACATTCAACGTAGTATTGTCCAATTATTTTGATTATTTGTAAAGATATGTGACTGCACGGCAAAACCAGTCGCTAATCGCAACGGAGCGACCGTTTATGTTGCATGTTTATGGTAAAATTCTGGATTTTTTGTTTTTAGTGTTTTGAAACAGTGGAAGGTCTATACTGTAGTGTTGTGAATAAATTTCGCTGAAAAACCTACCCTTTCCATCCTAAAAACGTGACTTTCTTGAGGTGAGGAATTCAATTCCAGCAGAATGTTAAAAGTTTTGACCGCTCTACTTCAATGTTTACGGTAAATCCACTGGTTGACTAGCGTGAAGATATTTCTCCGGAATCCACCTTCGTCTCCCGTGTTCAGTTAACCTAACGCAGGTAGTCTATCCGTGTGGCTGTGAATGCAGCGTAGGCTACCGTAAATACAAACATAGGCGCGACCGCACCAAGCGTCTGTGAGTGCTACGGCGATAGTCAACTTCAAAGGCAGATTTCTCCGTTTCTCACTTGGCGTGACAGGAGAAACCCGACTCCTTTGAATGTTGATATCTCAGTCATATGTCGTCCCATTCATTCCATATAGGTATCGTTTTGATTTATGCCATTTCATGTAAACATTCATTTTGAAAATTTGTGACAAGCGACTGGTTTTGTCGTGCAGAGTCGTATATTGAAACTCAATAAAAAGAATTCTGTTAATATATTCTCCAGTGTGTGTCCCCTTAAAAACATGCAGTTCTACCATGTGTGCTGTCCCGTGACTCCACCCAAATCTACTGTACCTTCATTTATTTAAAAATCACAAAAACAGACACTTATGTATAACTCAAAAAAATTTCTCATTTTATATTTGAGCATATTCACAGTACAAACCTCATCAGTGAACTACAAGGGTAACTGTAATTGAGGTAAAATGTTCAATTAATCATGATATTGATTTGAGGTCGTATCACCCAGTCCTACTTGTGGTTACATTTTCGTCCGGTCCAGAGGCTCAAAGGACTAAAAGAAGTAAGCATTGTAATCAGGAATTAAAAATAACACTCCAGCACGGCGGCAGACGGAATATCGTTATTGATTTTTCCACTGAAACCCAAACCATAAATGGAGATGTCCGGAGACTGACTGACTTACGTCTAGTGTTGTAGTACTCGAGACCAGTTTTTAAAAGTCTCGGTGTCTCGGCCTTGGTCGTATTTGTATTCGGTCATGTCACGGACTCGGACAAAGAGGACTCTTGATTTTATTTGGAGACCACAACTCTGAGAATATTACTATTGAAACTGGACCAACAAGGGCATTTTGTGTTGTTTATTAATTAGTGTTTTAATAACTCCGAATCCCTCTAACTTGCAGAAACCCCCACATACCGTCAGAAAGACTTTGAACTCACCGGACGTTATATTCAGTCCTCTGCATGTGAAATTATTTCTAAGTAATTCTGTGCGCAAAAACTGAAGTAATTGTGTGAAAAAGCACTAATTACATTATTCGTTAACACTCTAATACTACTAATATGGAACGCCATCATGTACAAAAATATAATTCTCTTCCATAGGGGCCAAAAGCAGATCATTTTATAGACCAAAAAGAGTCCATATCGGCTCAAAAGTACCCAAAACTTTATGTTCAATTTCAATAATGTTAGCGAGTAATCAATAGGGAAAAAATTAATATTGAAAAATTGTATTTGTTGTCAAATAATTGTATTCCATATCCAGATACCAAATGGATAAAGAAGTGTTTCGGCCTGGCAATAACCTTATTTTTACTTCACAGAACTGAGCCGTTGAATGTTTCTGCAAAATATAAACTCAGAACTTACAACTCTGAGTGTTGCTGGTGCAAGCCGAAAACTGAAGAATGCCCCCCACCTCCAAAACATCATTAAAACAAGATTGTGACACGACATTGTTAAAGAATATAAATATAAGCTACTACTATATTTACAAGTAGTAACGCTACTGCCAAACTAGTGTTTTGTCAAAATTAGGAGCTTGTAATGTGAAATGCTACCTTTTAAAAGAAGCTTCCACAACGAGTTAGCACCAAGATAATCTGACACAATGCTATCTGAAAAGAAGGAAACGAAAGAACGTCAAGTTATTCAAGTTCGATAAATTAGAATTAAATGAATGAAAACACAATAAAAGCCTGCAGTGGCGCTGCAGTGCGGGCTCTAGTGGACAAACCATGCAAAACAACCATTATAATCTCTAATACATTTTCATATTTCAATCAGATGTTTATCAAATCTTACTCAGTTACGACAAACAAAATCATCTGCATAAGAACTGATAAAAACAAAATGAGGTTAAACAAAATGGAAACGAACCCTAAATTTGTTTGACCAAACAAAAAGAACATCAAAATGGGTTAAACAAAACTGAAACAAAAACAAAATTTGTTTGAGAAAGCATAAGAACATGATAATTTGTTTAAACAAACCTTAAATGAAAACAAAATTTGTTTGACAAAACAAACATCAAAATTTGTTTTAATAAAATATTAACGAAAACCTTTTTTTTTCCCCAAAAACATCTGCTATAAAAAAAATGTTTCTGGAAAATATTTTTGCCTTTCCTAGAGACACAAAAACAAACAAAACTACAATAACAGGAACACATTAGCTCACGTGTGGTGTACTGTTCTTAAGTTACCGCCAGGTTATTCTATGCTAATTCTAAGAGCGAAACACAGAAACTGATTCAAACATTCAATTCAGTCATTTGATTCTGATTCAATCATTCATTCCTCTGTTGATTCCTTGTTGATTTCAGGCCCTTCTTGTTATGTGTGGTGCACGTACACAAGCTGCTCTTTTATTAATGCTAGGTTATGCTACGCTAAGGCTAACAGCGGACACCCAACCGCCCAAACGCGTAATTTACACCGCGGCTCTGGCTATATTTGGAGAAGTGGGTGCAGACTCCCTCTCTACATCCACCAGGGACTGATTTAGTTTCAGTCAGTCCAAAGCTTTAGAAGTAACTCTCCACCACCATCCTCCAACCTCTCTCTTTTTCTCTTACATACACACACACACACACACACACAGCTTCATCATCTCAAGCACGTGAGAACACATACACAAACACACAAACACACACACACACACGGCCATTGGTAGAGGCGCCGAAATCTTCTCTATCGTTCTCTCACACATTTCTCTCGCCCACTTTATATTGTCTACTTCTGTCAGCTGACAAGCAGCCACTTGCCTCCGTTGCCAAGGGAACAGGCTGGAGTCAAATAAAGCTGGGTGGCACACACACACACACACACACTTTAACATACACACACACACTTAGGACTGTATCATGGACATACAAAGACACACACAACAACAGAAATACCCCGACACAAACACAATATGACACCGTCTCACAGCAATGCAAGAACTGCGAAACTCGACAAATTCTCAACGCGAGCTTTACGAAGACGGCGGGTGAAACTGCGAGCGGTGGTGGGCTTTTCATCGCAAATGAACCAAAACCGACATTCAGAACCTCCAATCGACATAACCTTGGCCATGCTGATTCACTCATTCATTTCCTGAACCGCTCAATCCCTATCAGGGTCACAGAACCTTAGTGGGCGCCAAAACATGGCAGGACACACACTCACACACACACAAACACACTCACATACACACCTACGGGGCAATTTTAGAGTCAGCAATCAACCAATAGTGCATGCTTTTAGACTGACGGAGGAAACTGGACCACGCCAACACGGGAAGGGGGGCACGCATCTCCACACAGAAAGACCCCACGGCCGACCTGGGGAGACCTGTGAGACGACATCATGTTCTGTTCTGCCCTCTTAAACACATAATAACGTGTGTTGTCACGTGACTCCGCCCCGTCCAGTCTGCCACTACATCTACATCATTCAGTTGTTCTAAAAATGTAACAGTCGAGCATGTTTACAGTACAAACACTGTCTGTGAAATAATCGTTCATGAATCGGAATCAAGGTAAAAATGTTCAATTAATCGTGATTTTGATTTGAGAGCTTATGGCCCAGCTCTATCAGAGAGCATGGAAAATTACAGTGACTGAGAGTGTTGTATTATACAGTCAGCACATGGATAGCTGAAACTTTTCTGCATTCTTATATCTTAGTAGGCATCAGGATGTTTCAACCGGTGGTCTTCGGCCCCCTGGTCGTCCGCGGTGGCAATGCAGGTGGTCCGTGACATGCAATCCAGTTTCACTACTGAAATCACTCTGTCATTGTTTTTTTATTATAATATTTTATTTTACAGTGGGCCACAGACTACTGCTTAGTCTGAATGGTGGTCCCTGGAACAGAACCAGTTGAAGCCCCTTGGTATAGATGTATATAGAAGAACAAGAAGTACCAAGTATTTTAGTTCCAAGAAGATTACAGTACCAGACCTAGAAACTATCTGGTATTACATTTGTGGGACTGATTTTACATTAAATTTACAGCATTTAGGAGGCACTCTTACTGTATCCAGGGCGACGTCCATTTTCCTAATTTCCGGGACAGTCTCCCTGGAGCAACTCGGGATTAAGGGTCTTGCTCTGGACCCAACAATGGTAGTGCTGGAGGTAGGATTTGAACCCACGATCTCTTGGTCCAGAGGCGAGTATCCTAACCATTATACGAACACTACCACCACCACCCCATTTTATAGCTGATAGTGTCTAATGTGAGACCACTCTACACAAGATGCCCACTGAAGCGGACAATCATTGATGTGAGATGGATGGACAGATCATAATTTATGCATGTAAAGGGTTAAAAAGAACACATGTTCCTGCTAGTGTTTGCTCTCTAAAGCGTTTGCTGCATAAATGAAATGAAAAATAAAAACAAAAAAGTACTGTTCTGTAGAGTCTAGAGGCCAACTGATACAAGATTTTTAAGAGCGATACTGATCTTGATATTGGTAGAATTCAAAAAATTATTTCAGAAAAACGCAAAATATAAACAAAGAATTTATGTGTTGTTATTTAGGAGTTCTCATCAGGATAACATGGTAGAATGCTGTTAAAAACTATACCTTTCAATTAATCTTAAAGCAAAACAGCAACAAAATATTGTACGATTTGATAATCAAGAGTCAAATGTATAAAAACTCTAAAATGCCAACAGTGGAGTTGCAGTGTGACCTCTAGTGGACAATCTACGCCATTACAACACTGACAACGCGGTGGAAGAAACAAGTTTCCATCTTTGCTTTACTTTTAAACTGACATATTTTGGTCTGGTGTTTATTAAGACTTATGTTGTGAGGGGGTTCCGTAAAAAATAATCCAGTTTTTCTGTCTGGTAAATCAGCTCGACCAAAGGTGAAAAGATTACAGGAGTCATTTCCGATTCAGCTTGTAATCTAGTTTGTGACTTATGCCATGTGTTACATCATGTGTTACATCACATTGGCATATCTATGTAATTATGAACCTCTGAATTTTTTATGAGCCTCTGAATCAGGAAAGTGTTTACACCGGCTTCTCACAGATTTAGGTTGATAAACCAAGTAAGAAAACCACAACCTATAACTTTAAATGATTTATCATTTTTGATAAATTGACAAACCTAATAGTCCTAGAAGGAGCATGAGATCTTAAACAACCTCCATATGACTTGTAATCTATCTCTGGGTTTTTAATTATACAGAACCATCAGTAGGAAATACTCATCAGTGACCAAAACTGGACGAAATGCCCAAAACATCACACTTTCTTTTGAAATTTAATATAAAAAAGTCAATTTAATATAAAATAGTAAAACAGACTTAAGTCCAAACGAGCTCAGAAATTTGATAGTTTGTGGCCTCAAAGTGATGTTAGTGATAAAGGGAAAACAAACTCCCTGAGATATTTCTCAAAAGGAAGTCAAGCATTTATTATAAATATTATATTATTCTTATATATAATTATTTGGATCTGCACAGAAGCTACTTTATAAACTATATATGTCTGACTATCAAACAATGAAAGTGAAGGTGAGTGATTTTTGTCATTGTGAACACACCACAGCACAGCACACAGTGCACCACAACCAAATGTGACCTCTGCATTTGACCCATCCGTGAAGGAGCATTGGGCAGCTAACAAGGGCAGCGCCCAGGGACGGTACCTTGCTCATGAGTACCCCAGTGGTAACTTTACCGGTCCTGGATTCGAACCTGCGACTTTCTGATCACGGGGCGAACACCCTACCGTTACGCCAATAACATTGTCAACATCGTAAATAAGCGTTTTCCAGTAGTTTGAGGTGCATAGCTATCTTTCAGCTGAGCTAAATTACTTTTATATCTACACATGCTGAGGATTCTACGCTACCTTTAACTAGCCGCTAAATCACAGTTATCTTGGCGACAAGCGCCAGCAAAAATTAGCATCGGCTAGCAGCAGAAACCGTTATGTAGTGATCAAAACGAAGGAAGTTTACCTTGTTCTACTGCTGAAGACGGCAAGTAATGTCATACCGCCAAGCCCAACAGTTAGTACGCGTTATTGTGTTATTTTAATCTCACTGCAAATTTGACAGTTAGCCTTTTAGCCTAATGGAAAATCCCTTACTTACGACAGTTTACCGTTTACACGGCTAGGAAGCGCAGTCTCCCATGGTGGAAATCTGCAAGTCCTTCTTGCACACTCTGCAAGTGGCTACACTCAGCTTTGGTCCTTGGTTTTAGTCTCTTTATATTCATGACTGTCTAAAGCTAATTAGAAGCTAATTATTACACCTGCGACTGATCGACTCGATAGCTGCAAGCGAGAATTACGCTGAGTCGTCTTCACATTACGCCACATATTCGGTCACATAGCGAATAATTTTGCAAGTCATGCAACTATTGTGTCAGGCATCTTCCACTTGCTGTTGGGCAAATTAAAAAAGACCCACCGACTGCACTTCAGGACTACATTTAGACCCAATCTGCAGAAATCACACACCGCAAACGAGGTAAGCTCTAACCCATTAAATTAACATATCGTGACAGTTTTATTTACAAACGATGCATCGAACGATCGCTCAAACTGTGTCACTCGATGCATCGTCCAGGCCTAGCACATGGTAAATAGCTACTGAAAACGAACATATGGTAAACATCACAGGAATTTGGGACGCCCTGTTGGTAAGCAGTTTCCGTCTAATGTTGTGGCTCTTCCTTCATCTCCACAAAAACCCCCCAAAAAGTATATTTCAGAGTTGCTGTGAGAGCTGAGCTTTACTTAAACCAGGGGGGCTTTCATGCCTCTTTAATTTCCAGTCAGCAGGACTACAGTGAGTGGAGATCCTCACAGGAGAGTTAGCGGGGGGACTTTGCTGCGATGTGTAAGTTTTCCAATTTATTCTCAACAACCCACATATTTTTCATAGATCTTTTTTTTATGTGACTCAGAGCATTTAGCGGAAGCCGTTTCCCAAGGTGATCAACAGGGATGGTCTACTTTGCGTCCTCGCTGCCTCTCATTTTATCACTCCGCTCTACTTTGGTCATTTGTGGGCGTTTATGACGTGACGTGACATTACACTGCTAGTTTCCATAGTTGCCTTGTTGATGCTTAGGTACAGCATCGTTGGGCTGAAATCATTAAATAGCTAAGTATATACGTATATGTACTTAGCTTCGGGCCCAGACGATTTTAGCCAACACATGTTTTAAAACAAAATTTTACATTTATATACATATATATACATATATATCTGTCTGTATCTGTGAAGAAGCAGTGGGCAGGGCAGCTATGAAAGCGCCTGGAGAGCAGTGCTTGGGGGCGGTATCTTGCTCATGACCTCAGTGGCAACTTAATCGGCCCTGGATTCGAACCTGTGACCTTCAGATAAATAAATAAATAAATAAATTCTTATTGACAAACTTTATTGTCATCAATGTTAGACAAGTTACTTCCAAAATGTAATATAGATTTCTAGTTTCTGTTATTTCAAAGTTAGTGGTTACATTACAGTGTTACTGGTACTCTTACACCGCTACTGCATTAATTTTGAGTTACTTTCACCAAAATAACTGTGGACGGCATTCTAAAAATGCTGCTGCAGCTCATTCTACATCCAGTGGAAGCTGATGTCTCACAGTGGTATTGTTTTAAAACTTTTTTTTTAACGGGCTTTGATCAGGTGAACGAATGATGATACATAGATGTGACCATTTCCAGTTAATTTCACTTACTAAATATGCTATATGTAATCATAAATTTTTATATTTGTATAACTTTAATAAATTGATTATATATAACTTGTATAAATTATTTTCAAATAGCGTAGATCACCATTTAATTTTATTTGTGTATGTGTACCTAATTAAATATTACTTGAACAGTACTCAACTAGAACAAGTTTACCTTTCACTACTATGTTGTTGCTGTATGAAATTATAGCAAAAAGTAACTTTTTAATCTTGAATATGTTTTCATATTCTAACCAGTATTGATTCACTTTATCCATGCTAAGTTCGTGACTAACTGAAAGCGACACTGCACTGGAACATATCGTTCTACATGATTTTATAATTACATGCAGAGACATCCGCAGCTATGCTGTATCTTTATTGAATATTTAAGGTAAAATAGAATTTAGTTTGTAATGTTACTTGGTGAACTGCTAGATACTTGACTGGAGTCGATTCTTAGTTTTTAGCTACCTTAGATCGAGAATCGGTTCTTGTAAGCGACTCCCAACCCTAGGCAGCCTTTGGGTTGTGTCTGAATCTACGGCTGTAGCGGTTTGGGGCCTTGACCACCATTAGAGAGATATTTGAGTTAAATTGTCCAAAAAGGTGTGAAGTGTGAAGATGGGCAGCTTTGTCCACATGATGCACATTTTCACAAAACAGACAAAGCGGACAATTCTAAAACAGACGCAATTTCCAGGTCTCAAAAAGAGGACATGTCCAGGTCACCCGACGTGTGGTCACCCTAAGTAAAGCAATTTTAATCTACAACACAAGACTATTTTTAAGTGAGTGATTATTTGTCATCGTGAGCACAGCACAGCACCTTTGCAGTTGCCTCGAAATGTAGCCTCTGCATTTAACCCATCCGTGAAGGAGCAGTGGGCAGCTAACAAGCGCCGGGGAGCAGTGCTTGGGGAATGACACCTTGCTTTCGTGAGTACCTCCAGTGGGCCTTTACAGGCCCTGGATTAGGGCTGCAACCTTCTGATCACAGGGCGAACACCCTACCGTTACGCCACCACTGTAGAATGGATCAGGCTTTCAGAATAGACTGACCACTGACAAAGCTTTTATGACTCATATTATGCGTCATTATTGACTAATATATTATGGAATTAACTGACAGGGGTTGTAATGAAACTCCCGTTCATCTCTGGAGAATTGTGTCCCAACTGGCTGATGGTGTGCAGGAGACTGGGATTTTAAGATAAGTTTGGGGTCGAAGCAGGGTACAAATGGCGCTTCCTCAATAAGCTGGGGTCCGGCTTTCGAGAAGTTCCAATTCATGTCAGCCTCCTGCACTTAGGCCCTGTAGATCCTGGACGTTGGTGAGTGTGTATCACATAGTAGCGGACTGGCCCGATAACGTGACCTCGTTTTTGATGGTTCATCGATAAAGATGTTCTTTCTGCTACCATTCTGCACTGTTATTTTAATTAAAACTCTTGAGAGCTTGAATCAAAAGGTAAATGGACGACTTCGAAGGTTCTTGAAGACGTTTCACCTCTTCACCGACTAAAAAGGAGTCGAGTCGCCTCAAGACTCCGCATTCTGGAAGTCTCGCGAAACTACTTTTAGCGGCACAACAATGTATGGAAAACAAAATGTGAAGAAAGAAGAACTGCAGTGAAAGTGTGGAGGCTGATTAAAACCAAGCGTTCAGTTCTTGGATGTGACTTAAGCTCTCGTTGATTTGAAAGTAATCAAAACAGACACAAAACATGGAATAAATCATCCTCGACTCCATCTCTTGAATGCCAAGAGGGTGCTGGCGTTAAAGAATGCCCAACAGTTGGCGGTTGGTAGTGTAATTTAGACGCTGACCTCTCCTTGATCAGAGGTCACGGTTCAAGTCGGACCGGTAAGGTAATACTGGGGTACTCATGGAGTGGAGTGCAGTCCCAAGCTACCGACTTTTTCATAACCCACCATGTGGGCATTGGGCGATTCTCAGTTTAGCGCGACACTGACCCGCGTGCCTACCTCAAATATACAACCCACACCACAAATGACGCCAACTACGCCAAACCACGCTAACTGGAAACTCCGCCAACGTTATGTGTAATGTACCAAGAATCCTGTTGTCAGTGTAAAACATGCCAATATGATGTGTTCTAGAGGCTGTAATACAACCTGAGCGATACCCATTTAGTTGAGCATTTTACCTTAATTACCGGGGGCAGTGCTTGGGTACCTTGCTCATGACTACCTCAGTGCTAACTTTACCGTTATTCGAACCTGCGACCTTCTGATCACAGGCCAGACACACCCTACTGCATTCACATACCAACTACCCCCAAACATGCATTCCTGTGACCTCTGCATTTGACCCATCTGTAAAAAAGCAGTGTGCAGCTAACATGGTCAGTACGTGGGGAGCAGTGCTTAGGGGCGGTACCTTGCTTATGAGCACTTCAGTGGTACCTTAACCGGTCCGGTCAAGGTAATCGCCCTCACCGTTACTCTACCTACTGCCTACACATGGGGTGGACGAGTGGAGTCGTGAGAGAATACACACAGTGGTGTGTTTTAAAGGGACAACACCTGAGCGCTTTTTACTGAAGTGGTATTAACAGAATTCATGTCGTCACAGCTAAAGGTTACGTGGATTAGAGGTTCTGAATGATGATTTTTAGATTACTTGCGCGACTTCGATGCTCTTCGCGCCCCCGACCGGACGCCACTGTTGCTTAACATAAAGCGTCCCTGCTCGTCCTTTAATGTATGTCAGACGTTCATTAACAGCAGGCTGTTGTATAATCCAGTTTTTCAGGGTAATGCAGTGGCTAAAGTTGAGAATTTGAACGTTAGAGGTGATCAACAGCACTTGTGCGACAAATGAGTCTTTTGTGAACTCTCTCTCTTTCACTTTCTTTTCTCTCTCTCTCTCTCTCTCTCTCTCCCTCTCTCTCTCTCTCTCCCCAAGATCCAAGTCTCTACACGACAGCAGAACTCCTGAAGCCTCCTGCCTAGTTATGTAGCACATTCTCTCATCCAAGCCTACGCTCCCTCCATCTCTCTCTCTCTCTCTCTCTAGCTCTCTCTTTACTCATATTCATCCAGAGATGAGTATAGCATTTCCAAAAGCAGCCTCTTAAAAACAAGCACTTTTCTTCCTCTGCCTTGTTCTCCTTTACCACACACACACACACACTAATGCAGCACAGTGACCCTAAAAGCCTTACAAGACCGTGTGTGTGTGTGTAGGAAAAGATGAAGCAGAGAGAGTTACCTGCCAAACTAACATTACATAAACTCTCTCTCTCGCTCTCTCTCTCACACACACACACACACAGCAAGCAACTTTTGGCATTCCGTTTGTTTCTTGAGTCTTCATCCCAATAAAGTGAAGAGCGTTTCCCACTTCTCTTTTCTTCTCCTCAACGTCTCCAACCCTGCACTGTTCCTCCACGATCCGTTCCTTCCTCTTGTCATCTGAACTCCAATGACAGATGATGAGAGAGAGAGAGAGAGAGAAAGGTGCAGCAGGGGAAGCGAGAGATGCCGTTCACACACACTCCTGCTTGAGAGGAGAAATGGCAAGGGAGATGAGAGAAGCGAGAGAGAAGGCGAAAGGCGAAGAGAGCACTTGCTAAGTAGCTGGGATAAAAGATGAGAAGCGATGCTGCTGAACCCATAAATAAGCGGTGAAGAAAGGCGGTCTTGAAGTCTTGACAATAGATCAACACATGCTCGAGATCTCAAGCCCGCTACGCGCACCCAGTGGCCGAGACGAGGCTAACCCCATCACACACACCCCCCAACCCCCCCATCAAACTCGTCCACCCATCCTTCTCTTTCTTCTCCTCCGTTTGCCGTTGGTTCCTGCTCTAGGAAGTAGAAAGTTGCCTTACCTTTGTGGTGACAATGCAGAGACAGTCCATGGTGAGAAACCGGAATGCAGGCAAAATCCAACACCCGTGCCCCCTTCTCCCTATCCCTTCCTACCTTCTCTCTCCTCTCTCACTCTCTCTCTCTCTCTCACTCTCTCTCCTTCTCTCCTCTCTCACACACACACACACACACACACTCTGCCTTTCCCTCTCCACTGTTCCTCTGTGTGCTTCTTTTTTGACCCCAGCTTCTGAACCAGGAGAAATGGAAGGAAGGGATGGAAGGAGGGAGGGAGGGAGGAGGAGGAAAATAAGGAGGAAGGGGAGGGACGGAGTGAAACAGCTGAGAAGAGCAGAGAGAGGTGAGAAAGGCTTCGTGTCAGTGTTAAAGAGGCGACAAAGGAGGAGCCTGACTCCGCTGATGTTTGAAGGCCTGATGAAAAAGGAGGGAGAGAGAAGAAGATGGGCATGAAGAGGATAACGCTGGGGTGCAGGGGGGAAGGGATGAGTGCAGACAGGAAGGTGATGAAGGTGAAAGAAAGAGGCGGGGTGAAAGACGGGGGCAGGGAAGGTGGGGAACTGAATGGAGTGAAGAGAAACGGAGAGGATGAGGAAGGGATGAGAGAGGAAGGAGAGGAAGGCATGGACAAGACAAGAGATATAGAACAGGAGAAGGTGTAGAGGCAGTGGCTGCTCTGGTTGTCGTGGCATTCTGCAGCTGTTGCCTTAGCAATGGTGCAGTTGCCCGATGGCAATATGAGGTTGTTGTCATGTGGCGAGGCTGAATTCTGGGGAGCTTCTGGGGAGTGTGTGTGTGTGTGTGTGTTTAATCAGAAATAAAGGGACTGCCAATTTACCTACCAACTGGTCCCCCTGGATGAGCTCATTTATCTCTGAAATGAGAGAGAGAGAGAGAGAACGAGAGAGAGAGAGAACGAGAGAGAAGACGAGAAGCACGTTCCTCTCCCGTTTTTCTATTTATAGCCAGTATGTCATCCTTCCCTCTGATTTTGTATTTTCACCACTTTGTGTTTTCACTTCATCATTACTGTAACACTGCCTCAGTTCCAGCACCACACAGCTGGGCGGAAATGTAAAAAAAAAAAACGAGGGATGAAACGAAAGAGGGGGAGAGATGGAGGGGTGTAACGTACCCCACTCTCCCCTTTCATAATTACCCCTGGGGTTAATTATGCCCTGGGGCTAATTTCAGATCTTAACTAGCAAGAGGAAGAGGTTTAGAAGAGAATCATTTGCGTTTCTCTGCAGGAATGGGGGGGTTTAGTTCGCACTGCGCCTTTAAGGAGACGGACCGTACCACCGGAGTGAGGGAGAGAGGGAGGGCAGATGGAGGGGACTTAGCTTTCACGTCTTGACATCAGCAGTGCTGGCTACACCCCCACTTGCAAAAAAAAAAAACCTAAAGAACCCAATGGGTGCGGCAATAAAAGCAATTCTCAATGATAGACACATTATTTATTCCCCAGAGTGGGAGGGGGAAAGGGCAGACGATCCAACCTGCTCACACACACACAAACACGCACACCTGCGCACACACAAACACACACACACACACACAAACACACTGGCCCATGCACACACACACACGCACAAGCATGCACACACAAACATGCACACACACACCCTTGGTGACCTGGCTCAGCTTCTCTGGTTCAATTCTGCATTAACACACACACACACACACACACCCTTGGTGACTTGGCAATAACTTTACAGTTCCTCACCGTAACACACACACACACACCCTTAGTGACCTGGCTCCTTCTGGATTCCACTCACATGCCACTGCATACACACACACACACACACACAGACACACACACACACACACCCTTGACCTGGCTCAACTATACAGTTCTATTCACCGTAACACACACACACACACACACACACAGAGACACACACACAGACACACACACACAGACACACACCCTTAGTGACCTCGCTCAACTATACAGTTCTATTCACCGTAACACACACACGCATACACACACACACACAGACACACACACACACACACACACACACAGACACACACACCCCTTGTGGCCTGGCTCACTTTACAATTCTATTCACGTAACACACACACACACACACACACACTGTAAGTGATATTATATCTCTCCATCTCTCTCTCTCTTTCACACACAAACACACACACACACACAGTGTTGTACTGCTGTAGAGAATTTATACCAATATCCTTTATAAACTATCCTAATTTCTATCAACAAACAACCTTAAATGTAAGCCCCAACAATCAAAATAAATCTAATATCATTTTATATTTATTGTTTTTAATTCTATAATAATATAAGCTTTAAAACAGGCCATTTCCTATGTATCTGCTGGTCCAAAGGTTTATTGCTTGAGGGCCATAAATCCCATTTTCAGATTTACCAGGTTCTGTCTCAATTCCCATAAAAAACTAAAATAGTGGCAAACTACAAATGAACATTACTGCCATTAAATTACCTTGAAAACTCTGTCTGCTGGTGATTATTACAGTGCGAGATTGAGATTAGAAATAACACAAGCGTTGCCAGACTGCAGTGGAGCCTAATGTCAACAGCGCTGAGCACCTGGCTCAGAGAATGTTCACGTGGGGAGTGGAGGAGAGGATGATGTTAAAAACATTGCACAACCACCCTACGCCAGACCAGCTGGTAGCTGTTGGTAGCATAATGGTTAGAGAGTTTGCCCCGTGATCAGAAGGTTGCAGTTGCAGTCCGGACTGGGAAAGGTACCACTGAGGTAGTCGTGAGCAAGGTACCATCCTCAAGCACTGCTCCCTGGGTGCTGCTCATGTCAGCTTCCCACTGCTTCTTCATGAATACACTGCAAAAAATGAAATCTTAACAAGCCAGAGAATCTTAAAAAGAAAAAATTCATCTTTTTTTATTTTAAGAATAACTTACTTGACTAGACTTGTATGTGTAAGATAAATAATCTAATTTTAAGAAACGTTGGCTACAATTATTAACAAAAATGTACTGGTAAGAACTTCTTAACATGAAATAAGAAATTTAACTAAGAGAACGGACAGGTTCTCCACTACGAGTTAAGAAATTCATGACAACTTTGCTTATTTTAAGAATATTAAAGCTAAACACATCGAAAAAGGGAAGATATTTTTCTTGTTTTAGGAGATCTTTACAAGATAAATTCTCTCACTATATTGGCAGATAATTTTGCTTGATTCTGGTACCTTTTTTCTTATTATCCTTTTCTTTTTCTTATTTTCTGACACTGGTTTTTTGCAGCGTAGGTTAAATGCAGCGCTACAACAGTTGGCAGTGTAACGATTAAGCAGAGGTGGAAAAAGGTACTGAAAAATTGTAATTAAGGTTGCCCACGTGGGCCCTGAGTTTAGCCCATATTAGCCCCATTAAGAGTCCAGGTGGGCTGCCACATGTGGGCCCACCATTTACCCTGAGGACAAACCACGTGGGGCCCAGTGGAGCTGCCTAAACGGGGTCCTTGATTCAGCCCTTCAAAAACCCACATGGGCCCGACATGGACATCTGGGATTATCGGGGAATTCCCGTCACTAGTGGGGTTCAATGATTTACTTTATGTCAATGAGTCTCTAACTAAAAGTGCTTATCTGTTCAACCATGACACTATAAAGCAGGTGCTTAACACTTTCCATAACAGAATTAAGTCCGCACTGCGTTCTTCTAAAAGTGCTTGTACTACAAGAAAACTATGTAATTGTTGTTGGGGTTTGCGTTTAGAGCCTAATCTTGGTAATGACGCTTGCATGTCGCGTCAGTCTCTCATTCTCGTTTCTTTCACTTAAGATTAACACCTCAAAGTTGCAAACTGTTGTTACATTGGTAAAAAAATGTTCGTGCTTTGGTTTCAACGCGTTCAGACTGTTGTAACGCCTTGTTTAGTGGGTTAAATAAATCTCTTTACCCTTACAAGCCTGAATGTATATATCACTTGTCACTTTCCAACTGTTTCTACACAAATTATTGAACAATATTACACAGACCCTGGTTCTCCACTTCCGTTAAAATATCTGCAAAACTTAAATGTTAGTCAGACTTTTTAAGAATACTGTTTTATTAAAAGACTGGATATAGAATTTTCATATTGAAACTGTTTCTAACCTCCTGCACATCCAGTGTAAAAGTCAACTAAATACTGCATGCAAACTGTCTCTCCTCTACTTCTATTTCTAGTTCTAGTTTAAAGTTATATTTAATATTCCACTCCTAGTTTAAAATGTATATTTTGTGTTCTATTTATATATTGTTTATTCTGTGTGCATTATTTGTTCTCTGTTTTTTTATTTCCTATTGCACTGCAAAAACTGGAGCCACGTTGTCTCGTCTCTCTGTATATCTGTACAGTATATATTAGGGCTGGGTTAAAAAAAAAAAAAAAAAATGGATTCACCGATCAATATCGATTCTTGTGCGAAAAATACGATATTGATTCAAAAACTTGCAGATCGATCTTTTCCTGCGGCTGTGCACCACTTCTCAGGACCGCGCAAGGAGAGCTATAAAAACGTGAGGCCGGCGAAACCCGAAACCAAATGGAGCTGCTCCACTCAAATCACCGTCTGGCCTAAAGGCCAATGTTTCGGTTTTAAAACAAGTTATTTTATAACCAAGCAAAACTAGTATTGACGCAAAGAAATCTCTAAATAAATCGATATCGAATTGAATCGAGAATTGAATCGAATCATGACCTTGTGAATCGGAATCAAATCGATTCAGGAAATCAGCAACGATACCCAGCCCTAGTATATAGCAGAGATGACAAGAAAGTTTACTTTGACTTTGACTATACAAAATGCAGGTACGGGGAAAAAGTTGGCAGAAAATTCAGTCGGCGGCTTAGAGGCCTTAAAACCTCCCGCTAGAAAGATGACTGACTGACTTAAGGATTCCTATTACATACATTTAAAAACTTTCCTGTTTAATAAGGCGCTTTTGTTATGTTTTGTTATTTCCCACCTTTAATTTTGTTAATTTGTACAGCAGTTTGTCACTTCTTGTCTGTGAAAAGCGCTTTAATTCATCCAGTTGCGGCTAATAAAAGCCCTCATTTGCTTGCACTGATTTTCAGCCGGTTTTGCGTTGTCGTTCATATAACGTTCTCCCTCTAGTAGCTGATGCATGGGCTGGTAAATGGTCATGATGGTTGAAATTCACAGCAACTGCAGTTCCATCCTCCCACCTGCTCGGTTATCAAGCCAGAATGCGCATTTCTATACATGCAGCACTGCGGCATGGCCTGCAAAAATTGCCCCAGCAAATCCAAGTGCAACAGTGTTATGGTTTAAACAAAGTTTGTGCATAAAAACCTGTGAGTGCACTGAGAGAAGATAACTGACAAAAAAAAAATGAAGGTCTCTAAATAACGTTGTTCTAATCTCTTCATGTGCGTTACTCTTTACTTGCTCCGAAAAACATGTCTGTATCTACAGCAGTGGTTCTCAGATCAAGCTCATGTACATTTTGTGCATTTGCGGCTTCACTGCACAATATCAAGCAACCAGGTAATTAACGGATCCAGCCTGAGTTGAAAGGTGTGTGTTTAGTTCTGAAAAAGTGTGGATAGAAGGTAGTTCAGGATCTAGGCTGGAAAAGATAAACCGTCAGGACGCGAAAGAAAAGCATTCGTTGCGTTCATCAAGACTCGGCTGTTTGTGTATATTTAGGTAGGTTTGTAGGTGGTTGTGAGGATCTGTCTGTCCCCTAAAAGATAGGAAAAACACAGATTTGTCATATATTTGTGGCTTTTTTGTATGTGGGAAAATGTTTTATGGAAAACAGGTTTAATGTGAAAAATATTACAAGACAGAATTAAGATTTGCCTTTGGTTACTGATGTCATGGTGAGTGAGGGTGTACGTGTGTTAAATTATTATTTCCCATGGTTCAACTCTCTTTGAGTACTCTAAAACCAGCTAGAACCTAGGGGAAATCAACAACTACAACACACACAAGGAGGGAATTACCAATTACTGCATAGACACACACGTAGACACACACACACACACAAATCCCTATGAGTCCACATATTCATCTGTCTTTCAAATTAAAGCCTTACGGAAATCTAAGCCAACACTGTGGGAAGACTCAATTACACAATCAGATGTGTTTGGTCAGTCTTTCAACAAGCAATTCCACATCGACACACAGCTTTCAACAGCTCTCCCACAAACCAAAGGTTCCTTTTCATCATGTCAGTTACCATTTACGAAACACAGCCACAGCCACAGCCACAAAGCTCAGACGAACTAACCAACAGATTGTTTGGTGTTTTTTTTTTTTTTAAAACAGAGAAACAAAATATTAGTAAGGCTTATGTGGGAAGCTCAGTTAGTTTTCATTCATAATAACTATACCATTATTGTAGAAATGAAACAATCACACTTTATGCTGACTTTTTCCTTGCCCTTCCCTGCTTTTCCAACTGGGTTTGAACGTATCTGATATATTTCCTAACGAATCTTAATAAGAAATAACCTAGTTGTTTCCATTCTGTTCTTTCCATTTGATTGCATTACAGATTTCCATCAGGATTTAGTTGCTGCTATTATGCTATCCATCAGGGTCCTTTAGAATGGCAGCACATGCCATTAAGCCCCCTTCAAAAACCCAGTAGGAAAGATAGGAATTTTAGTAAAAACCACCAGGGCACAATTACTGTATGTATTTGTATGCAGATTACAAATATTATTTATTTTTTTTAAGAATATATGATCATTTGAAAGCATCTGTTGCTAAAAGTTACAGATTCGATGACGTTTTAGAGACTTTGTGTGCAACAGCGACATCGTGTGGGCGTTTTTAAATATTGCCATTTTTAAATGTCAATTGAGGTATGTGAGAAAAAAATAATTAAAATTTTAGTTTTAGTACTTTAGAGTACAAATAAGATTGAAGACATGCTTTGAATAAAATGTGGTCGGTGTAAAGTTTTTTGAGTAATTTAACAGACTTTAGTTTTTTTGAGGTTATGTTTGGTCTGATAGCAGAAAATTAAAGCAATTGTGGCGAAGCGTTTTGCTTAGACCGTTTAACTAATTAAATTATAGGAACCTATTGGCATTTGCAGGTAACTTTAACAACATTCATAATTAAATGAGATCCTAGTTGAGTTTAAATAGTAAAGTTAGTTATATAGAGGATTAAGTTTCCGTTAGCGTTGTTGCAGTGTCAACTGTTTTTAAACATTCGAGCATGTGTGTGAACAATAATATTACCGCAGAAGTATGAATAAAGCCCGTCAGCTGCAAATCAGGTGTAATTTATAGTCTCCTCCATCTCGATTCTTCTGAACTGGAGAGTGTCGTGGAGTTCTTATTAATGTTATAAATAACATCTTCGTGAATTCAACATGGTGGTGCCCAGAAGCCAAACTCTTCGTTGTTTGTCTTGTTTGTAAGCGGTTCCTCGGCCTTTTCAGCTTCCGGTTTCCTCTTCATAGATTTATTCTTTTCCTTCAAATATCAGTTGGATTATGCACTGCAACAAATACAAATCTGTACAAGTGTAATTGACTTGAATTCAGCATTTTAATCTTGTTACACCATTTTTTTGGATTTATTTTCTTGGTAAGACTGAATATTGTTTAGATTATTTGACTTGTTTCAAGACAATTTTTCTTGAGTTATCCTGCCAAGGTAATACAACTCATTTTGAGCAGTTTTTTCTTAAAACAACCTACACTGGTGAAGGAGTTGTGTTAACAGGTAGACGGTAAGTATATTTTTACTTGTTTCAAGAGAATCGGAGGAAAAAAAACTAGTATATTCTGCTTAATTTACGTTGTGTATGCTTAGTCTTTGAGTATTTTTTTTTTCTTGTTTTAAGAAATCTTAGCAAGTGCAATTTCCTTGCCGCACTGGCAGATAATTTTGCTTGAAATAAGTATTTTTTTCCCAAAAATAGTAATTTTGTCTTATTTTTAAAAAGGCATTTTTTGCAGCGTGACTAATAAGTGGGCTTCATGGCTGCATTTTCCATCTTTAAATCCTTTAAACATTGCCTTTGCTCAAGTGTCTGCGAAGAACGGACCACCTCATAAAGTAATAGTTTTATCAGCTTTGACATAAAAAAAAAAATTCCAACTCATTTTTAATCACACCAGCTAAAATATACCCGCAATTCTTAGCCAAATTACTGTAATTATTCAGACCGTATTATTTTCAAGAGGCAACCCCAACAGCAGCACTGTAGCTAACAAATGAATAAAACAATAACGGCAGCTCAGTTAGCTCAAGGCTAGCATTACCTTCGTTAACCTTCTTATGTTTTAGCCATATTAGCATCTTTAGATCCAGCACGTATTTAATAAGTATTGGATGCACAATTGATGAAAGTTTGTAAAACATGGACACAGAACTTCGACATAAATAACAAAATTATGACCATTAAATTAACCACCATGATTACTGTTTTTATATATAAAGTTTATTATCCAATTACAATTGCTAATTTATATTTTATACAGATCGATTTAACATTCAGTCACTTCAGTAAGTATTTTAATACTTTTATGTAAATAAAACCAGAACAATGGAAACCACCTGATCTCCAGACTGTTTTTCCTCTTCCTCACTACTCATTACAAACTCAAACATCTCACCGTCTTCACCTCATAACCTTACTATTTATTAGGGCTGGGTTAAAAAAAAAAAAAAAAAAAAAAAAAAATCGATCAATATCGATTCTCGTTCGAAAAATACGATATCGATTCAAAAATTCGCGGATCGATCTTTTCCTGCGGCTATGCACGACTTCTCGCGACCGCGCAAGGAGAGCTATAAAAATGTGAGACCGGCGAAACCGAAACCAAATAGAGCCATGGCTGAAGCTGCTCCTCTCAAATCACCGTCTGGCCTAATTTTATAACCAAGCAAAACTAGTATTGACGCAAAGAAATCTCGAAATAAATCGATATCGAATCCAATCGAGAATTGAATTGGATCATGACCTTGTGAATCGGAATCGAATTGATTCAGGAAATCGGCAACGATACCCAGCGTCAAACTCAAAAACCCTCATGTGGCTAACAATAACACCTCGTTTCAAGAACTGTGGAAGTTCCCAATACTTTCATGAATTATTAGCCTCATTGTAGCATCTTCGAGTAGTGTCCCTTACATACACTATGGTTCATTTAAATGTTTCTTTTCAAATGTTCGAGTCAGCAGTCAAAAATACTGAAGTACAAAACTCAAAGGCATCAGTCAACCCTAGAGTCACAGCACAGTCACCTTACCTTTGTACTTTTAATGTGTGCTCACGAACACGATTGTCAAAACGGTTTACTGAAAACGGATCTGATTTCTTTTTCCAAGACCAGACACATGACACCCCCAAAATAACAAAGACCTTGTCTTCCGCAGACATGGGTTAATGAAGCAAACAACTCCTTAAGGCCAGCCTTTAAAGTAACAAACAGTAGATTCCAGAAGGAGGCTTTTATTGTAGATGAAGGCAAAAGCGTTAAACGGATGAAAACGTGGGGAGCTTTTATTATAAAAGTTCCAGTTCTAGTCTTTTTCCCCACCGACGTTCCAGTGGCACTGAGCGACCAACAGTTTGTGGGCATGAGAAGGAAGAAACAGAGAAGAAGAAGAAATGTCTAAAAATGAACAACCAAAATGGAGTGGAGCAAGTATAGAGTAAAAATCTCTCCTTACAAGCAACCAAACCCAAACAGGAGCCTTTTAAAACATCAGGGCCAAATACAACTACACAAATCCTTAACACACACGTGTAAATCTTCCAAAAAAGAAAAGTGCAGACTTCTTGTAATGCAGCCACCATCTTAAAAAGCTCAAACACTCGTTTTGAACTAGGTTTTCTAAAGCTGAACATCACTCTCCTTTAATGAAGTTGTGATCTGGTAGCTGCCCCATTTTTGACCTCATTTCGCTGGGTGATCTCACGGTGAGAGACATGTTGGTGCCAGGTTCCGGTTAAGCAACGGAGTGCAATGCTCCAGCGTGCGGAAGGGGGGCAGTAATGAGTCAGTGCCGTTCTGGAGCTCCTCATCTGTGAAAAGGAACTCCAGTGTATTCCCACATTCCCCTAGCAACAGCCGTTTCCCCACAATTCACAATGAGTTTTAAAGAGGGTGCTCCAGAAATGCCACAGTTGAACTGCCTGAAGTCCAATGTCTATAATACACAGGATGTTTTGGGTAACATCAGTTCCAGTCTGTTGGTGGATACATTTCTTTTTGTCGGCTTGCGTGTGAAGTTACTTTCGAGCAGGTCCTTTGTGAAACACGTACACTGGTCTTTGAAAACCTGCAATCACAAAAATAATATCAAATGTATAGTTACAGAATTCACAGCTATTTCAAGTTGTTTATGAAAAAAAATGAATGAAGTCAAAGTGTGGATGATTTAATATCCAATACAATGAAAACACCATTTTTATAACGTTATATGTGACCCTCCACGGCAAACCAGTCGCTTGTCGCAACGGAGGTTTCCGAGAAAAACGACCGTTTATGTTGCGCGGGGTAAAATTTAGGATTTTTGTTTTTAGTGTTTTGAAACAGTGGAAGGTCTATACTGTACTGTTGGGAATAAATTTGGCTGAAAAACTTACCCTTTCCATCCTAAAAACATGACTTTCTTAAGGTGAGGAATTCAATTCCAGCAGAATGTTAAAAGTTTCTGTTTTGACCGCTCTTTGTCCGATTCATTCGATATAGGTATCGTTTTGAAGGTTGATTTATGCCCTTTCACGAAAACTTAACTTAATTTTGAAAATTTGCAACAAGCGACTGGTTGCGCCATGCAGAGTCACATATTGTTTAAGGAATAAGGAACATTCAATGGATAGTGCTGTGGTTTGAACAGACAGCAAAAAGCTACAGACTTATGTCGCACTCAATACACACCAAATGAAATAAGTTTATTCTGGAACTTTCCAAATATTTATTTTTGGGGGTATTATTTTTGACTTATGTTGAGTCAATGTTGAGTGCAAACTGTATTTTTCAAACATATGTGCATATTAAATTCCATCAGGAATATTAACATCAGGAAGATGTAATGTATGTATTGCATGTGATGGAGAGATTAATTTTAGGCCACAAAATTTAGTGCCTCATCAGACATTAAATGGCACTTAACAATGGCATGAGGTTTCAAGAATATCCAACATAGACACACAGGCTCAACCAGAACTGAACAAGACATACTGCAAAATGGTGAAATGATTATCAACCGACCTCTGGCTAAGTTCTTGGGGGTTCCGATGAGCTCGTAGCTGGAGAAGCCCACCTCATTGGTCAGGTAGGAGGTGAAGTGATCCGGCTTAAAGCGGATACTGTAGTAGTTCTTGCAAATGGTCTCCTGCAGCGAAGAAAAAAACCCACTCACACACAAAACTCCAATACCAAGAACATCCAAATGCTAAAAATGCTCAGAAGCATGTCAGAAACTCCAAAAATTATTAGAAGGTGCTGGAATCGGTCCCAGAGTAGAACAGACCCAATCTGTCACACTCTACAGACCCTCAATCCACCAGCATGAGAGGTTCAGACTGTTGAAATGCTGTCAGTTTTTCTTAACCTTTGCCTCTGTATCAGAATGCAAAGCTTTCAACACCAAAAATCATAAAAATGTTAAATATCAGTGCCAATATATAACCAGGACGATAATCTGCAAGAAAAGATCCAATGTTGGCTGCCAATATCACCATCATCTTCTTCCGCCTTCTCCCGTTAGGGGTCGCCACAGCGGATCCACTGCCTTGTTGTTGTGCCAAAAGTTTTACACCCTTGTGAGGGTGTAAAACTTTTGGCCCTTTCTGATGCAACCCTCCCTATTTATCTGAGCTTGAGACCGGCACCAAGAGTTATACCGACTTATGTATCCAATATCACTACCTGCTAATTGAAAAAAGTAAAAACAGTAGGCTACAGACCTTAACGTGAGTGATTGTCATTGTGAACTAAATGTGACCTCTGGATTTGACCTACCCGTGAAGGAGCAGTGGGTAGCTTTTTTGGCAGCGCCCGGGCAGCAGTGCTTGGGGACAGTAGATGCTCAGGAGTCGGTTAGTGGTACCTTTATCAGTCTGGGACTCAAACCTGTGACCTTTAGATCATGGGGCCAACTCCCTAACCGTTACACCCTAACCGTTACACCTTACCGTTCTGGTTAGGTGAATGAACTGTTAAAGCTGTTAACCATAAACTATCAACACTAGTTTGGTAGAACTACTTAAAGATTACTGAGAACTTGCCGGATTCGTGGGTGATGGTTTAAATTTTCATCAGGCCAATGCTGAAACCAAACCAAGAAACTGAGGCGTTCAGGCTTAAAACAGGAATTTGTGATAAACACAAGTGTGTCTGTGTTAGGAAACTAAATTTAGTTCAAAACATGTGATGCAGTAATCATGAACCTTCCACTCTACCACTAACTCTTTCTTATGACAAATCTGAAGATGTGTTAACTGCCTAAAACCTTTATGTAAATTCCTGTGGTTAGATTTATTCCATAACTGAGGCCATTTATAAGGCTAACTCTGCACAACCAGACACTCTCAATGCTGAATTCTGACAGAGGGAAATAAGAGGAGACAGAGGCGGGGATTCTCAACAGCCTGTTATTACTGAGAAGCGCCGACACTAGCTGAGTATAGCATCACCGTCCTGCAATACTGGCTGAGGTTAAAGAACGCACACTCACACACTTCTACTGGTTTTCACTTTCCTCATATCTACAGCACACAGTTTATAGTTAGGCTTCATGGATTTAGGTTCATGATGAACCTTAAGGTCTCATTTTGTACAACTTGATTTGAACCATCACGACTGTAGCGATCTCGTTTTCTGGCAGTGCATTTGTGCAAATTAGGGGCTGAATTGTTGGCCACTGTGAGTAAAATGCAGATGAATCAATACTGCCACTAATAACTGGATAAACTATAATTAAAAACATTAAGGGAAGGAAGATGGATCCTCCAAATAGGTAATGAGTAACTGCATAGCTTGTTGCATTATTGTTATTGCTGGGAACTGAATACTAAATGTGTCACATTAATCAAAGCAATTAGTCAAGATTAAAAATACATGGTCTATGTAAGTGAGATTAAACGAATGAATGTGTGGTACTGCTATAAAGAATCGCATGTTATGGAATGGTAAGAAAATCCAGATACGTTTTTTTTAACTTGTTATTGTCTATAATATCCATAATGAACTGCAGATGAAGAACAAGCACATGAAGAACAGTTACAAAGTAAGTAACATATGTTGTACAGACTGGCTGTAGAACTTTGGGGCAAATCTGCTCATATGCTTAACAGGCGTTAGGAAAAATCAGTATGTGATACATTTGCCTGCTTTGAAAGTTTAACTTTTATTCTTGTAAAAGGAAAAAAAAGAGTATTTTTAAACTGCTTCACGTGACTGCTCCCAAGTAAATAAACATAAATGTAGGTGGGAAAATGCGAGCAGGAGGAAAAAAAAAAGAATATCAGCGGATATCACTATCAGATGTTTAAACCCTCCAATTATAAAAATAAGCATTGGCCTTAAATTCTATACTGGTCATGCTGTGGTTGAAATCTAATGATATTTGGTCCTAGAGCCAAAAATCAAGTGCAAGATTTTCCTTTTCCATTTGGCATATTTTGGCCATCTTATCATCCCAGCAGCAAAGGACTTTTTTAACCTTGTTAATGCTTAACTGCCTTTATGACATTGGATTGGTTTGTGTGGTAATGTTTTGGAGCAGATATTTAAAGTCCTGCATCCACACTGCTTTGCAAAGGTACTTACAGTTTTCAACATGTCCAGAATCCATTCACAGAAAGCATAATTACTAGAGCTGCCGAAGTGAATCAATTTTTTAAAGCTAGGAAAATAATATTTAAACCCGGGTAGGCCAGAAGGTCATGACACAATGACACACACTGCAGTATATATTTAAAGGGAAAGTGCATGAACACACAATGTGTAAGGTGTTAACAACATCCTTTAAAATAATTTAAATAATGGTCATGGATATGAATGTCAGTTACTGGTTCTAAAAAGGTTTTGATCAATTGCCCAGACCTACAGGCAAGTGTTTCTCTGGGATTAGACAACCTCATAAAAATGCTCTGAGCGTCTTGCTTTCAGCATCTATGTCACTCATTTGGCTTGTGTGCTTACTGTGAGTTTCTTCCTCTTGCCATACGAGCTCCAGGGCTGGGGTTCGAGGACGAAGAGGCCGCCGGGACGAAGGTGGCGGAAGACGCGCTGGAAGAAGCGCTTGAGGCCGGCGTCGCCCCAGTTGAGGTGAACCCACTTAGTAACGCTCAAACAGAGAATCACATCGAACTCCTCCTTCTGAGAGAGCAGGAGGACATCGCTCTCTAAAACATAGTTACCCTGGGGAGGGGAAAGAGAGAGGAGGAGGTGTATAAGAGAGAAAGATTAACAGATATAAACAGTGTAGTTAGTGAAGGTACAAAATTAATCTCCATGTTAATATATGAAAAAAAAGGCATTCTGAAGAATATACAGTCTGAGGACAATAGTTGAGAAATATGTGCTAGAAACTGTATTTTTTTTTAGGAGCTTACAAATCTATGTTTTTTTTTGGTTAAGACAATAAACATGCGTTTCTTAACAGCTCCATAAACATATGCAGCGGCAGCACACACTCGTAATGGCAACACAATTGTGGCACGCCCAGCCCTAAAAAAAGCTGTCACACAACATAGAAGTATCAAGAGAGGTGAGAGAATCACTGCTACACCCACACTGCAAAAACACACACACACACACACACACACACACACCCTGCTAAGCCAACATCAGGCAACCTTGAGGGAGTTAGTATGAGATTATGGCCTAACCCAATAAAAAGCAGGTGTAGAATATGCAAGGCTAAGCTAAGAGCTAATGTCCAACCTGTTGCTGTGCGGACAGAACTCGGAGACAGCACAGAGGATTTTAAAGAAGAAATGCCCGGCATTACTGTAATCAAACTTAGGCTTTGTGTGGGCCTAAAAACATCAGGTGTTGATGGAGGGTCCTTGAGGTGACGACTGACCATTCATCCATCCCCATCACACGCAGACACACACCTAGTTAAATAAATTAGTCGAGTTTAACCGACAAACCATTTAGGCCATCATTAACTGCACATTGATATGCACGCGCGCACACACACACACACACACACACACACAAGGTGTGAAAATTACATGTTTCATCACAATTAGGGATGTCACGATTAACCGGTTTCGCAATTAACCGCGATTTAAAACGGCACGGTTAATTAATCGTAAAGGCTCCTCAACACTGTGTTTCTGTTGGCGCTCGTAAAAACGTAGATTATAACAGTGCTATCAACAGATTGGCGGGACTCGTGCGGAACAAAAACGTTTCACCACCAGGGTTGCACTTGTGCTAGAAACACAGACTGTACAATCAGCGAATGACAGCTCACTTGACCAGGCTAAACAATGGCAGAGGAAAAAACTGAAAACGCTTTATTTCCACCAAAGAAGCAATTGAAGTCTGCCATACAGAGAATACAAATCAATTCTTAGATGCATCGTAACTCGAGAATGCGCCCGGATAGTCAGCAGCAGCAGGAGGAGGAGGAGGAAGACAGAGAAGTCCAGCACGGCGCGGACGCCGACACACAAACACACACACATAGAGCTGAAACGATTATTTGAATAATTCTATTACAAAAAATGGTCGAGGCAATTTTTCCAGAATCGAAGCTTCGTTTAACTCATTTCACTCACTAGTGCATGCGCCGCTTGTGTTTCACACGGACGCTTATTAATGATGCACTATGTTTTTAGAGGCATGATCAAGACAAGACCTGATCCCTCAGTATATGAAAGTATTCGTGAGATATTCCGTGCACAAAACAGAAGTAAACACGTAAAACCACATAAATTACATTTTTGCAATGTAAACACGCGCCCTGTGTTTGTGAGCGCGCGAGCACCTGCAATAACGCCATTACTCGCTAAAACGCTCAGTTTAAGCGTCCCCTTTATTACAGACAAAACGCATATGTAGCTGATAAATAACCAGAAAACCAGCATTCTACTCACAATACAGCCGTTTATTGAGACTTTCCCATGGATTTTCCATAGTTTATTCCGTAATGCGCGCTCAACGCTTTATTGTGACACGGCCCCAAAGGGCGCGCAGGGGGTTGTAGGAAATGTAGTTAGCCTTTCTCTTCCAGAAAGGCCAAAAGCAGATCATTTTTTCAGTATTTCTTAATTTTCAATTACTCAGATTTTTTTTTACTTCAATTTTATGTTATAGTGTAATCAATAGGAAAGAAGAAATACAGAAAATGTATTTATCAAAAAGTGTTATTCTATATTCTGATGGATACCGAACGGATAAAGAAGTGTAAGAAGCTTAAATTTAATTCTAAAGAAAAACTTTGTTTATTTTTGTTTTCACTATGATGCATCACTGTTTACATTATTATTTATGTTCCAAAAGGCACTATCCATTTGTTTATGTTCCATTTATGAACAGTATTGTTTGTTTATGGTTTTTGTGTCTTTTTAAAAAAAAGACAGCAGTAAATAAAAGGTAAACCTCTAAAGAATGTGATTGTCTACATTGTGAAATAATCGTGATAATCGTGAAACCCTGATTATTTCCCAGACGGTAATTGTGCCATCAAAATCTATAATCGTGACATCCCTAATCACAATACGTCATTAGAATCATTCAATTGACAATGATTCAACGTTTTTGCTACGATAGAATTCAGGAGCTGGGGACCAGTATGAGACAATATTGTATGATGATTTAACACAAAAACTTCCATTCATATCCAATCCCAAAGAGCTACTAAATTACCATTTGACATTTTTTATTCCTGAGGTCAGCCTGATATTTAAATGGAAAACACTTCCCTTTCAATAACAAATCAACTTCCTAATGATTATAAGGTAACGTTAGAGTATGTATTGATGTTTTGTTACACACCTTAACAGAAATACACGTCACAACACAAACGCTTACCTTCACAAAAGTGACATTGGCGGGGAAGTCCCCAGGTGGCGGGGCGTGCGTATCAGGAAGCGGAGGAGCAGCGATGGGGCCTCTAGAGATCCGCAGGGACACGGGGAAGGACTGACTCCCGTTGGAAGAAGCCTCCCCACTCCTCTCCTCTTTTTTCAACCTCTCTCCATCTCCCTCCACCTCCAAGTGCTTCTCTCCGTCCTCCGCTGCTGTCTCCGATCCATCAGTCTGCTTGTTGTTTTGCCCTCTCTCTGGCTTTTTGTCGGTCCTTTCCTCCTCCATCTTTTCTTCACCCTCTCCATCCTTTCCCTTCTTGTCCGTTGCTCTTGAGTGGTGTCGAGCCTTCTGCACATGCAGCTCGGAGAGGTAGTGGCGGATGTTCTGCCGAGCGGCATGGATCAGCGCGCCGTCAATGTCCAGTCCCACAATCCTTGCCGGGCGCCAGTTCTTGGCAATGGAGAGGGTCAGGTGGCCCGTGTTGCAGCCCAAATCTAGCACCTCTTTCCCCCAAAACCACTCAGCCTTGAAGACGGGCAGGCGTGGGTCCTCGGTCAAACCCGGATTGCGGTAGCCATAGTACTTGTTGTAGTTGCCGTACTGGAACTTCTGCTGCTGGGGTTTCTGCTGGTTGGGGTTCCTTTGCTGCCTCCGCTGGTGAGGATGATGATGATGATGATGCTGCTGCTGCTGCTGCTGCTGGGGCCCATCCCCTGGCGGCTGTGTGCGAAATCCCGAATCCTGACCCGAATTTCGGTTCTTGTCCCAACAGGGGGCTCCGCTGTTGTCAGACCTGCTGGTGGTGCGCCTGCGTTTGCGTTGCCGGTGAGGCTGGCCTAGGGTTGTGGTGTGTGGAACAGGGATGACAGCTGTATCAGAAACAGATGTTTCCATCATCTTTTCATCCTGATCCTCCTGGCCAGCGTTTATTGTCGACCCGCTGGGGCATCGTGACTCCAGGTTGGGCACAGAAACCAATTCCACAGACTCCTTTGAAGGTGCCTCGGCAGCCAGAAGGTGTGGCACACTTTCTGACTGCAATTTTGCCAATGCCAACGTCCCCTCCGCCGTTTGGGAAACAGGACAGGTCTTACCACTCTCTGTTTCAGAAAGGTCAAGGTGGGTTGCCACCCCTTCCCCTCCTCGCACACCTCCTCCGTGGTGCCGGTTCCGGTGTCGCCTCCTGCCCCCGCTAGACTTCAGTGGAGTGAGAAGGAGGCCGCCATCTCCCGCCACGCTGCAGTTCAGGTTGAGCGGGTCGGTGATGTCTCTGGGTATCAGGATTTCAACAGGGTCCCTGCTCTTGGCTGGCAGGGGTGAAGATTTGGGCGTCTCCGCGTTGAGCGCCCGGTTCACCTCCTCATCCAGCAGGCTGTTGAGGTTGAGCGGGTCAAAGATGTTGCCACCCAGAAGGAAGTTGGTGGGTAAGACGGACTCGCTCTCCGAGTTGGCACGGCGCCGCCGCTTGCCGAAAACAGGGTGTTTGAAGCCGCTGCTCAGCGTGCTGCGGCGTTTATTCACCCTCTGCTGCTGCTGCTGTTGTTGTTGTTGTTGGTGTCTGAGCATCTGTACCCCATTTTGACCCAGCTCGGAGGGTTCAGATGGAGCCACATTGTTGTCACTCAGAGGCTTGCTGCCAGCAGGGGCCATTTTATTCTGCTGTTCCTCGGTTCCTGCCTCACAGAGAGTCTCAGCACCATCTAGCACGGTGAGGTTTGTGGTTGTCGACTCTATGGGTTGCTGGGGTTTTTTGGCACAGTTTCTAGATAGTTCAGAACCTTGTTGTGGGGGTGGAGGTATGGAACCGGTCCCCAGTTTGTCATTGGGCGAAACAGTCTCTTTATCAACAGACATTTCTATCATCTTCCACTCAGTATGGAGCTTGCTGGCATGGCAGAAAACATTTATCTGGAACACAGAAGAAAAAAAAGAAGAAAATTAAGCAGTTCTACTATAAATATAGTAAATTTACCTCACTAGATTTTCTAAACTTAAGGATTTGCCAGCCAACACAAATACAACTCTCCATAAAAACTCTGCATATTTGGGGAAAATTGAACATTTCTATCAACATTTTAGATTGATCTATTTGATCTTAATAAAGAATGAATCCTTCTAGAATGACTGCACTGAATTTGTAAGGAAAATTTAAAAAATGACAATAAAACCTGAACTAGACTTATTTTGGAGTGAGAACTTTTTTTAAAACTTAATCCAGGAATCTTCAGATCTGTTTGTTACCCCACACCCCATCCCCCCAAGCAGCAAAATGACGTGTTTGATGCAATTTGCCTCGTTTGACATGGCATTGCGCATGCGCACAACACGAGGACTCTTCGGAAGCGATATATCGTGCAGGCCTTTAAGCACGCTACACAAAACTAAGTGTAAACACAACACATTTTTAACACGCGGGTACGTTAAGGGGATTGCCACGAAACAACCCACACGTCAGAAAACGGAAACAAAAAAACTACCAAGAACCTGAGGCTAACGGAAGCTAACCGAAATAAACGTCTCCAAAGGCGTTTGAAAACACAAACCCACCTCTCGAGAGCGCGCCCGGCGTGACCCCGCCTCCTTCTGCGGGTGCTCGCGTTATTTTGGCCTAAGCCCCGCCTCCTCTGCTCCTCCTCATGAATAAATCATATCCAAACAAGACGGGACAGAGAAAAGCAAAGAGAGGTGTTTGGGGGGGAAGAGGAAAGCGACTGTCTCCAGGACCGGTCCGCTCAATACCAGCCCGGTCGCTTACTCACTCCGCCTTCTCTTAAAGCGACACGTTCCTCTCCCGCTCTCCCCCACTAACGACGAAGGAGGAAAAGAAAAAAACAACAGCAGGCAGCCCTGTCAGTTTAGCGCTAGCAGTTCTCAGCTTAGCCAACGTCAGTCGTTGGCTAACGTCATATATAAAACCCAAACGACACCGCTTAGGAGACACGCCCCAATTTAAAAAAAAATCTGATTTTTAAAAAAAATGTATAGATATGTGGAAGCAATGAATCTGTGTGGAGATGTGAATAAGAACGACTCTAGTCGTTTTTCAAAACTCCTCTCTATGCTACCGCAGACAACTTTCAACTCATCTGCAGAATCTCGCTGTGGTGAACGGGGTTTCTGCGATTTATATAGCTCGGGTGTCCGTGCACGTCCTGACGGACACCTCGCTCAGCCAATGGGCGACGACGTAATGCTTAACCTACACTTCGCCGACCAATTATATGACGTATGGGGCGGGACTAGCCTACTTTTCGTTTAATAGCAGCCCGACTTCATGCCTGAACGAAATTCGTTTAGTTATTCGTAAAGACATAAGTCGCGCGTCAGAAAATTGGAGAGCAACGTATAGCCATGTTCCGTGAAATAAAACCTCAAGTGTCATTATTTGACCATTTTTGCTGAAACTGCGGAGTACAATTTTTGCTTGTTTGAATTAATTTCACCCTTTCGTGCAGGCAACGACCTGCCCAACTACGCTCTATACACCAAATGAGTAAATAGACGCATGGTTGCGAGGTCTCCGAAGCAGACATGCTGTTCAAAAGCAACTACGACAAATAACACGCATCTGCTTTTGCATTATTCAGTATATTTTGCTTGAACTAACTTGGACCAACGAAAGATATGAACAATTCTTCACCGTTTTCGGTTCCCGCCCCCACACACGTGGTTGATGGAAGGGGCTTGAAAGACTGTTGGGAAAGTGAGTTTTATGTCTACAGCACGCTTGCTTGTTTGTGTTTGTCCTTTCCCTCCAAAAGGATTGCTCATGTTACGCGATTACGTAAAACCCGAGTAAATAATAAGACCCAGCAAGTAATACGACTACACTGAATATGAGTGTTGTAAACAGAAATCAAATTTTAGATAAGTTAAACTACTGTTACAGGATAGCACACACTGGTTTATCAATAATAGCATCGAAATAATGCCATGCAAACAAAAACCGCCTAAATACCATAAAATCAGGATAACACTATGTGGAAGAGACATGATGTGTATGTGAAGTGCAACTTATTAAATGAATTGAAATGTAAGTCATTAATAAAACTCAGATTGACTTTAATTTTATTTCCTTTAAGGAATAATAGTGTCTTTTGGCGCATTCCTCATTGAATAAGGTGAACTCAAACTTTAAGTATTATTATAGAGCCTAAACATTCAAAGGGTTGCTGCATTTATCTTAATCTTGTTAAGATATTAAGCTGTGATTCTGCTGCAAATAAATCATTTGCGTTGTTTTAAGTTTCAGGTTCCATATTGTAGAATGACCAGAAGGTAGCACAGGCCTTGTTGTGGTCTTATAAAGAATCCCAGAACCTTCATGCAATAGTCATGAGAAACCTGAGGCAAATGAAGCTCTGTTTTTTCAATGTGTATGGTAAATGTCTCACCATCTGAAGCAAATATGTTGCATCTAAAATGTAATAATGCTAACCAAGGTCATTTTAACTTTGAAAAAAACTGACTTCCTGTTTCCATTTTCGGAACATTTGCAAAATACTAATATTGCCATATTTCCTTACAACAAGCCACTGATGCGGAACTAGTTATGAATATATTGTATTTTTATGCAGCTCGAGAAGAAGTAAGACAAGTATTTGCACTTGCCTGAGCATGCACATGCACATGGCCTTTTGGTACTGAGTAAAAAATATTACAAGTCTTAAGGAGCCAATTGTGTCCACTAGATGGTGATGTGTTTCATTGTACTTAGTGGCATACTTAGCACACTTGTTCTAAAAGATCTACACATATTCAAGGACATGATTTGTGGTTTATATAATTAGAATCAACCTGTGTTGACAAGGTATGACATGTGCAGTATGTGTAGTCATAGACAATTCATTCACAGAATTGTGAGTGCAAAACATCATGGATGAAACTAGATCGAATAATTATTAATGAAAGTACTGTAAAATTTTGCCTTTAAAATGAAAATCCTGCCAGATTACTTTGATCTGTTTATTAAAAGAGTGCCTTTGTACATGTGTCAAAATGTTATTTTACTCTGGCTATTGTAGATAGCAAACCAGCAGATAGCACTTCTTGGGTCTATTATGAACTATGCATAAGGCTTAGTCATAGACTAACTACACAAAAGTTACTTTCATTTAAATCAGTATCTTTGCTAAGTAAACCTCTCCTGACCATTGTATTGCACACTTCAGCTTCGACATTTTTATGATAGTACTAGACAAACACTTCTTATTGTAACAAAATTAGAGCTTTATTAAGTAGGAAAATGGACAATTAATTTACATTGCTGTACATTAAAGGAATAATAAATATATTTACACATTTCATATATTTTTAGGGAATAGCAGGCAGAAAAGGCACAGAGGTAACAGCAATGTTGACAAAGAATAGCAGATGAGTTTATCACGGGAGGAAGTCAACTGATCTTAGATCTGTGAAGATTCACAATCACCTGACGTCAGAGCTGTCAGAATGCGCAAAAGCTATGACAGTAATATGCCTTTCTCACCTGGTGTCAGGGTTGCCATAACAATCCGCCCAGTCTTTGTTGATGCTTTGGGTCTCCTTCTCTCTCTCTCTTTCTCTCACAAAAGCCAAGCCACTGAAATTGACCCGAGCCACCTTTTTCTCAACCTGCTGGCCTTTGACCTTTTAAGTGACATAACCCTACAGGGTCATGACTGCCTGAGTAGCTTCCTGGTTGAGAAATATATTTAGAGTTCTGGACTTTGTCTCACCAAGGCCTCCAGACAAACTGGTTCTGGTTCTGAAACAGTGCTCGTCTCAGAGTCCGCGGGTTGTGGGGTGGAGATGGTCCGTTCGTGTTTGGCCTCACCGGGGTCGGTGGTCCTGCCGGGGCAGGAGGCTGGTGGGCCGGAACCATGGTCAGTGCCGGAGTGGATGTGGCGAAGGAAGACGACAGCGTCGGCGATAAGGAGTCTGAGGAGGGAGGGGTGAGGGAAGGAGGGAAGGGGAAATGGCAGGGCATGGAGAGGTACGTGGGGGAGGTGGAGAAAGGCGGAGAGGTGCTCGAGTAGCAGGGCGAGGGAGGAGGGGACAGGGAGTAGGGAGGAGACGGGTAGGGGTGGGAAAGGGTTTGAGCCGAAGCGTGAGGGTGGTGGAGGACGAATGCTTTGGGGTACAAGGTGTTGGAGTAGGGGAAGGGCTCGGATGCCCCTCGGAGGGGAGCCACGTCTGTCCTGCAGTGCATCTCAGAGCCAGAGACCCACGGATGAGGTGCTGTCTGGGTGGGAACTCTGACCTGAGAGACGGCGCCGGAATGGGAGTCCAAGTGGTGGTGTAAGCCCTGGATGAAGCTCTCGCGTTGGGCAGGTTCCACACACTCGATAAAGCTAGCCAGGCGGGAGATGCATTCCCGAAAGCCAGCCGTGTAAAGTGGGTTGGGAGGTGGCTGTGTTGGGATCTGCCCCAGATCAGGGATGATGGTGATGCAGGGAAGGCGGGGTCTCCCACTTGGCTGGGCAGGAGCAACTGTGTCTGATGAGTCCCTATTGGAATCTGCTGGTGGGTGTGAAAAAAAGGAGGGAGGGGTGGACGCAGGAGGAAAGCAGCAACAGGAGGGCAAAAAAGTTTTAAGATGTAGAGAAAGGGGAAAAATAAGTGGATGACGGGCAAAGGATTGGTAGAATAAAGGGGGGTGGAGGTTGTATATGAAAACGATAAAAAGATTAGAAGAAGAAAGAATTTGGAAAAATAAGACAGATTTAAATAAAATAAGAAGAAAGTTAGTTAAATAAAATTATAATAATAAACAAAAAAGAGCAGAAAATAAAAGGAACAGGAACAACAATGACAATGTTAAGAATTAGAAAGAGAGAAAGTGGGTAAGGAAAGTAATAATTCAAGAAAGAAAATATTTTGTGCCCAAAAGAGACAAAAGGGGGAAAGGGGATGTGAAAAAGATTTGGAGAAGAGAAGAAAAAAAAATTAGAATAAGAACTCAAAACCTATTTATATCCGTTTTGCATAAACATACTGCTCGAAATGCTCTTTCGAACAAAAGCTGCACATAATATGTGAACATCCACACATAATAAAAGTTAGCAATTAATTCATTATTAAACACATTATTATACGTTTCTTGGTGCAAAACGAAGAAAAGGTGGTATATGTGGAGTCAAAAACTTTACCTATATTTTCTTTGGAGTTACTCGCTTTTTTCCTGATGTAGTCCACTGTCAGTTCCAATATCTCTGCTTTTTCTAGTTTAGGGTTTTGAAGTCTCTGTGCAAGAATGAATGTGTGAAACGATGTTAGATTCATTTATTTATAATTTTGTAAACTGATGTAGTTTAAAGCCATCTGAAGACGATTTATACCGAGTCCAGCGTGTTATCCAGCAGGAGAGTCCGCAGCTCGTCCAAACGCTGGTTGATTCTGTCTCTCCGTTTCTTCTCTATAACGGGCTTCAGAATCTGGTAAATAGAAATTAACATTTAACAACCATTAGTTTTCAAATTACCCCCAACTTCCAAACATCCGGAAAGTATTTACCTGTAAAACATTTTTTTTTCTATTCAATGAGCTTATACACAATTGCCTTATAAATTCAGACATTGATCACCTTTCTGGAAAGATCAAACTGATATCACCTCAAAAGCAGAAGCTAAATGTCTAAATGGTGCATAATTATTTTAATAATAAACAACTAATGAACGATGCAATTACACTGCCTACAAACTGCACAAAGTCGTATTAGTTCAGCCACTAATCGCGTCATTATAATGGTAAAAACGCTCAAATTATCACAGTTATAATCACTAAATATCTAAATGATGAATTCTGACATTAAAAAACTCACTCTTCTGGAAGCTCTGCGGTTTGCCATTTTGGGAGTTCCCATGGTTAATATCCGCGAAGAAATTTTAAAAAAAACTTGAAATGATACCAAAGTTGGGAAAAGTCCCAATTCTTCTTGTAAAAACTGCAACAAAATTATTCCTTCTGGTAGCGTCTGGCAGAAACACTTGAACTATGTTAAAGTTCGGACCAAGCGCCGTTTTTATAGGGAATGTCCGCCCTCTTCTCACTGGTGGAAGAGGTGAGAATGACGCGTTCAACCTTATGTTCCAATAATGTCTCACTGATTTGGGATGGCTGCATTTAAAATAATAATATATACCAAGATAAGAAAACTATAAACCAATGATTTAGTTAATTGGAATTGTGCTACTGTATATATATATATATATATATATATATATAATATATATTATATATATATATATATATATATATATATATATATAAGTTACTGGCAATTTGAGATCAGCGATAAGGCTGTTGAGAATAGCACATGACCATTTATATCTGTTCTTTGTTTATTGGTAGGTAAAAATTGCACAGACTTAAATCCTGGGTCTGCATTAATTTAAATAATTGTGCTAAATAAAGTCACTTTTTGGAATATCTTCAACGTCTCAAAAATATTTTTGAACATTTCAAAAGTCTCTAGTGTGTTTTTAATTCTTTGTTTACAATAACAATTTACACGGCAATCACTTGCTTATTCCTTTATGGGCCAAATTGTACTGGCTTACTGCGCAGAGTCAACACAAGGGGCAATTTGGATTATTGAGTCCTTCACACCTGATCTACCAACATGAGCCTTCTTCAAGAGTTCATGACCTCAAAGGGCATTATTTTCACAAGGAGTATTATTTATGACAATGATAAATGAAAATATGTTGCTCAGTAATATCTATGTGTGGAAATGTTACAGATGTATTTGCTGCAATTTCATATATAATAATACTCTTAATGTGCCTGCCAGTGGCATCCCTTACATAGGGCCAGAAATTGCAGAAAAGCGGTTTTCTACCATTTGGATGCAAATGGGAGGCGAATTTAGTCAGTGTAAAAGGTGTTACAGAATTTTTCTCGTGGGAACCGAACCCTTATGATGAATGGAGTGTGTAAGAACGAACACACTCACACCATTACCGAGAGTCTGAAACACTCGCACATTCAACGCACACTGACCTGCGCAAGCGATTTGCGAACCAACTGCTAGCACCTTCGTGTGAGCGCATTTATGAAGAAGCGATCAGATGAAGATGTGATGGAGACGACATGCGAATACACAACCACAGAGTGAGGATTTGAGTTACAGAAATATCATTAAAAACAAATGAAATGTCTGAAACTTTCGAAATGTCTGAAGCTCATGTTCTGTCAACTCTATACAGATCCACACAAAACAGAAATGGAAATAGGTTACAATTAATTCAAGCCAGGAGTTCGTGTGTGAGAAGTGTGATTCTCACTTGTGTGTTAATGTTTTTCCATGCCGTGCCCTCTTAAAAACAAAGATGCCCAAAGGTTTATTTGAAAATAATAATTTAGATGATATCTCATAAGCTTTTGAGACCGGTGAACTTCACACAAAGTTAAAAGAACGTCGTGATCTTTTGATTTTACTTTTTGTGATTTCAGTATACCTTAAAATTGGAAATGTACTTAAAATACATCATCTCAAATAACGATTTTTCGTTTGTAGTGTTGGAAAAACAATGTAGGTTGTAAAGTTGTAAATAACAATGGAAATCTGTGTAACGTTTAAAGTCATCAGCGGTTATTGAAAAACATTTATTTTATTCTCTTAAACACGTGCATTACAGTGTTGATAACTAACAAAGAAATCTTGAAACCCAAAGGTACTTCTCCAGTAAAACTGAGCGTATTATCATAGTTGCAATTAAGCAACTTATAATTTAAATTAAACAATTACGTTAAAACCATTTTTTTCTACGCATTACCCAAAAATGCAGTTGAATGATGTCAGATGTCTAAGTGGCGCGTGTTCACACCTTTTTACGGTTTAGTGTTACGCGTGAGCAGCTCGCGCCTCCGGATGACCGTAAGCGTGCCAAGACATCTCTCGCGCGCACTTGTGGTGTAGTTGCACCTTTAGACCAGCAGGTCAACAGGCGGCGTTGTTTCACAGCAGCTGTTACAGCAGCCATTAACCTGTAAGTGGCGACGGATAGAAGCTGCGATAACAGTTAAGTCTTCAGTGTTTAATGCGCGTGAAAAAAGAAGAGCCTTTTAGTCTTGATGGTTCAAAAGAACTGCCCACTTAACACGTTATACCATCAAAGTTACCTTTAAAGTTAAATATTCCCTTTTTACAACCCCTTCTATTGCCACGTCTCCTTCCGAACAGAAAGGGGCTTCCGAAATACTCAGGTGCTAGCATATTAAAAGCAAACTTTGCATAATGATTACAAACATTCATAAACAGCAGATACAAGCCAATTTTGAGTCAGACTAATATTTCCTACAATGACTTGACCTCACGGTGCACTTTTGACCACACAATTTGACCATAAACAGTTGTTACTAGTTTATGGGTTTATGGTAGATAAACTCTGCTCTATTTGTCTGTCCGGATAAGAAAGAAGAAGAAGAAGAAGAAGACGGAGGCGGTCAGTTGTCCAATTAGCAAATGCCTGAAGTGTGCAAGATGAACCTGGTACAAATTAGTGATTGTTGGTAAATGAACATTTTTACTTTAAAATATGAAATGGGTTCGTTATCGACATCCCCTAAGTCTGGAGAACAATGGAGATGCGATAGTTCATAAGATCCGTGAGAGATATTGGTTCAAATATCACAGACTTCCCTGATTTGACCTCATTGTGCACTTTTGTCCACCTCTAAATGAACTTTGACTGGTTTATGGCTAAATTCGGTTCTATTTGTCCATGGCTTTTCCAAATACGCCGCACCCCGAACCTTCTCCAGTGTTCCACTTCACACCCGTGTCATCTTGCGCTCATTCCCACGGAAATGTGCGACCGTTTGCCCTCGTTACAGCTCGAGCTGCGCAATCCCCGTTAAACGTACGTGTGGACAAAACCATAACGCTAATGTGTTATGAGCGGAGGTGCGCGCGCTCTCACCGTGCGGGTGTTCACCTTCGATTTTCCCACGGGATTTACTTCATCCTCGAGCAAAAAGGTGAAAAGGCTAAACTCCGCTTGGTTATAGGGGTAAAAAGTAATTTGGGTTTGATAGATGCACTGATTGTACACCAGAAAGTTGTTTTCAAAGGTTGTTTTTTTTAAACAATAAATTACGTCATCGTAAATGCACTGATTTTTCTCTCTCAATGTGTAGTACATTTAGATTGCTAATTTGCTATTATAATAACTACTACTACCAGTAGTAGTAGTAGTAGTAAAAATAAATGTATAATAAAAATGCATGATATAATGAGTAGATTAAATGCTGAATAATTCACTGGAAAGGTTGAATTAGGTTGAACATCTTGGGTGTCTTTGTGCAACAAAGTGTTTATGTTGTTTTAAAAATATATTTTAAACTTGTCTGTTGTGTTCCAACCACGATTCCTTGCTGAATATATACACTTGAATTAGCTACCTGCAAAGATAAAATGTATAACGCATGGACTGTACGCTTTCAAAACTGCAGTCAGACACTAGACACACTAGGGGTCGCCATATTGCAATAAGGCCATTTTTGAAACACTCACAGATGCCCTAAAGAACTCGTCAGATCGGGCCATGTGTCCATTTGTTCACTGACACACGTTTCTCCACACGTTCGGTGTTAACAAGACGCGTCAAAAGAAGCACAGTAAGAATTGAGTTATGCGTGTAGAAGTGTGTGTGCTCTCACTTTGCAACGGACCCGCAAACTTTCCCACGAGAACAGACAACGAAATATTAAGTACTAAAGAACTAAAATGTATACGATGCCTAAATATTTCGTTTTTCAAGCATTTATCTCAAATAATTACAAAACATTTAAGATTACTATTTATTGTCCCAGTAATGATCACAGATTAGTTTGCAATTTCTGCTTCTCTCTCCCAAGTGCTCAGTAGCTCTTGGTTACCATATGCGCGTGGGAACGACCCTCAGGTCTGCTGTTCACGATCCACGACGTACTAATTTTGACAGGTAGGACTCAATAAACATAGGTGACGTGTTTTAGTTGACAAGACTTAGGAAGAGTGTGAGACACGGGGTCTCTTCCCAGCATTACACTTCTAAGTATAGTGTTTGATGGAATCAACAACATAGGCTATCAACCAGAAAAAAGTTTACCAAATAAAATATAGAGACTAGAGACTAGGTTTGGGCACCCTGGCTTAAAATGTCCGTTTCTGTGAATAGTTAAATGAGCAGAACCGATCACAAGGCAAAAAGTTAAAAATTATTGCAATTTAGGCAAGATTTGTGTGTATGCTTGTTTTGTGCAATGTAGAGTGGAAAAAGCTAAGTGTACACCATGCAAACGTTCACCAAGTCTGAAGACCTTAATTAGCTTATTAAGCTATGCATTGTTTAAAATCCTCAAAAGGAAAGGTGAGGTGAAGGTGTATAAATTCTCAAACTAGTCCCTAAAAGCAACAGCTGGCCATCTATAGGTGGTTGGCAGTTGGTACCGTAACTGTCGGGAGGGAGCTGGCCCCATGATTGGAGGTTCACCAGTTCATGTCCCGGACTGGTAAAGGTGCCACTGAGGAAGATATGAGCAAGGTATGTCACCTGCCCACTGCTCCTTCATGGATGGGGCAAATGCAGAGGTCACATTTTGTTGTGGTGCACGTACTGTGCTATGATGTGCTGTTCACAATGACAAATAATTACTCACTCACTTAAAATCAACTCCCAAATGTGAAAAAATCTAATAATCAATGCTCACAAAGCAGAAGACTACAAGAAGACAGTAATGCATCATCAGGTATCTGTCTTCAGTTTCTAATGTTATTCCGAAATGACAGGACCGTTTTGAAAGAAATCCAGGCTGTATTGCTAGAAAGAAAAAAAAGTTGATTGCCAAAGACTGTTAGAAAAAATTGGCAGAGTCTAAAGTTATGGTGCACTACTTAACTGACCAATGACACCTTAATAAATATGACCAGGTAGAATCAGAAGAAGAAAATCCATCCTATCCTAAGCCATGAATAGATTTCAAAATGGTAATGCATGCAAGAGTGAGACCCAAAAATCTTGCAGAATCAGAAGCTAGAATCAGAAGTGTGTAAGGATTCATGGGCACAAGTAAGTAATCACCCAAGTGAGAACTGATAGACTTTTAGTTGGCTAAAAAAGAATTTAGAAGGTGGAATAATTGCCAAAGATGGTGTTACTAACTACTGACCATATCGGGTGCCCAAACTTTTGCTTCTGACACTTTTAATTTTTAGTTTGTTTTTTTTTTAATCTGTGAATGATGGAAATAAAAATGTAATCTTGCATACTATACTGAAAACAAATGTGCCATCTTTAACTTTATGCCATTTGTTGATCAGTTCATTTTCTACTTAAAGTAACAGACATTTTTAGCGGTGGAGCTTAAACTTTTGCATGCCACTGTATATTTTATATATTGTGTACAAATGAATTTAAAGATATAACCACCTAAAGTACTTGAAGTATGATTAATTAAAGTGAGTGACTATTTGTCATTGCAGCACAGCACGCATACCCATAACAATGCAATGTGACCTGTTTTATTTGACTCACTGCTCAGGGGCACTGCCTGGGGAGCCATGCTTTGCAACGGTACCTTGCCCACAGGTACCTTTGTGGTACTTTTACCAGTCCAGGAATTGAACTAGTGACCTTCTGATCACAGGGCCAATTCCCTAGTACTACTGCTACCTCAAAGATTAGATATTTTGGCACAAAGAACAACTGTTTTTATATTTGGTACACTGAAGTTTGCCATAACCATTCATCCATAACATTATGACCTAATATTGAGTAGGTCTGCAGCTATGCATCCACATACAAAACTAATATTATTGTGTTGTGTTTTCTGACATCTTTCCATCAGAACCAGCATTAACATTTTCAGGAAGCTGAGCTACTATTGGATCAGAAAACACTGGCCAGTGTTTAGTACTGTGAAAAGTACTGATACCACTAGTCAAATGTTACTCCAATACAAGTGAAAGTCATACTGTCAAAGTACTGAAGTACTTGTTGCTAAAAATACTTAAGTATTAACTATTATTATTAATTATTGACACAACACTTACAACACCTAATACCTCTGACCAGCTTGTAGACTGTAACTATAAAACCATTATTGCCACAACACTTAAAATATCTAATGCCTCTGACTAGCTAGTAGAAATGGTAGAATGTTACAGAATGAAACACAACCTGAACTGACAAAGAAAACCAGACATAATGAAGACTACACACAAATCTTTAACCCTTTCAGAAAACTGAAACGCTGGCTCTAGATATGGAGGTGAATATTCCACAGAAGAGTCTCTGTCTCCGTCTATTCTGTCATCAACTGACTGTATTCAAGAAATGCAATACTGAAGTAGAACTTTTTTTATAGTTACAGTCTACAGGAGTCACGCAACCCTACTGATTACTGATAGGCTGTCACCTGCGAAAAAACGTTAACTTTTAGAATTGAAAGTAACCAGTAACAAGAGCCTTGTAGTGAAGTGAAATGTACAGTATTTGTCTTTCAAATGTAGTGAAGTGAAAGTGGTAAGTTTCCAAAGAAAAAAAAAAACTACTCAACTATAGTACAGATACTTAAAAACTGTACTTAAGTACAGTACTCATGTAAATGTACTTTGTTACTGTCCACCTCTGCCCATAACCCTATCACTAATTTACATGTGTTCCTTCTTCTGACCACTTTTGGTAGTTCCTGACCACTGGACATTCTGACCTGTAGCTCCAGACCTAGCCATCATTACAATCGGGGCCTTGTCAAAGTCGCTCAAACCCTTATGCTTGACCATTTTTTATTCTTACAGCACCTCAACTTCAAGGACAAAATGTTCACTTGCTCCCTAATATATCCCAGTAGCTGCCAGGTTATCACTGTTATTCAACTCTTCAACTCACTTTACTTCATAATATTATGACTGATCAATGTATAGTAAGGTTCTAAACATCTAATCTCCAGTTTTCCTTGTTCAGGTCTTGCATGTCAACTATTCAAACAAGTTCACTTTTTAATATTCAAACAAGAAGTTGATGTTCTACTACTACTATTTTTTAATTCAGCATCTTCAATGGATTATGTAACATTCAATTAACTTTTGAATAATGTTTTGGGAAAATAATTGCATCGATGTATTATTATTATTATTATTATTATTATTATTATTATTATTATTATTATTATTATTATTATTATGTGTATATTCTACATATTGAGAGAGAAAATAATGCATTTACGGTGACATCATGCAGGGTACAGAGTGAAACAAAAAGTGCATCGATCAAATTCCCTATGACCAAGCGGCGTATGGCCTTTTCAGCTCGAAGCTGAGGTAAATCCCGTGGGAAAGTCGAAGGTGAACACCGGCACGGTAAGAGCGCGCGCACCTCCGCTCATAACCCATTAGCGTTATGGTTTTGTCCACACGTGCCTTTAACGGGGATTGCGCTGGTCGAGCTGTAACGGGGGCAAACGGTCGCACATTTCCGTGGGAAGGAGGGCAAGGTGAGGCAGGTGTGAAGTGGGACAGTTGAGGGAGGTTCGGGGGTGCGGCCATGAACAAATAGAACCAGATTTAGCCATAAACCAGTAAGAGTTCATTTAGAGGTGATCAAAAGTGCACAGTGAGGTCAAATCACGTTAGTCCATGATACTGTAGCCAATATTTCTCATTCATTTAATGAATTTATTTTACAAATTGTGGAGGTTGAGTTAAATGTGTTAATTGTCATCCATCAGTTTTTCTAAAAATTCGAAACCCGTTTGCTGTCACGGCCTCTTTTTTTGCTCTTGCTTATCTCTATATTCAAACAGAGCATGAACCAATAAACCAACAACAACCCTTAATTGTCAGATAGCATAGTCAAATTTGCACAGTAAGATCAAGTCAATTTTAGAGATTGCACAGTTAGTCTCTCTGTCTATATCATTTTTTTTCCAATATTTAGTTTATAAAAAAATATTCCAAGATTCCTAGTGACACATCGATGCAATTTCATGACAAGAAGTTAAGGTCACCTTTGAAAGACTATAAGATTATAAATAAAATGGGTAATACAAATAGGAACTTTAACATTAACAGATAACATTGGTGTGGATAAAATGTCGGGCGCAATTTCCGCCTTGGGCCATCGACCTTTTAAAAAGATACGATTTCATACGCATAGTAAACAAAAAGACTTGACTACTTTCCGCCACTTACGGGCTAATCGCTGCTTTAACAGCTGCTGGGAAACCGCGCCGCAAGTTCACCTGCTGGCCTATAGGTTGCAACTACACCACATGTGCGCGCGTGAGATGTCTTGGCACGCTTACAGTCATCCGGAGGCGCGAGCTGATCACGCGTAACAGTAAACCGTAAAGAGGTGTGAACACGCGCCACTTGGACATCTGACCTCATTCAGGGAGGACAAAGTGTCAAAAAACTTTGGGGGGGGGATAATTAGTTCCCACGTGTTTGTTCGGTCTGCCCAAAATAATCAATTCAATATTCTATTTCTTCAATAGCCATATACATATTTATAAAAGTTCAACAAGTTAAATGTAAAATAGATAGTTTGGTACAGTGAAATTTTATTTAAAATCTAGAACTAAAACAACCAACCAAATAGAACAGTGTATTTGTTTTATTGTAATGTTTTCGGCATTTACGTTTATTACTTTACACAGTGCAAACTTTGGGTCTGCGTGAACCTTTTGTGTTTTTGATGAGAATATGCGTGTCTCACACTCTCTCTAAGGCCTGAGCATTTAAACACTTCGCATTCATTCTTACCTGTTAGAATTTGTACTCGTTCATTTGTGAAACGTTCCCACGCGCCATTACTACCAAGACACCTGGACAAACTCAAACATGTGAATTTAAGAAAACTTTTTGTTATTGTGCTATTCTCACAGGAATTTAAGCGTAATAAACGGAATGACGTTTACCTGACCCCGCAAATTTTCTTACCATCAGTATGTTTGTTTATACTTGACGTTATATTTGTACAAATATACTTAGAATTTGGGCAGTCAGGCTTGTGACTGTCCAAACTACATTCTCGTGGGAAAGTTTGTGTTGTCGCTGTAAAGTGAGAACACACTTCTAGGTGCAAAACTATACTAATCTGGGATTCTTAAAACGCGTGTCAATGGACAAATGGACACCAAAAATCCTCAGCGAGAATACAGCTTTATTACTAGCTTAAGCGCCTCCTGGTGGAAAAAAACAGAAATAACAAAGCAAAGATTACTATTCCTATTCTAACAATGCTAGGTACTTTTGAGCAATGATTGAACATATGCATGCTTACTTTTAATTAGTCTTGTAAATTTCACTACGTGTTTCACTTGTATACTATATATGTGACAAATAAAGTATCCTGATTCTTGCAACCATGTACACCTTACAGTAACATAATGTCCTCACACACCCCGATTACACAAAATAGACCTCGTTTTTTTATGGGTGCGGTTTTAGTTCGAATGGGTCACAGAGAGAGGGAGGGTCGGTGCTTGTGCATGTTTGGAAATAATGAATGCCATTATAAAACCATACACCAATTCAACTGATAATTAGTGGACAGACAATAAAGCATGTAATACAGTGAATTGCGCCATCCGCAACAATACTTACGCATCATCGCACCGTTTTCCTGTATGTTCTGTAGCTAATGCTGGATTTATACTACTTCAAAAAGAGAGTTTACCAATTTCTTCACAGTAACACAAGTTTACTGGTCTGAACAGATTTTAGTAACGATTAGGTATATAGCGACTTTCAGAAAGATACAGTAAATTTGAAGTCGTGAAACTCCAAATGTTTGATAAACTACGTCTTTTAGGTAGTTGTGTCGCGTAAGATGATGTCATCAGGCCACGACCGAACAGACTACAACGTTAATACACTTCATGCTAAAAGATTGCCACTATACTGACTTGATTTAACTGTAACAAATCCTGATTTCCAAATAGTGCAATTAATCGCGTATCCACTTATGAGCAGTAGCTTAATGTAGATCATTGGTTCAAGTTGTTAAACTCCAAGGTGCTAACTTTAGATTCACGTGGGAAAGTGACCTAAAGTAAGACCCCGAACAGACGCTTCTCCCGTGGATAATTCTATTCTTACACCGAACGTGTCGCAAAACCTGATAGTCGGTGGACAAACGGGTCCAGTTCTACCGTGGGAGAGAGAACTCCATGTAACCTCATCAGTACTCCGCAGCTCTCCCTGGCGATTACAGCCGTTAAGTGGACGGCAAATAACAGGAAAATATAAATAATATTTATAACAATTTATAACAAAACAATTTAATTGGTTTATACAGATAGATTTTGTATTAATAATACAATAATGACAATAAAAATCTATATTTATATAGCACATTTGCTATATAAATTGCAACAGAGAATTAAAGTGATGATAAAGAGAGTAAAATAAACAAAAAAGTAATGAAAGACATTTTAAAATACATTTAAAAACTATGAAACTATGAAATATTTTTAAAAGGGGAAATATACAGATACTATTAGACAGACAGACAGATAGACAGATAGATAGATAGACTTTTAATTAACAGCAATCCTCAATCCTGACATGCTCTAACAAAGAATATAAAGCAAACGGCACGCGTCCGACCAGACGGCCTCAACTGGCGCCAAAAGGTAAATTTGTCCGTACGCGTGTTAAGGTGAGAAGCGTGATGAGCCCCATCCCCCTAACACACACCTCCACGCCATAAGCGCGCGAACAATCCTCGCGCCAGTCGGGTGTGAAGTCGCCACCGGCGCCGTCCTAACAGAGGAGGGGCGGAGCGGGGGGAGGGGAGGCGAGCACGTGCCACCACACCAAATTACTGAACTACTTTTGCACTAAAAAACAAACTCTGCACCTATTGCCGAATAGAATATTATTAACACGATAATTTGGGTTATTAAAATGACCCAAATTTGAATTTTTGTTAAAATATTGTAATACTTAGGGTCATTAAAATAAGCCTATGTGTACTTGTGTATGCAGAATACATTCGATTTTTTCTTTCGTTTTCCCAATATAAAATCGAATATATATACACGTATATATTATTGGAGTTGTGCAAAACTAAGCAGCCGTGTGACCCTGGGAACGCAGATCTCGTCTAGTTCTCTCCCTGATCCGCGAGAGCTGAAACACCTCAAATCGGTCTTTTATTACCTGTCGGAATTGATACGTCAAGAAACCCTAGAACCCCTAGCGCAGAAACGCGTGGGAAAGGAGCACGAAGTACTTCGCAAATAGGGTTTAGTTTTATCACTTTAATGACACATCGGTCTGACCATCACTTAATAAAGCCACACCTGTATGTTGTTTTGACTTTGCATTTTGTAGCTTAAAGTGCAAGTCACATAAGTCAATCTATGTGCCGTGACAACAAAACAGGGACATTATTATTTTATACTTTATAGCAGTTACATGCTTGGGAAGTTAATTCGTTATTATATTGTTTTGTCACTTTAAATATTTGTTATAACAAAATCAATTTCCCTTGGATCAATATAGTGTTTTGACTATACAGTTCATAGCTGTATTAATAGTCTGCGTGCCATTTAACAGTTTGTACAAACTTGTTGGTGGTTCTGCTAAAACAAGACAGCAGGTTCACAGTCATAGAGCAGTTTTATCCGTGACCATTATAAGCTGTGTTTTAGAGTTCAGATGAACTTCTTGACTATCGGACTGGCAAAACAGCCCACTAGTGGACCAGCAAATCAGCATCAGTCAAGAAGTAGAATGCATTTAAAATCTATGCCGGACTATGGTGGTCATTTTAGGGGACAGTCCCGTGGGAAAGTCTGAAGCTTCGAGGTCATTAACATTATGATTTTGCTCACACGTCTCAACACACCAACTGTCCTTTATCGTGAACAAACGGCGGTTCGCGTGTGGAACCGATGGCTCTTATAGTGGCAAAGGGACTGCACAAATTTGTCCAAATGGTTTGAGTGAACGAGTTAAACTGGGAGGCGTATTTAAAGTATTGACTCATTGATTAAAGAATGATCTAGATTTTTTTTATTATTATTATTATTATTATTTTTACAAAAGAAACATTAAATGCTGCATACATTTGTTGCGTAAATTATTATTGTGACTCATCTATATTAATATATTCAAAGTAATAGTAGCGATTATTCATAAGATAGTTAAAATATCAGTAATACTAATTTGTAGCACTTGTAGAATAGTGATATTAATTTACCTTAGCAACATTGGTTTATATCTTATTTGTGATCTAAATGTGATCACAAGGAGAACGCCCAACTATAATCTATTTTTGATATATTCAATGTTCTCGGCGACCCAATCATTTTATTTTTCTGTATGGCAACTTAACCGTAATGCTCATATAGGTCCATGATCCTGCTGCATTTCGTAATTCGCATTTAGAACAAAGAACGTCTTTTGATTACCATTTGAACGCGGGCGCACGTGGAGGTGTGACGATGCCACGCGCCTCGCCATCTGCACACACGTGCGAACACGCGCCGATCGACTCACACTCAACTCACTTTACCACTTTGGACTTTGCAAGAGTGCAGATTTTAGGGGATTTTTTTCTTCAGAAATACTGTTGTCAAAACAAAACTGTAAGCCATTTACGCAAAATACCACAATGAACTTCAACTTAATCAAACGTTGTTTTAATTTAATCTCTTAGGTTACAACAGTTGATTTTTGACTATGGTGTAATACTGGTTAAATATATTTGATGCGTTGTAGAAGTGTTATGGTGGGAACGAAACGTGTTCTCAGTCGAACACCTCAAAACTAGTTTTATTACCCGTCAAAATTTGTACTTCGCCCAGAGGCCGAAGCTCTCCCATGCGCTTCTCAGGTTCACACATCAGTTATTAACGACGCGCAAACAGCCTTCACCAGTAGTTTACACGGCTGTTATTAGAGATTTTTCAGTGATCATCAAAAATCGGCGACGTTGTAAGACATTAATAAAAACATTAGTTCGGTTTATCATTGGAACCAATCGTGCGAAGAGTATCGAAAATACGGATAAGACCTTATGAAAACAAACAATGTGGTCTCTAATCATGTCTTCATCTAGTCCACAAAGAGTTATTTTACTTGTGAGCATCTTGAGATTTGGAAACAATTAAGATTATTTATTGATGAATTTTGAATCCATGACGGACTGGCTCAATCAATGCTTGACCTATTAAATGTGGGGATACCTTCGGAGTCAAGCAAGAGACTCTGGTTTTGTAATTCATCCAGATTTGCAACAGACAATCCCTGATGCGTAAAGTTGGCGCGCGTAATGATGCAACAGTGGTCAGAGACCCCAGAATTTCCAGACAAAGACACGTGCGTGATTGCTCAAGAAATCAACACAAAGTGTCCACAATAGTAGAGCTCCTTTTTACAAAGGAAGAACACTGGATGGAGACGTTCTGAATAAAAAAACAGGGCGTCTTTTGTTACAGCGGCGACTTTTGTCTGAAAACGTTAGAACACCTACAGCGCGCATCCCCCACGAGACGCCCTTCATTATTTTGACACACGTGCCTACGGAAGTCGAGGTGAGAACGTGTGCCACTGGTATAGCTTTGATCTCAGTTTCCCCAGGAAAAGAATTACATCTATATTAAATGAAACAGAATTAAATAGAGGTCAGACCAGATTTCAGACTATATAAGTTCAATGTACGTCTCATATCTTTCAGTTCCTATGAACCAGTGAACATACGATTTATGATATTGTTATAATACGTAGTCTATGGTATAATATTCCACTATATCAGAAATATTGTATTTACAATTCTAAAGCATAGCATATGTAATTATGGTTTGGTGAAAATCACGAATCACAGGACAAATCCTGTTGTAACATGTTGTATCCATTGTAACATTCCAAGATGTAATGTTACAATGACAATGCATACAAGCAAGACAATGTGCACAATGTAAACAAGACAATATAAAAAGGACAATGACTCAAAATCGTTTTCCTGACTTTGGATGTCGTGTTTATGAAAAATCATTATTTTTAAGCTTATATTTTTACTTCTTCCAGTGTATAAAGATCAACGGAGGACTCGAGGATTGGTAAGTGTTATGAAGTAGGCGGAGTTAGTGACATCATCGGCCCCAATGCCTTTAAATACCTGAACTGCCCCTCAGTTCGGCACTCAGCATCTTCTGCAGAAGGAGCAACTACTCACGAACCATAACTGGATTACTTCCTTTTTCATGATGACAGATTCCTGGAATACTCAGATAATGAGAAACTTTGAAAGAACTGAGAGCTTGAAATTGGGCAGAAAGGTAAATGTCTTTTTATGTAAATCTTAACCTGTCAGTTTTTTATAATGTTTTTATATTTTATCCGTTAAACTTTAAATGTTTACACTTATGGCACCATTATATGAATTTCTAAAGCAACATCTACTTGTAATTTCTTACCTTTTTTGCATTTGGTGCATTTCCAAATATAAATACTGCAATAGCAACTGACAGTTCACATGGATTTGTTAAGTGCTGTCAGGTTAGTGACACCCCAACTGACATTGTGCTTCCTCCTGTTTCCCGCAGCTATTGAAGCCTCAGGTCGAGAGACGAAGACGAGAACGAATGAACCACAGTTTAGAGAACCTGAAAATTTTACTATTGCAAGGTCCTGAGCACAAGGTGAGACATTTAAGCCCAGAAAATGCATTAAGATATGTTTAAAGCATCAAAGTCACTACTCAAGCATCAATTCCTTATGCAAAATGTAGGTCTGAGTGCTTTTGTCTCTAAACTCCCTTCTTCTTTTACAGATGGCATCTCAGAGGCGAGTAGAGAAAGCAGAGATTCTGGAGCACACAGTGCTCTTCTTGCAAACGTCAATGGCTCAGGACAAGAAGACTCGACAGGATGAGGGTACAGAAGGGCAGCGGTTCTTGGACGGCTACTCTACATGCTTGCAGAGGGCTACACGGTTCCTGCAGGAGGGTGAGGCCAGAGGGCTGCAGGGTTCATTATCCAACACCCTTTATCAGTGCCTAAGTCATCCAAACATGCCCATTCCCATCCCTGCGCCAGCAGAGGTTGATATCTCAACCTGCACCAAGGTTCTGGACTCAAACCGACGCAAACAGAACCAAAAAGCTGTATACACGCATGGACTCCGGCACAACTCACACCCGTACAGGATGGCGCTCAGACACGAAGACCCCAATGCATTCCACCACCCCATAAACACTGTCATCACATCCCCAAACAACTTGTCCGGACCACAAGCACCCGTCAAACAGTGTGTCTGGAGGCCTTGGCTTTAACTCACAGTGTGAGAGATGGACTCAAAAAAAAACTTCATGGGGCTTGTGTAATACTTTGTCATTCTCTTCTTCATAGTAAAAGATGAGTAGAAATCTCTCTCTCTCTTCCTCTCTCTCTCTCTCTCTCTCTCTCTCTATATATATTAAGTGTTCAAAACACATTTTTGCCAAAGGAAATTTTGTACTGATTTGCAGTGATCTATAATGTCACTGGTGTTGTAAATTATGTACATAGTGTATAAATTACATTTTTAGTATTTTTTTACATTGAGTAATTTTGCTTCTGCATTGATATGTACTGTTTCTTTGCTGGTACTACTTTGGTGATATTTATAGGTCTTGCACATTAATTTATTCAGTTCATTCCTTTTTTTTTACCTTCTCAGATTTATATAAAGTTGTATATGCTGAAAGCAGAAATAAATGCATTCCATTGAAAATTGTCACTTTGTTACTGCGTTTTTGTATCTCAAAATATTGAAATGTGCAGCAAACATTGGGGATTGTGGTTCTCACCCATAATTATTAGGAATAAGATTTTTTAATGGTGGGAATGAAGGGTTGGGGGATTGGTCAATATTGATTATTGAGTAAAAAAGGGGGTCATAATTCCCACGCATGCTAACATGATTAGGTTCAGGTCTTCTCCATGATAATTTATTTTGTTGTAATGGTCAGTTTTGATTATTAGGGAGTGGTCAGTTTTGATTATTAGGGAGTGGGGTGGGTGTTATAACTCCCACCTACATCCCTGATTTATCCCCTTTCTCACGAGGATTATTGGGTAAAGGTCTACACCACTGATTATTAGGAATAGGATTATTTTTGGCGCTTTGTATTGGCCACTGTTGAGTATTGATTAATAAACGCGCTTGCATTTCAAAGACTGACAAGTTGCACGCGTCGCGAGTTGGCACCTCTGCAAAATCCAGCAAGATCAAACGTTGGGAGGTGTTGCGCCCAGCTGTTGCATGAACATGCATGACTTTGAAAAAAAGGTGACAAGATCGTAAAAGTCTTCCGCGCCACGTCCGTTGGCTCGTGCTGCATAAATACGTGAAAAGCGACGAGGCGCGAGAAACATGCTTGAGACATTTGCTCCCCGTCGCCAAAGATCAAAGTCAACACAGCCAACGTGCTGTTGAACGCACACTTCCAAGTCTCATACTGTGCGGATACGGAAACAGAATGTACGGTCTCGTTAGCAATTTAGTACGTCTTAGTGTCGGGCGGGGAATCGATTCCAAAAAGAATCGCTTCCTCGATTACAAGTATCTTGGAATCAAGAATCGACTGCAAATAGCCATGAAGCAATAGTTTCTTATTTATGCACAAACTTGATCTACATAAATTAATGTGGGGAGTTAGTTAGTTAGTACATTAGAACATTAGTTAGTAATGTTTCATTTCAGTGTCCTTGTCGATTACTTATTAACATGTCATTAACAAAGTGATTCTGAGTCAGTGGTGGGCTAACGATAAAGACGTCATTTTTTTCTAACAAAAAAACTATAAAGAATTTGTCCATTATTTCTTTTACAAACTTTTCTGGAATCAGGAATGGGGAAAATCTGAGAGGAATCGAGTTTTGGATTCGATTCCCCAACAACTGGAACCTGCAAAACCACCGAAACTTCGAAAGGTATTTAAAAATATTTTATTAAATATTTATTTTAACCACGTAATTTCTCTTTCACTGGCATTATGGGATGGGAAAGAGTTCCGTATTTGCACGCTTTGAATTGTATTGTATTTTTAAGAGCTCATCAATTTATAGATAAGGATTATATTAATCAGTTTATTCGCGGAGTACCATTTAAATGATTATTAAGTGCGCAATAGTTCAATAAATGTACACGGGAAGTCACGTGATGTGGAGCTGTCCGTTTGGCGTGGTCAGTTAGCAACGAAGGTGAAGAAAATGTCACTGTTGTGACACAGAAGGTTTAAGACGTTTCCGTTCGTCGCGAGCACGCTTTCGCACCCACGTGTGAAGCACGAGTCCTTTTATCCGCGCTGAATCCGTGAGGCGCGAGCCAGGACGCGAGACGGGAACAGACACGCGGAAGTTTTCCCAGACGAACACGTCAGCTAGCTGTTTGGGGAACAGGGGTAATACACAACTCCCAGCACTTCACATAAATTGTGTCTACAGACTAGGGTAGAAACACTTCTCCATAGAATGCTTAATTAACAATATTGAAAGGAGGGAAAAAAAACAAAAACCAAGCAAAACATTTTAAATCAAAGGAGTTCATATAAGTGGGGATTCGTGGAGCCAGATTTTACAGATGTGCAGAACAATTAAAATCCATGCATATTTGAAAGAAGTCGACTGCTAATTTGCAAATGTTGAAAAGTAAGAATAAATAAACAGACACTTGTGTTTTTCACCTGGGTAATGGAATAACTTGAGTTTAGAATCCAACCATAATTGTAGATTTAAAAATTCAGCTAAGATAATATTGGCCGATGCCGCTCGTCGATATTCCATAACATTTGTTATGTGGGATATTTAAGAGTTCTAAAAACATTATACTAAAACATTAGAAAAAATATTTAGTTGAAGAAAATACAATAAAACTTGGCTTATTTAAATAATAATCATTCTATCCATTCATTTCCCGAACCGCTAAATCCCAATCGGGTCGGAGCTTACGAGACCAACCCTGTGCGGGCGCCAACACACCGCAGGGCAAACACACTCACATTCACATCTTACAAGGCCAATTTAGAATCGCCAATTAACTTGTAATGCGTACCCTTGGACTGCGGGGGGAAGCCGGAGCACCCGGAGGAAACCCACGCAAACACGAGAAGACCATGCAATCTCCACACAGGGAGGCTCTGCGGCCGTACCTGGGGTTCGAACCCAGGACCTTCTCGCTGTGAGGCGGCAGCGCTAACCACTGCGTCACGTGCCGCCCAATAATAATCATAATATTTTTTTTAAAAAAGAAAAAAAAAGTAAGAACGTGAACAGTGGAGTTTGCCCTCTAGGGGTCAAACGACGCAATGGTAGTATTCATAACATGACGGAAAGATCTGTTTTCGGTCTTTTTTGTCATTTACCTGGCATTATCGGTGCCAGCAACAATTTGTCTGCAATTATGTTATGTCATTTGATAATAATGAAAGTAATCACCTTATGGATCTTGAAATTTATTTTACTTGTATTTATGTTTCTATGCATAAATAATTGTATGCCCGGCACATTCTTTAAACTTCATCATTGTATCGAGGCCGCAAGTTCAAGTGTAGCTCCCAGTTATGACCACAGGGTGTCGCCAAATTTCTCTCTAACACCAGGTTACATTTGCGTCGGTAGAGGGCGCCAATGATCAATAGGAATTTTCCACCCGGTGTGAATGGAAAACAAACATGACTACTTTTTAGGGTTGCACTTCTACAAGTATATTATAACAGGAGCATAGTTTGTAAAGTGAGGTTGATTGTTGTACATATTTTTCTTAATATGATTGCATCCTATCTAGTTATTAAATCAGATCCTTTCTTTTCATTAGCACTTCAAGCCCTCATTTGCTGCCCTCTCTCTCTCTGTGCCCCTATGTTTGCACACACACGTGTGTTGTTACTGCTATGAATCTAAATCTAAAGGAATAAGGCAGATGCTGTTCCTGGAAGCTGACTGGCTAAATCGAGTATGTTTCTGATCTGCATTACAATGGCTGTTTCTGCTCTCACACAGATGGGGCAAGATGATGTCACTGCCTTCACCTGTCAACAGCTCCTTTGTATCGTTATGATGTCATCAGTCCGGTTGGCATTATGTTACATTTGCATTTTATTATTTTTGTCTGCAGTGTATTTTGTAGTACACTTAAATAAGCCACCAGGCCCGTTCTTAATTTTAGTCACGAGTGAAGTGGCATCTCTGTGTCACTTTGTTCTTTTAAAGAACGTCACGACTCTAACACGTGCCAACAGCTTGACTCCATGTATCCTATTGAAAGCTACACACACACACACACATTCATACTCAGTCTCACTGTGTAGTACAATAGAGGATGAAACAGACAGGAAAGAGAAGAAAGAAGGTTGGATAGAGACCGAGAAAGGAAGGAGTGTGAGTGAGAGAGAAAAAAAACAGAGAGAGAGAGACTAAGTGGAAGGGGGTGGGAGGGACAGAAGGCTCTTCAAAAACAACATCTCCACTTTTTTTCCCCCTGCTCTCTTCCCGTCTCACTCTTCATTCTTGTGTTAATTCGGGCCCCTGGCCACCATCTGCACTCCCTGAGGGCCGGCGTTGGGGAGGAGAGGGGGTTGAAAAGGCCCAAAAGCTCACCGAGGGCCAGACGCCTCTCGCTTTTGTTCCTGGGAGATCAGGCAGAATGAGGGATCCCCAACCGACGGCTGGCGCAATTAGCCACACACACCTACCAACCTCGGGCACAAGTATCGCATGGCGGGGCCGAGATTAGCAGCAGCGGTGGTGGGGGTGGGAGGTGTTATGACCCTCAAACTGTGTATTTAGGGTACAGGAATTAGGGCAAACACTCATATTGTCCAGTTGCCCATTGACAGTTAATCTGAATCGAATATAATATAACTTTATATTTTATATATATATATATATTTATATATATATATATATATATATAATAGTTATAACTATAACTGCAACAGAAAGTGAAGGAAACGTTATGAGTCAAACCCCGATTACCCTAATAAGTTACTCTCCAAATGAATATGGTTATTTTTGTTTCTTTTTGTCATTAAAACTTTGGTAAGTTTTTTTGTTGAATATAGTTTGCGGACGGACTGACTGATTAATCATAAAAAATGTTTATTTATCAATATAAATATCGAGTAATAATCAGTGTAGAAAAATAATATCATGATCATATTTTTGGCTACATCGCCCAGCCCTAATGTTGTAGCTTAGATCTTAGAGCTTAGAGCTTAGCACAATCTTCTGGCCTAGGGAGGTCTTCACTATTTTTTGGTGGAACAAGGGAGTTGATATAGAAGACAGAGAGAAGAGAGAGAGAGAAAGACTGGAATGGGGGTACACATGGTGGAGGAGAAAAACTGCTGTGCAGGTGCAGTGAGGAACACACCCTAAATAAACGCTCACACTCACACACACATACACACACAGGAGTCCTGCTTTATAGCCCTAGACTGTGTGTGTGAGAGAGGGAGGGAGAGAGACAGAAAGAGAGAGAAGGGTGATTAGTTATTGAATTGGCTCGGCTCACAGGCTCACACATGACCTGCTTCACAATAGGTCCAGCTGTCAGGGGGCGGGACCTGGCCATGGCTCTGCTCTTGCGGGATTGGTTCTTTGGCTGAGGCCCTGTGTGCTGATTGGCTGTCTGTTTGAATTTATGTGCGCAGACATAACTAACAAGTGGTGATTAATATTGACCCAGAGAAGAGGGCTGATTGAGGGCAGGAGGGAGAGAGGAGGAGGGTAAATGAGAGGATCAGTTTTATCTTAAGTCTTAGGCTTCAGGAAGGATGGTGAAACCTTGTTTTACATATTTACATAGAGCTGCATAGCAAACTGAAGTGTCTGTGGATGGCGTCGTGAATACAAAGCGTGTGTTCTGTGATTACATATATAGTACTGCATAAGCTCACGAACTCTTTATCATTGAGAGGTAGAGTTTCATTGTTTGTGAGGACACTGTCGCTTTAAAGATAAGGAACATTTTGTAACTTTATGAAGACATAAGGGAAAGTGCTTTGCAGGTTTTATGTCAGAAACTAAAACTAAAAGAGGTAAAAGATTTGATTTTGATTACTGAGGTTAAGTATTGAGAATATGTATTCCCAAGATAAGCTATGAAAAACATCTGCTGATCTTAAAAAATACACATTTGAAATTAGATGATTTTTTGTCCTCATGATCACACCACAGCACAGTGCAGCACACAGCGCACCACAACGAAATGTGACATCTCCATATGACCGATCCGAAGGAGCAGTGGGCAGCTTTTTGCCAGCGTCCCGAAGAACGGTACCTTGCTCATAAGCACTTCAGTGGTACCTTGAACCAGCAATCACGGGGCTAACCACCGAACCGTTACAGTACCAAACTGCCCAGTGAGCTTGAGAATATGTACAAAATATTGGCGCCTGCTTTGGCCCTGCTTTTATATCAGATAAAGCACTTCTCTCAGAAATGAATGTATAAATAGACTGGATTTAGAATTTTTTCATATCATAACTGTTAACTTCTTGCATCGGTGTAAGTCAATTTCCACTTTGTAGGCAATACTGCATCCCTAACTGTCTCTCTATCTACGTCTACCTCTATGTCTAATTCTAGGTTAAAGTCATATTTATTATTCCATGTCTAGTTTAAAATGTATATTTTGTACTCTATTTATATATTGTTTATTCCATGTGCCTTATTTGTTCTTTGTTTCCTATTTCTTACTGCATTAAAACTGGAGCCGTCGTCTCGTCTCTCTGTGTGCCTGTACAGTATATAGCAGAGAAGACAATAAAGTCTACTTTGACTTTGACTTGAAAAAGAAAACTGCTGCATTTACAAATGCTTTGGTATAGTCACGGTTATTTCTTTGGTTTGAATTAGAAAAACATGAAAAACACAGGGACATCACATGCTTGAAATACAATTATTTCTTACAATTCTGAAAAGGTGCCACTAATCTAGTTAATTTTTAGAGTTTTGTGTGGTAGCACCTCTGTTTTGTATTTTTCATGCAAACAAAAAGTAATAAACATGTGGCCTAAGCATTGTGATTGCAGCAGTTTTCTGAGAGAAAGTGGTGCATTATCTGATATAAGCAGAGTGCCGGTATTTTTTGTCCACATGACTGTATGTTTAAAATCAGGAGATGAAAAGTCTTTGGGATTTTTGTATATATGCATATATTTTAACATAGTCCCCTAATGTGCAGTATTATTTATATCTAGTCAGTAAGGAAATTGCCTCGGCAGCAATACAATTTTGTGAGTCTTGAGTGTGTACATTTCATCAATTTTCAGCAGTTAGCTTGAGTAGGTGTAGATGGTCGGTGAGGTGCCCAGTCTGGAATTAACAAGATGGCGAAACGGAGGAAGCTTTGGTGTGGCTCTGGTGTTGGAAACAGCAGCCTGAAATATGACCATGTGACATATGGTGCTAGTGATATTACTCTCGTATGTGTCTCTCGTGTATGTGTGTGTGTGTGTGTTCTCGTCTCGTTCATGGCACAAGGTTTATTAGCATTTGTAGGTCTAGCTCTTCAAAGACACCTTCCCCATTACATCTAAAGCCTGATTGGTCCTGTAACTCAACCATGATTGCAAATGTCACACCTGACAATCACACACACACACACACACACACACACACCAAACTGCCATCTTTGTGAGATTCTTCCATTGACTTCCATACTGAGAAACGTAACCCTTACCTTAAATACAAATTAAATACAAGCACCTTTTTCTTATGAAGACCAGTCTCCACATATGAGAAAAGTCCACAAAAGCATACAAATTGTATAAATCATAATTTTCCCTATTGTTTAGGGGACAGCCAGGTCGTCACACTCCATAAAACATGCCCAAACACACACACTTTCTCAAAAGTCATGTGTTACTATACATAATTCACAACATCTGTGCTGTAAGCTGTGCTCCCTTATTAAAATAAGTGAAATTAGTAAATACATAACATTAGCACGCTAACACACAGTGGTTAGCGCTGCCGCCTCACAGCGAGAAGGTCCTGAGTTCGATACCCGGGGGACGGCCATAGGGTCACCCTGTGGAAGCTTGCATGCTCTCCCGTGTTCTCATGGAGTCTTCTCCGGGTGCTCAGTTTCCTCCCACAATGATCAAGGCATGTAATGTAGGTTAATTGGTGACTCGGTGGCCTGCTTGAGTGCAGTGAGTGTGTGTGTGTGCCCACCCCTTGCGCCGTAAGTTCCGGGATGGGCTCCGGTGCCCCGCCACCCCAGTTGGGATAAGCCGGTTCGGAAAATGAATGAATGAATGCAGAGCAAATACATCATTTGGAACACTTTAGAACAACTACATGGACAAACGTAAAATCCTGAGGAATAAGTCATACGATCTCTCGCCTCAAATTAGCAGAAAAGATTGGTGCTGGAGCTTTGGTTCATAATAGAATTATTTTTCAATGTATGAGTTAATGAAGGTTGGGTTTGCATAATGGGCTCTTCTCACCCCTGCACTCCCCAGACAGAGGCACAAATCAATTAATCATGTCTTTGCATTCCGAACCGGCCATGCTTCCCCTTTTTGTGATGTCACTTCGAGATTGCCATGGCGATTAGATTACCTCGGGAGGCGTGGCCGTCCTGATTGGGTAAATGGGCTGATGGGTTGCCAGGTCAGGGACTGAACTGCTGGTGAATTTACACACATACACACACACACAGATCATGTTTGATTTATAATAGGTGGTACACATCCTTGGTTCGAACAATACTGCCGGTTATTTATTTAAATCCACATCTGTCTGGATGTGTGTCTCATTTAATACAACTGAAAAACCCCAGTAAGTTAATGTTTTGCACAAACCGGGGCGTAATGCAGTAATATTTGTGCAAGAGCGCTAATCACTGTTTGTTGAGGCTGTCCTTAGGTAAGAACAAATTTACTTTACACCTTTACTGGTGGGGGCGGCCGCAGTGGGCGCAGTGATTAAACGCTGCCGCCTCACAGCTGAAGGTCCTGGTTGAACCCCAGGAGACGGCCATAAAGGTCTTCATGTAGAGTTTGCTTGCTCTCTCCCCATGTTCACGTGGGTTTTTGCTCCGGTTTTTCTCTCACGGTCCAAATTCATGTAATATAGGTTAACTGGTGACTCTAAATTGGCCTCCGTACGGTGTGAATGTGTGTGTGATTGTGCAGTGTGTGTGCCCTGTGGTGTGTTGGCACCTGCCTAGGGTTGTTCCCCACCTGCGCCCACGTTCCCAGGATAGGCTCCGGTTCCCCCGCGACCCCAGTTGGGATTAAGCCATTCAGATAATGACTGACTGACTGACCTTTACTGGTCCGGCGCTCAAACCAGCGACCCTCCAAACACGTGGGCAAACTCTCTAACCGCTACACTACCAACCGCCAACTGTTGATGTGCTGCTCTTTTTCTGTTTTCATGAAGCGGTGATGAGCCATAACCACCTCCATCCTCCTCCTCCTCCTCCTCTGGTCAGAGATTAAAAATTAAGTTTTAACTAATCTTGAAACTCCAGCTTCCTGTGTGTGTGTGTGCTGGTAGAAAGCAGCTCCCCAGTGATAAGTGACACCCTGTATACCTCTCTATGGAGGCCAGAAGATGACATCACCTGGTGATAGCGATGGTAACATCTCCCTCTCTGCAGCACACACACACACACACACGCACACACACACACACCACGCACACACACACACCGCACACACACACACACACACCCCACACACACACACACATGCACACACACATCCTTGTACTTATAGTAGTGAGGACCTCCATTGACTTCTATATTACTGTATCTAAATAATACTACACCTAACCCTAACCATAACCCGAACCATAACCTCAGTAACCAAAAGCTAATTTTCCTACACTTTTAGTTTTGCAAATAAACTATAAAAATATTTTTTCTGTAAAAGCAGTTTAAATAAGTGAGGACCACTAAAAAAGTCCTCACTTCCCAAAGAATCCTCCCACTCTGCTGGTTAAAACTCATTTTGGTTCTCACTGAAAGTAGCAAGTCCAAAATTTTTACACCTCTTTCTTTCTTTCTTTCTTTTTCTTTCATACATCTCACACTTTCTTTCACTTTTTCTCTCTTATACACACATTTATCCCACTCTTTGTTCTCTGTTTCTCTCTCTTTATATTTCACTCTCGCACCTTTCTTTCCTTCTTTCTTTCTTGCACACATCTCACTCTTTCTTTTTTCTCTCACATTTTCAATGTTCTTTTCCTCTTTTCTCTCCTGCTTACATATCTTTCTTTCTTTTTCTTTCTTTCTTTGTTTCGTTCTTTCTTTCTTTCGTCCACACATACTCTTTCTCTCATGTACATATATCTCTCATCTTTCTTTTTTCACTCTTTCTTTCACTCACACATTTCTTCTATTCAATTTCTCACACCCCCTCTCTGTTTCTCTCTGTTTCTCTCACACATATACACTTCTCACTCTTTAAATCTCTCTCTCTCTGTTGACCCTTCTCTCTCTCTTTCTCTCTCCACACAAACATACAAACTCTCTCTCTCTCCTTGTGTCTATGTACTCTATAATAGGTCAACCCAATTGTAATGTACTTGTAATTGTAAAGTAGTTGGACATGGTGTCTGTGTGTGTGTGTGTGTGTGTGTGTATGTATGTGTGATGAAAGATGTTTCCATCAATCTGTCACTGACTCATAACACTCAAGTGTCTCTGTTTATCGCAGCATCTCTCACCTTCTCTTCATTCATCTCCTCATCCATCACTCCATCATCACCCCTCCTCCAGTCTGTAAGCCAGTCTGTCTGTATGAAAAAAGCAAAAATAGGGAGAAATATTAGTATTTCCAAACTTTTGCTGCTACATTGTTCACTAAAATTCAGCTAAAATGTTTGTGACGTGCAGTGTGATTTTGTTGTGAATCAGTGGAGACTGCCTGGTGTGTTTGCGTAGCTCCTCAATTCACCAAAAAGTGGATTCTGTGGAGTTCAGAAATGTAGCACAATTCATTTTTCATTTTTTGACAAATTATATTCAATAAATCTATGCAGTGTGATATGATAACCTCGTTACTGTAATAAAAATAATATGTCTGAAGTGAGATGCGAGAAGCCTCCCAACAGTGACTGTTTGACGTGGGCACTGGGCGACGCCACTAACGTTACGCAGACCAACGTGAAGTCATAACAGAGAGATATATATATATATATGTATATATATATATACAAATATAAAAGAAGAAATAGAGAAACAAGTTCTGTGGCACATGAAGGACAGTCTCTGTTTTACATCACCCACTGAAGCGCATAATAGGAATATTAAACTAAATTAACGGAATCATGGGATATATTCGGTCCTCCGAGGAAGTCAACCGAACGCCATGTATACGCAATAGCGATGCTTTCTTTGTGTTCACCTGGATTCCGGCAGAAATTAGAGCCAGGAAAACTTTGTGTGCAGTGTTTATTTGACGCCATTGGAACGCGCAGCCGCCCGCATTCGTGATCTGATTCACTGTAATGAGCAGAAAAATGGTCGGCGTTTAGTCCGCGCTCACCTGACGCCACGAATGCCAGAAAAACGCCTGATTCTAACGTCCGTGTGGACTAGGCCCAAGTGCAGTAGTTAAAACCTGAGGCCGAATGAAACCAAACTTTGTCATCTCAGCCAGACTGTACATGAGTATAAAGAGAGACGAGGCGACGTGGCTCCAGTTTCTACAGAATACAAAAAGGCACAATATACAGAATACAATTACAATGCTGGAATATAATATAATATTGTGCATTATATGTGCATAATATTAGCAGCAGTTAAATATGATTATAGAGACAATCTATAAAACCAGTTTCTCTAAGACAGTAAGTAGCATTGACAGTCTGATGACATTCTACATTTGGAGATCAGACCGTGCTATAGAGCAGCATTTCCCAATCCCAGTCCTCACGGAACACCGCCCTGCACAGATTCGAGTTTCCCAACCCACAGCACAGCTGATGCTACTGATTAGCTAATTAGCAATGTAGGATCCTCGTGCGGCGGTGCAGGAAATACTGAATCTGCGCAGAGCGGTGTTCCGCGAGGACCGGGATTGGGAAACGCTGCTATAGAGGACCACTAATTGGACTGAATAAAATGACATTGTTGTGAATGGCTTTTTAATTACACTCCTGCTGGTTTATAATGACATATGTGACTTTTGGACAATAGAGCACACACACACACACACACACACACACACACACACACACAGTTATCTCCTACACATAACCTCTGATCTCTCTCTCTTTTTCATTTACACACATTCACAGGTTGGTTTCCTAGTGATGTCAACCATGTTGAATGCAAATACCTGTTTGATTCTAGACCCCTCCCCCTGCACGCTTTTCCTCTGGGATCATGATCATGCAAATGTTCCGACCGTCTCTCTCTTATACACACACACACACACACACACACGAACACACACACCCTTATATCTTCCCCCTCTCTCTGTTCGTCTTTATCTCTAACGGCCTAAACCACAGACACCTCCCCCTTTCCCCTTGATCCCCCACTGTGATGAAGAAGCTCATGGATAAAACATGAGAGAGAGTGGGATAAAGAAAGAGAGAGAGAGAGAGAGAAAGAAAGAGAGAGCGCTATATGAGTTCCCCTGAGGCTGCCCTGCTGTGAGGGTCATATCTAATGTCAGATCCAGAGCCATTTCCACACCTGACCTCCAAGACACAACCTGCAAGAGTCAGCCACACACACACACACACACACAGAGTAATTGTCTTCAGTGTCCTCCCTCTATCACAAACATATTTCTATAGTGTCAGTCTTCTGCATCTAGACCCAGTCTGATCATCTCTGACCTTGGTGTGTGTGTATATATGTGTGTGTGTGTGTGTGTTGGACCTTGGTGCTGTAAATGAGACCCTCCATCACGCTTTACCCATATGACAGCTCTGCTGCATCTCAGCATGTCTGCATTCATCATACTGTCAGCGGAGAAGCAGCTCATACGCTACCATTATACACACACTCACCGTCCCTATAGCAAAACTATACACACACACTCACGCACCCTATATATACATTACTCACACACACGGCGTTATGACAACACTATACACTGACTATGTCATAAAGACGCAGGTGCCAACACAAACTCACACAATCACACTCACAGCCACAACTTACTGGGCCAATTTAGATTCGCCAATTAACCTACACACCATGCTTTTGGACTGTGGGAGGAAACCGGAGCCCCCAGAGGAAATCCACGCAAAAACGGGAAGAGGATGCAAACTCCTCACGGTGAGGCCCTACGGCCGACTCTGGGATCGAACCCAGGACTTTCTCGCTGTGAGACGGCAACGCTAACCACTGCGCCGCCGTGCCGCCCGACTCTGATACTTTTCCTGAACTAGAATTTTAGCTGGTGCATTTGGTAGCATAACGGTTAGGAAGTTGGCTCTGTGATCAGAGAGTTGCTGGTTTAAGTCCCAGTTACCGTTGAGGTACTCATGAGCAAGGTACCATCGTTAAGCACTGTTCCCTGGGTCCTACCAAAAAACAGCCCACTGCTCTTTCCTGAAGGGGTCAAATGCAGAGGTCTCATTTCGTTGTGGTGCAGTGTGTGCTGTGCTGTGTTGACAATGACAAATAATCACTCATTTAGAGGGGGACATGGAACTTTTACTAGTAAATGTTCTAAAGATCACTTATTTGTAGGTGATCATTACTTTTACTTAAAGTTTAAGGAGTTTAAGATTAGGATTAAGAGGTTGTAGGTTCAAATCTAGCTTTATCCTACTACCAGAATGACCACCATTGGGCCCATAAGCCAGACCTTTGACCCCAGTAGTGGTAGTTCTGGTAAAAGGATAGATCTGGATTTGAACCTACAACCTCTTAATCCTAATCTTAAAGTTGCTCCGAGGAGACTGCTCCGAGGAGACTGTCAAGCGTATGGACCAAGCGTATATTCACTCAGTAGAAACGAAACTGAATATTTTCCAAAAACGTTTGGTCAAAAATATGCTCCATATAGGGATTAGTCAAGGTCTCGGACATCACACTGGCACGAGATGTTGTCATATCATGCAGATTTTTTATATAGCAGCGGCAGCAGTGAAACTCCTAATAGCCGGATTAATGACCGTAATCCCGGAATGGTCACGTCTGCATCCTGCAGCGGAGTGCGGGCTTCACTGCATCCAGGGATAAAGCCGTCTAGTTTATGTGACACATATCCATCTGTCTATCTCTCACACACATGTATCATACACACACCCCAACACACACACACCCAGTTGTGCAGCGTGATGCTTTGTAGTTTGGCACAGGTCCATAGAGTCTGTACTAACTGCAGCTTTATTTTTGATCAGGCAGTTTCCAGGACACCCTTTAGCCCGTTCTGCATGCTAAATATAGGCCTGCGAGGATCTGTGTGTGTGTGTGTGTGTGTGTGTTTAATGCTTGTGAGGTACGCATCTGGATACACACACACACACAACATTATATTGTACACAGAACGGACACACACTGCCAAATTGGTAATGATGGCGCTTAAAATAGAGACATTATGATATTCTCTCTCACAGACACACACACACACACAAAGTCATATCATACACCCAAAAATTGGTGATGATAATACTTACATCAAAGATACATCATCACACTCTCTCTCTCTCTCTCGCTCTCTCTCTCTTCCTGCTATCTCTCTCTCTCTCTCTCTCTCTCTCTCTAATATGGCCGCCAGGTGGGCGGCAACAGTAGTGGAGGGGTTGTCATGGCAACTGGCCCTGATTCACTGCTGTATTGCAGCACTTGGAGTGTGTATGTGTGTATGTGTATATGTGGGGTGTGTTGGTGGGGGGATGGAATGTGAGGGGACGAGTGAGAAGAACGGAGGGAGAAGCATGAAATGCAGAAACGCGGTTCAGGAAAGAGTACGATTTACAGAGAGCGTGAGAGAGAGAGAGAGAGAGAGAGAGACATGGGTGAAGGGAGAGAGAGTCGGAAGGATAACAAACTAAAAACCCAGAAGAGCGTGTGATGGAGAGGTGTGATGGGGGGGACGTCCTTGCAATTTGTCCAGTCCTTGAGTCCCACTAGACACTTAATATAGTGGAGCAACTTCAAAGCTGTGTGTGTGTGTGTGTGTGTGTGTCTGACAGAGAGAATATATACTGTCTGGGACTGGGTACACACATGGGCCTGAAATTGTGTGTCACATACTGTGTGTGTATGTGTGTGTGTGGTGGATACGAAGCCTTGGTCTTGACAGGCGGTTCTCATTACTAAATGTCAGCCCAGTGTGTGATAAGACACACGTCACACTGCTTATTTATGGCTGCGTTTATATGAACCTATAACACACACACACACATACGCACACACAGACAGAGCATTAATAACCCACTGAGAGATTCACCGATCCAACGTTTTCTGTCCCGATACCGATATATTTAAATTTATACATAGTATATGTAGTGAAGACGAGATGATACGCAATATTAGGTTCACGAGAATGAGACGAGACAAGGCTTTAAACAAATTATAAAGAAATCTTCAATGAGGAAACATATGACGGCCTTTTATTTGAATGAAAGACAAGAACTGAACTGCAAAAAAAGTGGACTTAGCGCATCAACTGACTGGACTCTCTCATGTAAGATTACTAGAGGTGTCAAAAACACACACATTCTTCACTCAAGTGGAAGTACATATACACTACCAGTCAAAGGTTTGGACACACCTTCCCATTCACTGTTTTTTCTTTATTTTCATTACTATTTACATTGTAGATTGTCACTGAAGGCATCAAAACTATGAATGAACTGTGTAAAGGCTACATGACCCAGAAGGAGAGTGATGGAGTGCTGCGCCAGATGGCCTGGCCTCCATAGTCACCTGACCGAACCCAATCGAGATGGTCTGGGATGAGATGGACTGCAGAATGAAGGCAAAAGGGCCAACAAGTGCTCAGCATCTCTGGGAACTCCTTCAAGACTGTCGGAAACCCATTTCAGGCGACTACCTCATGAAGCTCATCGAGAGAATGCCAAGAGTGTGCAAAGCAGTGATCAAAGCGAAGGGTGGTTATTTTCAAGAATCTAAGATATAAAACATGTTCTGGATTATTTCACACTTTTTGTTTACTACATAATTCCATATGTGTTCGTTCATAGTGCCTTCAGTGAGAATCTACAATGTAAATAGTCATGATAATAAAGAATAAAACACTGAATGGGAAGATGTGTCCAAACTTTTGACTAGTAGTGTACATGTGTTTAAAAAGTCTCTAGTGAAGAACTTCTTTACTCAAGTTAAAGTGACAAGTGTTTGCTCTAAAACACACTTCAAGTATAAAAGGACAGGCAAAGCTCCATGTCCAAGCGTCATGTAGAGTGCAAGCAGAGAAAAATAAAGCCGCATGAATACATAAAGCTCCACTGGTCATTACCGTCATTATACATGATGATCTCCTCTATCCTAAACACGACATACAACAAATATTATAGGGCTGTAAAGAGCACTGTAGAAATAAACTCAACTGAAGTGAATTTGGTGGAGCTGAGCTTCTTTCTGCATCGCAATCACCACATCATTTCCCACCGAGTTGCCATCTGGTTTTAGTTTCTTTTTCGCTTTATCGTGTCTATCGTGTTGTGTGTCATGTGCAAAAACCAATACACCAATGAGATTATCTTTTCTGTGTGTGTTTACTAAGCCTCAGCTAGTCAGCTAGCGTTTTTAAGCCTCAGCTAGTCAGTCAAGTTGTCTGGATGGCGCGCATCATTGATACGGAATAGGTCAAATGCAGGGCAAAATGGCCTAATTTAAATTAAACAAAATGAGAGTAACGAGCCTGATTTGAAAATGTAAGGAGTAGAAAGTACAGATATTCATGCTAAAATGTACGTAGTAAAAGTTAAAAGTTGGCACAAAAATTACTTCCCATCTCTGATGATTCCTCCTGCATCTCTAAACACCATTACTGTTTCAGGTTTAAATAATCTCCTTAAATAATCTGATTGTACATTATAAAGTTAACATTAATTAATTAAAACGTCAGAGACGTAATCCCTGCAAAATGAAAACATTTAGGGAACATTAACAGACAAAATTAGACTAGGCTACTGGCTGAGAGAGTTACACCCACAATGTTCAAATAACCCACACCTCGTCTTCTCATTGCTTCTTTTGGCGTCGTACTGGAAAACTCTGCCTTCTTATTCGGTATATGAACTTGGAACTGTATTAGCCACTTGATTGGAGACGCAGCTTTTTCCGAGCCTGTGACTGGCTGGTTCTTTTGGCACATTTATAACCCAGTAATTGAGCAAGCATGAAAATGGAGTTGCGCATGTGCATTCACACGTGAGCACATAAAGACACCAGGCGTAAGTTCCACTACACGCTCAAAAATATCACCATACTATTTTGCGAGACAGCTTTTCACCTCGATGAGAAATATTGTTACGTTTTAATATCGCGAGATCTCATGGCACAAGACCTTGCCACACCCCTAATACTGTATTTAGTATAGTATATATATACTGCAGTACACATAGCATAGTAGTACAAGCTTTGGTCTGTTTTTATAAGTGCTGCAGTGGGTGTGTGTGTGTGTGTGTGTGTGTGTGTGTGTGTGTGTGTGTAAATAGATGTGTGTGAGAGTATTATGGAGGTCAGTGTGAGATGTTCTCGGAGATTCTCTGTTGTGTCTCAACTGTGTGAAGGTCATTAATTACCTTAAAGGCCAAAACTGTCTCATCAGTCTCATACTTCATTCAGCACCATACGGCTGGTACTACACATGTACGTACACACACACACACACACACACACACGCTGACACACACACACACACACAATCCCATAATTCATCATTAGTACAGTACTGTGCAAAAGTTTTAGGCAGGTGTGAAAAAATGCTGTAAACAAAGAATGCTTTCAGAAATATAAATAATGATTGTTTATTTTTATCAATTTACAAAATGCAAAGTGAGCGAACAAAAGAAAAATCTAAATCAAATCAATACTTGGCGTTACTACCTTTGGCTTTCAAACCAGCATCAATTCTTATAGGTACACTTGCACAAAGTCAGGGATTTTGTAGGATTATAGTCATTATATTATTTTGTAGGATTATAGGATTATAGATCTGTGGTTAGTTCTCCAAGATGTTTGGAACAACCTACCAGCCGAGTTCCCTCAAAAACTGTGTGCAAGTGTAGCTAGAAGAACCAATGCTGTTTTGAAGGCAAAGGGTGGTCACACCAAATATTGATTTGATTTAGATTTCTCCTTGGTTCATTCACTGCATTTTGTTGATTGATGAAAATAAATGATTAACACTTCCATTTTTGAAAGCATTCTTTGTTTACAGCTATTTTTACACCTGCCTAAAACTTTTGCACAGTACTGTATATGTAAATAATCGTACAGCTACAGTTATATCCCTAATCTTAACCGTAGTAACCAAAAGCAAATGTTTTTTTTTTATTCTTCATTTAAAACAGAGAAGAATTTTTCACTTACTGAAGATGGGTCTCAAATGTCAGGTCCCTGTATCTTTAAAAACCTACAAAATCACACACACACACAGTCTTGTATTACTATCTTTGTGAGGTCTTTCCATAGACTCCCATAATGACTAGATGTATATAATTTTACACCTACACCTAATCCTAACCCTAACCTTAACCTCAGTAACCAAAAGCGCATCTTTTACCCTTTTTTAGTTTCTCAAATAAAACAAGCACATTTTCTATTAAGTCATTTCTCCTCGTGGGGACCTCTCAAATGTCCCCACAAAGCCTAAAAAACCAGACAAAAGTGATTTTAGGGGACGAAAAGGTTCCCACAATGCGATAAATACATGAACATACACACACACACCCCTATACATAAATCTCCACTGAAACACAAACCAGTGCACGCAGCAATAGATCTTATGCATTTCTGTGCACACACCTTTTACCCGCTTTTACGTCCATGTAACGTTTAATTAACATAATTAAGTACTTTTCTGCTGGAGAAACGTTGAAATCTGTGTGTCGACCCACTTGAGGAGAATGTGATTGTCATTCTCCTGATGCCTGCACACGGATTTGGTGAAGGACAAATTATAGAAGCCTTTAGCTGGATCAGCATTGTCACACTGAGGGAGACTGTCTGATGGAAGCAGGAGTAGAAGAAGATGTCAAGAACGATGCGTGTGTATGTGTGTGTGAGAGTGTTTAAACTCTTCACTTTAAGTTAATTCTTCAAAAGTGAAATTCTTTAAAGTTTTAACTTTAAAACACTGACAGAAGTTCTAAAACTATCTGTTCTGTACATTTAGTGAAAATTGTGAAGGTTGAGCTCCGACTACAAGGAGAGAGACTAATAATCACACTAAATGGGTGCTAAATGGAAACTTGTGTATGTTTTTGGAAGAGTCTAACTTTAAGTGAACAGATAAAAAGCTGGTCAACTTCTGTATTTTCTGAAACTTTAGTTTATGTCACAGATTATGTCAGACACAGTTTTTTAAAACTTTGATTTAATAAGGCAACATGTCACTTCCGCTGTTATCATTTAATGTATTTTAAATAAATCAACCAGTAAAGTGGCAACCCACAAAGCCGACAAAGAGTGAATTCATACAGACAGTCCCTGAGTTACGATGGTTCGACTTACGATTTTCCGATCTTACGATGACAATAGCGATACAACTAAATTGTGAAAATATTTAATGTTTTGTGCGGCAGGCAAACATAGAAGCGTATGCGATACAATACATTGGGGCGCTGCCGAGATGTACGCATCTCCCGCCTTGTGAAATGACTCTCTTTTGCCAATGATCGACAGAGGTCAGTTGTCGCTGCGTTATAGCACATTTTTTTGTGTCTTCAAGTTACGATGGGTCATTGGAACACATCTCCTTCGTAAGTCGGGGTATCAAAGCTGATCTCAGATCAGCTGCTTCAGTGCACGTCTATGAGGAAAGGCATGATTCAAGTCCATTGCTTTCACTCTATAGCATTTTTTTTTAAAGTACACTTTTTAAACTAATAACGTAAGCTAAAAAGTTTCTTAAAGTCACTTTTAGCCTGGGACATTATATATATGCTAATTTTCTGCTATTCAATTGAATATTTTCTATAGCATAAGCTGGAAAAATGCTGACAAAGCGCATGCATTTCACCATGACAGTATGACTTAAGTTCTGTATTTTTGTTTATTGCATCATTATAATTTCAATGTCATTAGTCCAAATGTTATAGCAGACTGACGGAACTGCCTCTACACTTACTGGCTGCTTTATCAGGAACCTTTTATCTTAGAGCTCCACATTGTTGGTGTCCATTTGAAGACTATAGTCCTACTGTCACTAGAGGTGTAACGGTACATCAATCTACACTGATACATCGATTCCAATCCAATCCATAGTCAAAACGCTGACCGGACATCACACATATTGTAGCAACTCTTTATATTGAATAGCAAGTCTATTTTTTACATGAGAAGATTTAGGAAAAATATCAAGTGTTAAATCAGCACATGATATTGCCTCGTATCGATCGCTGGCTGCTGAACTGAATTGAATCAGTTGAAGTTGAGAATGTGTCAGAATCTAAGTAATAGCAGCTCTACTGGGCTCCTATGATCAGAAAATGGCAAATAAAATGCAGCTATAAGACTTAAAATTCTAATAAATTCTAAGATACATGTTCCACATTGTAGTGCCTAATAAAATAGCTGACTATAGTTGACTATCAATTTTTTAAACTTAAAACAATGAAAGACATTTGGAAAATCTGTCTTCATTCCCGGAATTCCCCTAGATTATTAACCTGTTGGTTCTACATTTACAGATGTAACAGATGATATGAGTGATACACACTAAGCCCAGTGTTTGTGCATCGCTGCTCTGAAATAAGTGTGTATTCAGTACCTCAGTTATATATAAACCACACACACAATGGTGCTCTGTCTCACTCAATACAGTGTCTGTTTCCTTATAGGGACAGCAACACTAAAATGTTGACAGCGATAGTTTCACTAAAACGTCCAACGCTTCTTGTCGATAAGCACATTTTTAGAGTATCGATCGCTAAAAAAGAACATGAACTGCTGTGTGGGTATTTATGGGTGGCTGTACAAAAGCATCACCAGTAAACAAGGTAAAGATTAAGCTCACACAAAATGCGCATTAGATAATGAGGTAATAAATAACACGACTCGACGCACGAGCTCCAATCCAATTTGCTGCCAAGTGTGTTCAATTTGTTTTGGAGCGATTCATATTTTCTAGAATCATTCCTTCCCATTCCCAACTCGCTCTGAAGTATGTGGTTTGGAGCTTAGCCAAGAATTGGACTATGGGTTTTCCTGCGCATCACGGGATGAAGAACGGCATGAGGATGATGTTAATTTTACTGCACTGTGATCAATTATTATGGCCTGTAACGACCCCAAATTACCCTTGAAGTTTCCTGAGAAGGAAAATTAATCTTTGTTAGGACAGAGGATTGATTGTAAATCCTGGCAGGCCTGAAAAACAGGTTTTGCGCTCTCAGTCTGTTCGTTTTTCTTGATTTAAAATAATAATTTGAACAAACTAGGTTTAATAGGCCGACTTTACATTGTTACTTCATTAATATTGAAATGTATTTACTTATTATGTCAAATTCTGGTCTGTCGATTTCTTTCTAGTATGAGGGACAAAAGATAAATCTTCCGAAAGCTGAACGCGTTCGCTCCACTTAAAGGTGCGAGGTAAAAAAGCATCTCCATTTTGTCCCGTCTTCCTCTTTTCTCCTCCTCGTCATCTCGTACCGCCTTTATCTCTCTCAGCGGAAGGACGAGGGGGGTTGTCACGACAACCAGCCGCGATTGGGATTCGGCTCGGCCGGCGTGGGCCTCTTCCCTCAGTGTCGGCCGCAGCACCGCTCGCCTCGAGATCCCCGCAGATGCTGCAGCCGGCAGCCAATGGCAGGTGAGCGAGGGGGAAAAAGATGACATCATAGGCAAATTAGGGCGAGCAGCGGCGGGAATCGGCTTGCCGTCGCCGCCGGCAGCGATGAGGCGAGGAGGGGTGGCGAGGAGGAGAGGGGGGAAGGAGGAACAGGCTAGGCCAGATCTCCCGTAATGAGAGACGTGACTCTGACTTGAAGCAAATGTTCAGAAGAAATGTGAATAGTAGATGTAGAGATTTTCAGACTGGGACAAATTGGCATCGGACTTTCTTTGAGAACACAAAGCTGCCTGATTTTATCAAGCTCTGCCTTCTTGACAGATCATGTTTAACACAACTTTAACCAGTAACACAACTGTGTAATTTTATTCACTTAGATACAGATAAAAATAAAAATAATACACTACAAAATAATATAATGACTATAATCCTACAAAATCCCTGACTTTGTGCAAGTGTACCTAGAAGAATTGATGCTGGTTTGAAGGCAAAAGGTAGTAACACCAAGTATTGATTTGATTTAGATTTTTCTTTTGTTCGCTCACTTTTGCATTTTGTAAATTGATAAAAATAAACGATCATTATTTATATTTCGGAAAGCAGTCTTTGTTTACAGCATTTTTTCACACCTGCCTAAAACTTTTGCAATACTGTATATATATATATATATATATATATATATATATATATATATATATATATATATATATATATATATATATAAACAGTAATTAATTAAATAGAAAATATTAGTCTGTCACAAGCTCTGCCTTTTTAATAGACTTCTTCTATCACATATTGTCAAAAGAATTCCTGTTTATCACAAACTTGTAATACAATCTTGCGTCTTGTAAGTCTCTAGTTGTAGGTCTATATATGAAAAGTTCTCAGATCCATGATGGTATTGTTAAAATTATCTTACAATACTTGACTTTCATCTTTGAGATCTGATTACATCTATCCTTAAATTGCCTTGATACAAAACCTTTTTTCGTAAAATACTTCTCGTTCTCGTACTGTTTTTAAGCAGTGGCTTGTCTGTAGTAGCCTACTTTTGAACATAGCATTATAACTGTTGCTTCCCCAACACTGTAAGTGCTAATTTTAAAACCATAATAATTTGCTGTAGCATAATGCATTATTTTTTACAATTTTAACATTTCTCAGTGCTAAGAAGCAAACCGTCCTCCCTGCACAGCTAAAAGCAACTCTCCCTCCTCCTCCTCATCTTCTCCGTTTTCTCTCTTGTTTCCTTGTCGTCTCCTTTTCTCCATAGACAGAGGAATAACTCGGCCCGGCCTCCTCCCGGCCCCACCCCTCCGGCAGCTGCCTTTATTAGCATGTGTCGGCTCGACCAATGGTGTGGCGAGGCGGCCGTGATGTCTGAGCTAGGGAACAAGGCGGCAGCCAGTGGAGCGAGCCAGCAGGCAGGCAGGCAGATGGTGAGCAGGCGAACCAACGAACGAGAGTGCAGCTCCGGGGGTCAACAGCCCGTCAAGGCAGAATGGAGGTGCGTCACGCTGGGGCAAAGGGTAACTCGGCAACAGGAGACAGGGAGACCTGTGACAGGATGAGGATGAGCCCAGAACAACGTCCGGACATATTTTCAGGTGGATCCCTCGCTCCGTCCTCTTCTTTTTCTCTCGGATGTGTGGATGGGGAGGGAGAGAAGGAGGGGGGAGGGAGGGAGGAGGAGAAAGGGGAGGGAGGCTGGGTTGCTGTGGCTTTCTCATACCTCCTGCTCTGGAGTCGTGCTGAGGAAGAGGGAAGAATGGAGGGATGAGGAGAGGGGAAAAGATGGAGGGAGGGGAAGAAGAAAGAGGGAGGGAGGGAGAGAGGGAGGGAGAGGAGAGTGGGGGGAGGGAGGAAGGGAGGAGGTGGCAGCTGTGTGGAGGTGCGTTGGAAGGGCTGGAGCAAGAACAGGACTGTCTCTCTTTTTCTCTCTCTCTTTCTCTGTACCAGTACTGATGCTACTACATCCATCAGCCAGCCACATAAAGCCCCTCTGTTGATGGGGAGAAACTGTGTGTGTGTGTGTGTGTCAGTGTGTGTGTGTTGGGCATCATAGAATCGGCTTGGCTGCAATGCCTACACCAGTAACACAAAGAAGGCGGCTGCTATTTTGGGGGCATCATGTAACAGCCCAGGTGTGTGAATAGTGTATGTGTGTGTGTATTTTCAGAGGATGGTTTCCTGGCTTGGTCCTCCTGGCTGTAGGTATCAGGTCCATGGATAGATGGATGGGTGAATGGATGGATGAAAGGATGAACAATTGAAAATGAAGAAAAAAGGGATGTGCAGATGGATGAAGAGATGGAGGGATGCAGATCTTTGTTTAAGGCATCATGCTTTGTGTTAAGGCCTTGCAGCTCGTTTTTAATGGGGTGATTGATTTTTCCTCCTCTGTCAAGTTGGCGCAGGCGCAGGAGAGAACACACACACACACACACACACACACACACACACGGTCAGAGAGACTAGGCTGGGTGTTGCTTTCCACATTAGAGGTGCTATGCCCCATATGGCAGAGAGAAATGATCTGTCTAGTCATCCTTCTGTATTGGGTTTGTTGTGTGTGTGTGTGTGTGTGTGTGTGTGTGTGTGTGTGTGTGTGTTTGGCTGTAATATGGTTCAGTTGTATTTGATTTCTTCGTTCTATTGAATATGACAGAATAGACATCCACTGACTCTGGCTGACTGTTTCAGTAACATGGCTGCCCTGTCCGGATGGGGGAGGGTGTGTGTGTGAGTGTGTGTGTGTTGTGAGAGAGAGTGAGGTGTCTAGGGCTGCTGAGTCAATACTCACATAAGGCTAAAACAGCTACATGGCTTCTAACATGGAGGCTGCCGGCCTGGTCTCACACACACACACACCACGCCTCTTCTAGGAAATCTCTTTTTTTGTCCTGCTCCATGTGTTTAGCCATACAAAAGCTGGGCAGTGCAGAGTGCTCAGATTAGGCTTGTGTGTCTGCTATCATTGTGTGTGTGTGTGTGTGTGTAAAAGAAAGAGAGGCCAGTAGCATGTGCTGTGCAGATGGGGATGGGAGAGTTGAGGGAGAGAGAGGAGTGGGATGGAGAGGATGAAAGGAGAAGTGTGAATGCATTAATGTTGTGTGATTGCAAGTAGACATCTTACACCTCCCTCTCTCTCTCTCTTTCCCTCTCGATCTCTCTTTCCCTCTTGCTCTCACTCTCACTCTCCTTTTTCCTCAAAAACTATCTATCTATCTATCTATCCTATCTATCTATCCTATCTATCTATCTATCTCTACCCCTTTCCTGTGTCTTTTCTCTCTCTCTCTCTCTCTCTCTCTCTCTCCCTTTTTCTTTTTCTGTTCTCTTTCTCACTCCCTCCTTCTCCCTCTCCCTCCCTCTCTCATCGCTTCTCTCTCTCATATCTCTCTCTCCTTTTTGCTTTGTTTTTCTCTCTTCTCCCCTCCTTTCTCCTTTTGTAAATCCTCTAAAACAAACAGCATATCCAGCACAGAAGTATAATGAGAGGCAGAAGGTCCTGTGTGTGTATATGTGTGTGTGTGCTGATGTGTGTGCAGACGTGAAACCCCCGTGTGTCACCATTGCATCCTAGTGGACTTTAGTGGGATTTAGTGTCAGTCTGTACTAGATTTCCATACAACCCATCAGCTCATATAACACAGAGTGGTTTGTCTGACCTCAGATCAGCGCCAGGTTTCTATGCAAATCAACTAGACACACTAGCATTAAAACAATGTGTTACCAGATTAGTTATGGGCTGAGTTATATATTAATACTGGCCATGTATTTTTGATAAAATAATAATAATAATAATAATAATAATAATAATAATAGACTTAACCATTTCTATTTTACATACTCAGTGACAGATTACATGGATCTCTATCGCAGTAACATAAAATGCAAATGTAAAATTACCAGCATAATGTGCCTTAGCCACATGTTCAATATTATTATTACTTTTTTATTAAGTGAATGTCAAGTTAAATTCATTGTAAGCATTAAAAAAGTGATTCTGATTTATGTACCATTTGTCTCCCACAACAGATGCTCAGCATGTTAGCATTTTGGGGTAAACCCTGGCTTTGACATTATCTGTCTTTTTCTTTTAATGGCTATGTGATGTAGGATTAATGATCTAAGATCAGTTAAATTGATTTTTATTAGTTTCCAGAAATGTTGTTACTGAGACAGTTCTAGAAATTGTGTCCTTTTACCATGTACAGATATTTATTTTTGAGCTAAATAAAATTTTCTCTTTTTAAAATAACCAAATAGTGACAGAAACAGAAAGCAGAAATGCTCTTACCCCAAACGAAGGAGTGAATAGCGGCTAATGCAACTGGCTAACACAGTGAAGCAGTGACTGACAGCTAGTTAGTCAGACATGCTAATGTGGTTCATTACTAGCCATGTAGCACATCTGGCGGACTAAGTGCTTTAACCCGATAATGCTAATACAGCTAGGAATGAATGAAGGCTAATGGTATACAGATAGCTAACAGTAAGTGAAACAGTGGCTGATAGCTAGTTAGCTAGACATGCTGACGTGCTTCATTACTAGCCATGTAACTTTTTTTTTACGGAAGGTACCGCAAAGCCTTAAAAAAGTAGGCTGTGTCCACATTGTGTCCACATTGTGACACTGAAACTACATTGTTTTTTCCCCAGAATTTCTGCTTCCAGTCCACACTGACATGATATTTTACATAACTGAAAATGGAATTATAGGGTATAGGGTCTTCCAGAAAGATATATTCAGGAAGCGCTTAGACTATGTTTATTGTCCAGTTAAAGCTTTTTTATTAACCCAAACAGAACAGCTTTAGCAAATTAAACACATTTCATTTTTCATGTCAAGTTTCCCAATGCACAAACTTATCATTTTAGGGTTACACAACTTACATAATGACATACACTGTTATGCATATAATTAAACTCGTATACAAACCCAATTCTGGCTGAAAGCTACTAAGTTAATTATGTTGGTGATGTTGGTTAGCTAGCTAGTTACTTAAACAGCTAGCTAGATGTTTTAGTAGCTAGCAAATTTTAACATTGATATTTCCACCCGGCTAGGTGTTTCAGTAGTTAGTGATATTGGTAATTTGCTAGCTACTATAACAGCTGCTAGACTGTACTGTCAAAGCTGCGAAGGTTTTTAATAACTAACTGGAAAAATGACGCAACTGTTACTACGTAATACAGTATTTTACGGTGTGAGGTGGAGCACAGACACACCAAGCTGACTATCTGTTCAAATGCTAATGCTAGGTGTAAATTCAACCTGAGATTTTTATCAGTTAAGCTCAACAAATTTAGTACAACACAGCAGTTCCAAACAAGCAAAGACACTCAGTGTAGGGGATCATATGGCAGCTTCTCATGTGCGCAAGAGTTTCTGAAAATTGTATTATCAATTCAGACTACTGCCACCTACTGGTTTGGATAGTTTTTATTTCACCTAGTTTTTCAGAAGTGGTCACTCAAAGCATGGCAGCCAGTCTGGATGTGTTTCTGTTTTGCATGCCCTTTTTCTCCTTTGTTCATTCATTATCCAATCATCATCAAATCATCAGCTCTCACAATGAATACCAGCTCTCCACTTGTGACATTTCTCAGTAAATGTAATTATCTGAAGATGCTGGTTTTGTGTGATTGTGAATGGCAGTCTTGGCAGTCGTTCTTGATTTGGTAAATTAGGTTGGCGTTAGGGCTGGGCAATATGACCTCAAATCAATATCACAATTAATTGAACATTTAATCTCATTTACAAATTATTTTATGAATGCATTTTTGCCCTCATAGTTCATTGACCAGGTTTTTACTGCAACCGTTGAAGCCTGGAGATTTTTTTTCAAGTGAAAGAATGCATATTTTTGTGAATTTAAAATAACTGTACGAAACACGCAAGAAGTAGTCTGAACAGGGCAGAGTCGTGTGACAACACATTCTTTTTTAAGCAATCACTGATCATTCTCATAGGCAATATTACATCAATTAGAGGTTCTTAATGTCAGTTTTGATTAATTTATTTGATGTATTTATTATTATTTGACTCATTTACTTATTGCATGTGTAATATGGAATTAGTCCATATAATACATGTAACGTCACTGATAAGTTTCAATTTCTCAAAACACAGCCAGACATCACTTAAATAAAACCTGTCTGGCCATGTGAGATAGTGAAAAAGATCTCCAAAAGCAGCACTTGATCCCACAACAAACTTTGAGAGCAGGTGAGAAACAAACATATTCAATAAAGTCGGCATTTCAGGATTATTCATATATTCCAGAGATATTTCAGACTTCTATGATTAAACACACAGCCTAGAAATGGAGCATTCTTTAAACCTTTAATAGATTGTGGCCAGATTTTTGAAATAGGAGTAGTGTGTGTATGTGTGTGTGTCTGTCTGTGTGTCTGTGTGTGTGTGTGTTTTGGAGCTTTGAGCCTATGTATGCATGCGAGGGGTTAGGGGGATTTTTTCCAAATGGAAGGATGATTCTTGGGTGTGTGACAGGCGAAGCATTTTAGCAGCTGGCCCGTGTGTGTGTTTGTGTGTATGTGTGTGAGCAGGGCTTAAGTTCTTGTGCTGGTGGGGTTTTAAACTTGTGAGAAAGAGCAGAATGGCTGAAGATCTGTCTCCAGGCCCCTCGTATTCTACATCTGCATTTCCAATCCCACAGTCTCTCTGATGTCATTTGCTTTTACACACATGCCAGCAGAGACAACTTTTCACAAATTTGAGCACTGTCACTAGTTTGGTGGTGTGTCTAAAAATGGAGATGATTGTTAAACAAACAAATAAATAATTACGTTATTCGTTATTCGTTAACCCAGTTTAAATCTAGTTTAGACCTTTACTCAAGTAAAACGAATGAGTATCTGATATTTAACGCTATAACTATTAACTTTTACCAAATTAGATAACTCAGGAAGCTGAAATTTGCCAACAACAATTGAGCTTTTCTCCCATTTGTGTTTCCATTGACCTATATTGTGTCCAGATGTTTTTGATGTGGTGAATCTACAGTGAGAACAAAAGATTTGATCTGTTCCTTTTCCTCTTTTGTGAAAGCAAATAGTAAGGTTGAAAGAGACGGAATGATGTTAAGCAGGTGATGAGGTGGGAGAAGCTCACAATGTGGAACACAAATGGGCTTATTATGGGACGCTCTGGCTCAAATGACTGGCTTTCTGTTCTCACATTAAGAGAGAGAGAAAGAGAGAGAGAGAAACCACTTATTTCTTTCACAAGATATGAGGCGGATGATTCTTGTTAAGTTGGTGTTTATTGTTGCCATGGCCATTTCACCTTTGATCGTGTATGTGTGTGTGTGTGTGTGTGTGTGTGTGTGTGTGGACACGTGGTACTCCTCCTTGAAACTCTACACAGCCAGGATCTCTTACATCATCTAAGCCAAATGTTAACAAAAGCTCCAACACGCACACACACATATACACACTTCTGAATAGAGACTTTACCTAGGCAATGAGCTGAGAGAAATGTGATACATGCAAGAACACACACACACACAAAATAGACTTCTCAAGTGTACACTCAATAACCAACTGATTCTCTTTTTCTCCACTGGGTCACCATAATGTGAGAACTGTATGTGTGTGTGTGTGTGTGTGTGTGTGTGTGTGTGTGTCCATTGTAAAGTGTCAGAGTCTGAGTACTGGATTAGCAGTGAGGATTGTGAGCCATCTGCCTATTTTAGAGAGAGACGAGTGTGACTCTAGCACATCACTTGATATATCCTCTATCCTTATAATGTGTGTATATGTGTTTCTTCCTCTTTCATTTATTCATTATCTCAACAAATCATCAACTCTCAGAGTGAATCGCAGTTACTCAAGCACAACATTATTCAGAATACAATGCTTCCTAAATGTGCGATAAGCATCAATGCAGATATTAAAATAGCAGATTACAGGCGTTTGTCTGTTTTATTGTCAGCATAGACTGTGAAACTGATGGTATTTCAGATTATTTAAAGTTTCATCGTTTTTGATGCACGTTCCTACCGACACATGGCAAGATTTCTGACATTTATCACATCCTAACTAGATTATTACAACAATATCACAATATTGTGTAGAGAGATCTGCATGATAGTGGAGAAACAACGTTAGGAGCTGCATGGGACCTGGTCATATAAAAGACATATTATGGTGAACTGTGTGTGTGTGTGTGTGTGTATAAGTGCGTGTGCGTGCGTGCTAGTGTCAATTAAAGAGACTTGTAATGTAACCAGTGACAGTATGGGGTTAATGAAGAATCAGATTCCATCTGTTACTCTGTGTGTGTGTGTGTGTGTGTTATGATGTATGTGTGTGTGCAATTTTGGTGGTGCCCGTGCACTGCCCATTTGGGACTATGTGCGTGTATGTGTGTGTGTGTGTGTGTTGTGGCGTCCTCAGATAGAGTCCCCTGTTTTCCTGCGGCTAGTTTTTGCAGACCTACTTTTAGCAAGAGTCACAGCAAGGGTAACACACACGCTTACACTCATATACACACACATTTATTACGAGAAAAAGAGAGAGATTCTGGGCCACTGCATTGTTTAAAAAACAAAGGGTTCGTTTGTATTTTATTTGACAAAACTTAAAAAACTCGTCACATCCACATAAGTGAAAAAAATCATGAGAACTACTTACTTTATATGTGTACTGATATTGGTTATTCAGGGCCGATATTGATACCGATAATTGCTAGTTAACAAGGCCAATAATCAATATTTGGAACCAATATAAAAAAAAAAAGAAAAAAAGACAATCTCTGTCAAGCTTTTTAATTTTACAAACACCAAGCTCAGCTGAAACTCTCCCCTCTTCTCTCTCTGAGCTTCATGGTGTGCGCAAGTATGAGTGGGGTGTGAGAGACAACAAGGATTCGGTGTTGATTGGCTTCTACTCGTGTGACATTCAGAGACTGTCATGGGCCGGACATTAAATGAAGCGTGTCGAGATCAAACAGCACAGAGAGAAGAGACGGCAGTGGAGCCACAGTAGCGCACCTTGTAAAGACTTAATATCAGTGATGGTCAGAATTAAACACATACCGATATCTGCCGAGATCTGCAAAATGCCTAATATCAACCCCCGATATATATATATATATAATTTTGCTTTGCATTTTGAACAGTCAAATACTGCCTCAAATCCCCCAGCTACCCTTAGCTACTCCACAATAATTATGCGATTTGTGTGTTTTAGCCTGACGTACTGCTGTAGTGGTTGTGTCAGCGTGATGTAGATAGAAACAGTTAACACACTGATCATTGGTGATGTTTATCTGTAAAAGGAAGCCTGGCATGGGCTGAGCACAATGTGGTGTGTGTGTGTGTAATCTATGATTTCTAAGTATGTAAATCACAAATTTCATCACGACACACTATTGGACAACGATTCAGTGTCTGCAAATATAACAAAGTCTGCAATACGATTTTGGAGCCAGCATTCGATATGAGACAATATCATATACTGATTTAACACAATCACTTCCATTGAGATCACATCACAAAAATCAACTCCAATATCTGAAATGTAAAATCATTGGATATTTTTGTTTCTGAGCTCAACCAGACATTTACATTAAAAATATTATTTTAATAAAAAAATAAAAGTCTTATTCCATTGATCTTGTATGATGTCTGATCAATGTTTTCTTTTTGGACAGATGCTATGGGCTCGTTGATCATTATATCGATGTATAAGTGTAGATCGTTACACCAGTAATGATTTCTCCAATATAAATGGCTTTGTTGGGACATTTTTATATGGGAGTAAATAATTTGTACAGAATAGTTGTAGCTTTTATTTGACAAATCAAAAGAGATAAATGCTTTGCTCCTGTTTGCTGAGGTAAAATTTATGTAGCTGTAGTATTATTTACTAGTCATTATGGGAGTAAATGAAGGTACCTCACAAAGATAGCTGTGTGAAATTCGACAAAGCTGTGTGTGCACTATGAGATTGTGATATATTAATTGGGTGTTTCTGAGAACGGAACCGATATGTGTGTGCCGTGTGTGTGCTTGAGTGTGTGTAAAATTACAGCGTCTGGGTGCGGCACTTTAACGCGAACCTGAGAGAGTTGCGCTTTGGGGTGAGACGTGAGTTTGAATCGGTGAAATAAAATTTAGGCCGTAAGTCAGTTTGATGAGAGAGAATCAGGACACGATGACATAACTCGCATCGCTGAGCACACAGACCAGGTCACACACACACATAAACTTGTATTACTGTCTTTCTGAGGTACTTCCATTGAGCCCGCGCAATGACAAGCTGTCATACTACAGCTATACCAAACCCTAACCTCAGTAACCAAAAGCATATCTTTATCTCTTTTAATTTGTCAAATGAAACATGGAAATTTTGTATAAAACAACTTGGGGACCGGTCCTCAAATGCAAAAAATGTCCCCACAAAGTCATAAAACGGACAAATTAGGAGTTCGTCCTATATTTTAGGGTACAGCCAAGTCCTCACAAACCCCTAAGTACACACACCATAAAGAATCACATCTGGCTTTCTTTGTGAGGCACTCCCTTTATTACTTGATATAAATAATATCACAGCTACACCTAACCCTAACCTTAACCCCAGTAATCAAAAGCCAGTCAGTCTTGTAGTTTTTCAAATAAAATCTGCAACTTTTCTGTAAAAGCATTTTTTAATTACATGAACTGCTCCTGACATCTATCTTTTTGGTGGACAAACAGGTCGTTATGAACACCTAAAAGCTTAACAAAAAAAATGTTACTTCCTCCCTGCTGTACACACAGAAAACCACACACACAGCCTCACGACAGGGACGATGGGGAATCTGATTAGCCGTGTGAAGAATCGCTACAGTGTGTGAGAGATGAGATAACGCCTTTGTCTTTTCCAGCAAATTTCAACTCATCAAAAGTCAGATATGTGTAAAGACCTGAACATGTCACAGTTTAGAGTTTAGATTCACCATCTGTAGAAATCCACTCACTGGAGGCAAAGTGACTATTTTTTAAATAAACTTGAATCAAGGTCTGAGGATTAAAAACACATTTGTGCATTGCTACATTTACATGTACCACATTTAGCATTTATCCAGAGAGATGTACATCAGTGCTTTGTGGTCTGCATCTACTATTCACACCTGTAAAGCTAGACTTAAATCAAGTCAAAGTCGAAGTTAACTTTGTCATCTCTGCTATTTATTGTACAAGTATACAGAGAGAAGAGACAACGTGGCTCCAGTTTTAACAGTACAAAGAACAAATTAGCCAAATAGAATTAGCAATATTTAAACAGAATATAAAATATAAACATTAAACTAGAAGTGGAATATAAAATATAAACTTTAAACTAGTCAAGTTCAACCTGCGAGCTGAGGTACTCAAGTTGACATTTTTGATGTTCATGCAGCAATAAATGAAGGTTACTCGGGTTTAGGAAGTGACCTTTAGCTTTGTTTCATTTGTTGAATAACAAATGAATGAAAGCTAAAAGTAATTTTAGGTGGGAGGCTCCTGAGCCAAGTCTCAAAAATTGGTTTTGGAATGAGAAATTTAAGGCCTGGTATGTGTGAAATCACACACCTTTACAAATTTCCTCACGATACAGTATTATATCGATTCAACAGACAACGATTTGATTTCTTCGACAACACGACTTCAGTTTGATTCAACTCAGCAACCAGCAATTGATATGAGACTATCAGAATCTGAATCACTTCCATTCACATCAAATCACAAAAAATATTCTCTTTTAATAAAAATAGACCTCCTGTTCATTATAAAGTAACATTACTATACAGTACATATGATGTCTGATAAATGCTTTTATTTAGGATCGATGCTAGGGTATCGCTGATCTTTGAATCCATATATCAACAAAGACCAATGTATTGTTACACATCTATTGTACCTGTGTGTGTGTGTTGGTTTTAAAATCAATGTGCCCATTACACGTATGAGGACCTTTGTATATGTGAGGACCGGGCCTCATAAGGAAAATTGTTTTCATATGTTTTTTTTAAGTTGCATGTTTTATTTGAAAACTAAAAGAGGTAAAAGATTTGCTTCGGGTTTGCGATTAAGGTTAGGGTTAGGTGTAGCTGGAGTATTATATACATCTTGTCATTATGGGAAGAATCTCACAAAGATAGCAAGACAAGACTGTATGTGTGTGTAAGAGAGAGAGAGAGAGAGAGAGAGAGAAAGAGATTATTACACCCAGAGGCGGTATCTAATATTAAACCAGTGCTGGTGTTTTCACGGTGTGTGTGTGTGTGTGTGTGTGCGTTAAAGAGTTAGCTGTGGAGCTGCTGTAGGCTGATTGTGATTGTGAGTGTGTTGTGGGTTTAATTGGAGCTGCAGTTGTGCGGATGTGAGCCGTTTATATCTGACATACTGAAGCTCTAAAGCTAAAGCAGAGCAGCATCTTCCTTCCTCTAAAACCACTCCAAGATAAGAAAAACACACACTGCCATTTTGCCCTTGATTTGGCACATTCAGGCACTGCAGCTCTGAGGTAATGCGGTCCCAGAATGTCACGTTTCTCTCTCTCTCTCTCTCTCTCTCCCTCTCTCTCTCTCATGACTCATGTAGGTGTTCTGCTGAACGCTATGATTAATTTAGCGTTCGCATTGGGGGGGCTTTGCCAAACCCACCTTGCCTCTCGTTTTTCGTAGGTCCATATTTTTATGTCTTGGATCTGCGTTGCTAGGCTTCATGGTGTTTGTCGAAACTTGATTTATATTTTCTTAAAATAAAAGCCTAAAAATCCTCGTCTAATTTGGGAATGAGTGTAGGCTTACATTTGTATACAATATTTTTAGTCTCTGTGTGTTGTGTCTTTTTGTGTGTTTCTGTAAATATGCATGTCTATGTGTGTGCTGACTATTTGCTAATGCAAATTTCCACTAGTGAGTCTGTCAGTGTTATGTTAGCATCAAATGCTGATCCTCTCCTTCCTGCTTCGAAGGTGCGTGTGTAAATACTGCAGTGTTAAGTTAGCATTCAAGGTTAAGGCAATGTGAAATATAGGTGAATATGTTTCTATCTTTCCCCCGTGTTTGTGTGTGTACTTTTGTTCACAACTGCTTTGTGTGAACAGATAAAGCTCGTTCCTCCTGCAGTAACTTAGCCTTCACCCTGAGACTAAACCGTTGTTACTGTAAATCACAAGGTTCATCACAATACTATTATATCGATTCAATGGACAACGATTCGGTGTCTGCCGATATCATAAAGTCGACGATGATACAATTTTGATTAAGTTTCACTTAGACGCCAATGATCGATGAGACTATTACACAATCACTTTCATTTTATCATATCAATATAGTCATTTTTATTCCTGAGTTCAACTGGATATTTTAGTGCCTAAATTTAGACCTCCTGATAAATATAAAGTGATGCTACTACATATATATTATGTGTGATCAATGTTTTCAATGATCAATGTTTGCTTTGGGCTTGTTGATAATTGAATCGGCGTATCAGTGTAGCTTGATGTATCGTTAGACCCCTCTCTTGTTATTACCAGCAGAACATCTAACAGCGCTAATGTACAAACGGTAGTGTTTTGTTCTCCGACGAGCCTGTGTTCTCAGACAGATTTTACACCATGTTCTTTCTGTTATTAAATACTAATCACTTCTTTTGGACTTTAAATCCTTCTACAGTTTTGCATGCAGACACATCATTTCAACTCTCAACTCTTCCACTCGTTAAGGAGAAGTGTGCTACTACTTTTCTTGTTGATATCCCAAACATATTCTTCTTTTTTCCATTTTTTAAACACTTTTTTCCCCATTGACTTTAATGAGGTAGAGTTAGTGATAGGGTTTTGTTCCCTTCTTCTTTTTATCAGCACACAGCACCTTACCTTACAAAAGTAACACAATCAACCTCACTTCTGCGGTTTAATAAATATTGGTCTTCATTTGGTCTTTATTTAATTTTATTTTAAGAAAGATTAACGTATGCATGTTTAGGCATGTGGTTCCATATATTAGTTTTTCCATTTATCCGCATTCGCATTGCAGTGTTTCCTCTTTATTTTTATGAAAATGTTCCTGATGGAAAAAGATTCTGGAACTGTAGTGAACAGTCAGTATCAAGTTTCAGGAAAACACACACACACACACACTAATACACACGTGCACACCTATCTTGTGACAGTAATGGAGGGTAATGGAGCTTCAGGTGTCCTAATAGATGTTCTCTGATTGGACGCTGCACCAGAGGCTGTGTGTTAAAAACTGCAGGGCTGGGGCCATACGACTTAAAATCAATATCAAAATTAATTGAACATTTTATCTCAATTACAATTAATGAATCTGTATTTGTTTTTTTTTGTTTTTTTGTCACAGTTCACTGACAAGGTTTGCATTGCACATACTCTTTTAGCACAAGTTGCATGATCTTTTATGCTAGTTAAAGCATTAGTTCTTATATCAGTATCTAATGTTTGTTGTCAGCCTCATTATAGTCTTTTGGTGGAGATTACCTTTAAGCCAGGTTTAACTCCACGTGCTGTCTGTGCTCAGTCTTATTGCAGATACTTGCACATGCTCAAAAAGGCTTAGATTAGCTGGTGAAGGTGTCATATTGAGTTAACATTTCAGGAAGGAATGAGTTGTTCCACAGGCCAGGCATTAGATTAGTAGTTCAGGAAATATCACATTTCTACACATTTCCTGCTGAGCTTGAACAAAGATGACCAGCCGAGACAGTTGCTTTTTTAGTTCTGCAAGCAGTGGAAGATTTAGAAAGCAAATTAGTATCATCTGGTTGTCATAAACTTTTTCTTTAGCTAATGTTAGCTACTTAGCTGCAGTTGAGAGCTAGAGACTAGATCTGGCCATCATGGTCTGTTTTTCTAGGTTAGATTTTTCCCTTTGTGTAAGATTAGATTTTTTTGCATATTAGATTGTGTATATAGATTTTTCCTTTTTATCTTAATTTTGTCTTCTTATATGCTTCTTGACTGAATGCAAGCCACGTAGTTGCCTTCAACCATGTCATAAACCCACTTCATGATCCATCCATCAGATTCTAAGATTGTGTGATCCACAGAGGTGGAAAACAAAGTAATATTCCTACCAGAGTTTCCTCCAAATACTCTGAATTCAGCCAAGAATTCTGTTTGAGGTGGAAAAGTGGCTGACTATGAATTAAATCTATTGGAAACTTTAGGGTGTGTGAAATAAAATGCCCTATAAGCTTTCAATAAGTTTTAGCAATATTAGCACATTATTTTACACATTGTCCCTTTAATTGAATGGGTTTGGAAGAAAACCTGGTAAGCACCGTACTTTCTTAAGTCACATTTTTCCACCTTTGCCAATCCACACTGTGAAATCAAGAATTAAAAGTAATACATGTCAAAATTGCAAAAAATAAAGATAATTACATACTGTAGATTAGTGGAAATACTTAGGACAAGTACTTATATAATTCAACATTTTTACAAAAGCTTGAACGGGTGTGAATGGCCCAGGGTAGGGAACAGGGGAGTGAGGGATGGAGGAAGGGAGAGAGAGAGAGAGAGAGAGAGAGAGGAATAGAAGGTTGGGTTTGCACACTCTCTCTCTTCCTGCATTAGTCACTCAAATTCAGCAGGACACCGAGGAGAGCATTAATCATTGATCAGAAAGAGAGTCACACAGAGCGAGCGAGAGAGAGAAAGAGACAGACTAATAAACAGTGCCACTAAATTCAGTCTCGGACCGACTTTAAGGTCATATACCACAACTGACCACCGACAAACCTTTCTGTGTCTGATGACCGTGTGTGTTTGTGTGTGTTTATGTAAGGCACACATCCACCGTGTCCCCATTTCCGTTAGCACTGTCTCTCTCCCACTCTCTGGTGTGGCAGACTGTGTGACATGTCCTCCCATGCGTGTGTAACGCGGCAGTCTGGAGGAAGACGAGGGTGAGAATGAGGGTGAGGGCTAGGGCTAGGGCTAGGGCGAGGATGAGGATAAAGATGAGGAGGAGGTTGAGGATGAAGATAAGGATGAGGACAAGAATGAGACTGAGGATGAAGATGAGGGCGATTGCGAGGATGAGGAATATGGTGAGGATGAAGGGCGAGGATGATGATGAGAATGAGGATGAAGATGCGGATGAGAGCGAGACTCATGAGGAGGGTGAGGATGAGGATGAAAATGAGGATAAGAGTAGGATGAGAATGAAAATTCTAAAAAGAATTTTATAAAACCCTTCTGTGTGTTGAGCTCGGTGTAGTTGTGTCCTCATCACGGGTGACCTGAGCTGAGTGTCTCCTCCGAGTCCCGCTCTCAGCTTTAATTAAAAACACTGATGGAGACCAGCAGTAGCAGGACCACACTGCTTTACAAATGTGTCTTTAACTCACTGCTGCATGCTCTTAGGCGAGGCTTAAGTAGCCAACGACAGCGCGTTTAATACGTTTAAACGTTATAAAGCTAACGGTTATTTAGCATCCAGCCACGTTTCTAAGTAGGTCACAGTCGTGGTCTTGTTTGTTTAACGGTCAGAGGAAGACATGATGAGAGAGAGAGAGAGAGAGAGATAGTAAGAGATAGTAAGAGAGAGGGCTCCATGCGGATTAGAAATTCAGTACAGACTCTCTCTCTCTCTCTCGTGCCGTGCTGTAAATAGGTCAGAGGTTTTTGCTGCAGTAGTGGATAAGGAGAGTCGCCGCGGCAGCCATCTTTACTCCTCCCCTTGGACTACTCCCTCCCTCCCTCCCTGCCGAAGCCGTCTCCGGGCCCAAAGCTTCACCGACTAATATGACGTGGCGTTAACCTCCATCGCTTAAGAGTTAATGCACGTTCCTTCTGATTAAGGCAGGCCGAGCTGGAGTGTCGTTGAACACACACACGTTAATTGTAGCCCGGCAGCTTAGACTAATCCAACTCGCTCTCGTATTTCTACTTAGCCTACTGACGTTTAACCTCCAGTCGTTGCGACTCTGGAGGATACTCCAGAATGCTGAAAGCACAAGGAGGCCATCATTTTAAACCCTGGAGAGGATTTTAGTCGTTACACATAGTAGGGCCGCACAAATGTATATTTTCAGGATTACTTACTCTACATATATCTGATTTATTATGAGTATATATAATGTGCTATATGATATGTTTTATATTGTATATGTATTTAAATATAGATAGTTCTTAGATATAGTTAAGTCATGTTCAAAGTTCAGTATCAAACGATGATAGATTTCCATAATTCTTTAGCTGTTGCTTTCAGAATTACGTTGGCAACAAAGGAATTATTATATTGCCCACCACGTTTAAAACATGTAACTAAAATATCTCGTGACATAACAATTATCAAGTAATGATATTTCCATACTAAGGACACATAACAGCTTTAACAAGGAGCAATAAAATGCTAATTTTTGCTAATTTTATTCTGAATGAAACAGTGAAAGAATTTAAATAGAGGTTATAGATGTTATAGAGGCCCCTATTTGTGATTCATTATTTCCTAAAAATGTATTTAATAATTTTTACTTTGTAGTGGAAAAATACGCTTTTAAATCAGTAAATTGACCAACACATAATAAATAATATCACCCAAACACAATGTACTGATTTATTTTGGTCTTTCAAGTTGATGTCATTTGTTAAATGACATCATTGTTTTGCTGGAAGTCAGTTCAATCAAATTGAGATGCTGTGGATTTTATGGAGTCTGAATCTTCGCCACAGTCGTCATTCTATGGGTTTAATGTCACAGAAAATAACTGCATTTGGAAAAGTTTTGCTTTGTCCAACAAATCCATTCTTCACTTCTTGTGTCAAATTGCGCTCATAAATCCTGGTGTGTGCTCTGCCGAGATTTGGGGAAACTCTGAAATGCCCTGATGCCACAGTGGAAACATGAGCTTGAAGGAAGTAGAGAATTTAGACCGTTACTCTAAGAGATGAACATTGCTGACTGTTAAACAGGTTTTAATTCTGGCGTTAGAAAGGCCTGTTATAACATGCGCTTGCTGATTGTTTTGCTGTTTGCTGAAGTTAAAGACCGATCCGTCTAATGGCCCTAAAGTTTTTAGAAGGCTCATCTAGAACAAAGACAAACATGGGCTGTATAATGTTTATTTAAATAGAATGCTGGTTCACAAGAAAGCCAATCATTACGTTATTTGGGGAAATTTGCTGGAGTCTGTTGAACTACTTTTTAAATTAAAAATAATTTGCTATCAAAAACACAAGTTTCAGTCAAAAACATGAGTATTTTTAAGTGTTTGCTAACATCTTGAGCAGTTGCAAATACCAAACAGCAGCCATATTAGTTGAGAGCTTTTGCAGAATCCATTTTGTGCCTATGGTTGTTGATGTTAGACCTCTGACACACCCACCAAATAGGATAAAATATACCAAAAAATCTTGATGTGATTATATTGCTCAACCCAGAACCTAGCAATACGGATTACATTTTGAGATTGATTGTGCTCCAACTTTGCTAAATTTCTGTATCTAAAATTCAATCTTATGTTAATAAGTAAGTAGTAGGAGATGAGCATTCGTTAGCAGACATTTGTGTCAGTTAATAACCTAGCGAAGGAGGTTTGACTTTGTTGTAGATCAGACTTCCAAAAACTCATGTATACTAGTAATATTCAGCCCTGAACTCTTACTATGTCCTCTATTACCCTTTTTATACAAGCATCGCAAGGCTCTCTCTCTTTTACTCTTTCTCTCTCTCTCTTTCCCCACAGCACTGTGTCTATATGACTGACCGTTGCCTCTGAACAGTTCATGGACGTTGTCAATCGTTCACATGTTCACACGTGTTAGCTTCAGCGCTAATCAGTCTGCTGACCGCACACTGACCTAGTGACGAGAGAAAGAACCTTCAATGCCATGGTTACTGTTCCATGGCAACTGCTCCAATCATCCTCATCAGTAACCATGGAACAGTTACCATGATATTGTCATGGCAATGTTATGGTAACTGTTACATGGCAAGTGTTCCATCCATCCTCCTCAGTAACTACGGAACGGTTACCATGACATTGCATACCAAATGCTGCTTTACCATTGTACCTGCCTACCAAAGGTGGTTCAATAAAGGAAAACTGATGACGGGCAGCCAAGACTCTCTGATGCACATGGGGAGCGAAGGCTGGACCATGTTGACCGATCTAATAGAAGTAAATAGCTGAAAATGTTAATCCTGTTTATGACAAAATGGTGTCAGAACACACAGTGTATCACGATTTTAAAAAAAAGTGAGTGAGTGACTATTTGTTATTGTGAACACACCACAGCACACAGTGCACCACAACAAAATGTGACCTCTGCATTTAACCCATCCGTGAAGGAGCAGGGGGCAGCTAACAAGCGCCCAGGGAGCAGTGCTTGGGGACGGTACCTTGCTCATGAGTACCTCAGTGGTAACTTTACCGGCCCTGGATTCGAACCTGCGACCTTCTGATCACGGGATGAACACCCTACCGTTACGCCACCAACTGCACAAGTGGCTGCGTTGCTGAAAACTTCCTCAATATTAGGTCATAATGATTATAATGTTATGACTGATCGCTCTAGTTGTTGGTGTTTTGTCTCTTGGGAAGGCACTGCAGATTCTACATGTTTGAAAATATGAAACTGGCTCATCTTCTCAGGCCCTGTACACACTTAGCCGGGTTTATTTTGTCTTCTGTTTTCAAAAATTGCTTTGTACACATGAGCCCGGATCAAAAACGCCATTAAGAGCTGCGTAGATCCAAGTCAGCCAATCAGAATTCTGTCTACAAGTAGTCACTGAAGCCGCAGTTTTCAAAAATAGCCAGTTTCTGTGACTGAAACCACTGTTTACGTGAGGACGGTAGACGCAACTGCATAAAAATATCCCTTATGTAAATACCTGGCTATGTGTCTACGGGGCCTCAAACTTAACACTCGGAATGCTGGAAAATCTCTAACAATGGCTTTACTGTATCTCACACACTTCCTCGATACCTGATCACCTTGAGAGAGATAGAGAGAGAAACAAATGCAAACTGCAGACTGCAGGTGCCATAACAGTGTGTTCTTACTTTTATCTCCAACACACATAAGGCTGAGCAGTTAATCAAAAATGACATTCAGAACCTCTAATCGGTGTAATCTTGTTTACTATTTTGGTTAATCTTGCCCATTTCGACAATTATTCTGATCACAAAAATCACAAAGATATGCACACTTTCCTTACAAAAAAGACCCCAACTTTAATAGTTGAGCATATGTACAATACAAAACTTTGATAGTGACCTATGTGAGGAAAAAATAACCAAAAAAGGTATCCCAAGTGAGGTTAAGTGTTTAATTAAACGTGATATTGATTTGAGGTCAGATCACCCAGCCCCTACACACGCACCCTGAGTAGTGTCTTCACTGTACAGTGATGTTTTATAGATTTTTTTCTTTATGCAAAATCACTATCACCAAAGACAGCCAACAGCAACACACACACAGACACACGTCTATAACAAGAGCATTTATAACAGGATTCATGTTTATCTCCAAGTGTATGTCAGCACTGCTGAGCTTCTTTGTGTGTATGTGTGTGTGTGTGTGTGTGTGTAGCTGGCCTTGGGCTGATGCTCTTAAGTGACTGTCTCTCTGCTTCCTTTTTTTGTCTAGTTCTCTCTCTCTCTGTTCCCGGGCACTCGTTCTTCATCTCTCTTGTTTGTCCCTCCCTCCCTCTCTCCCTTTCACTGTTGTCCTAGGGTGATGTCCATGAGTCCTGTTATTTCTGTGTGTTTGGCGCACACACACACACACACACACACACACAGTTAGAGTGGAAAATTATTCAGGCGCTCCCAGTGACATACATCTCTTATACCAAAAGGGTCACAGGTTAATTACAATTGATTTCCACACCGTGATACACACTTATTGTGCATCTGTTGGATTTGAAAGAGAGAAAGACAGAGTAAGGATCCATCCTACATAATAACTTTATGAAAAATGTGCTTTAAAGTATTCAGCATGTACAAATTTTTCAGCACATTATCACTCATTGAAATCCATTAAGATTAATATTATAATTAAATTAATATTATAATTAATTGATTTTATCTTGTTTATGATTTAATAAATAATGATTTGATTCTTGTTTTTTTTTTATGAATGTATGAAATGCATATATTATTTCTGTGTTTTTAAAATAATTGAAAGAAACACAGTTTGGGGAAGTTGGTAGCATTATAGTTAGGACGTTCACCCTGTGATCGGAAGATCGCCGATTCGAATCCTGCAGCGGTAAAGGTACCACTTAGGTACTTATGAGCAAGTTTACCATCCCCACTGCTCCTTCACGGATGGGTCAAATGCAGAGGTCATGTTTCGTTGTGATCCACTGTGTGTTGTGCTGTGTTGTGTTAAAAAAAACAAGATATGTGCAGTATTGATTAAGGCTATATTAAATCAACTTCAAATAATCAATAAATAATGAGGTATTTTGGCGTAAATCTTTGCTTATGCTCTCTCTCTCTCTTATGCTCTTCTCTTTCACATAGGCCATAGTGAGTAAAGTTAAAGATGTCCGATAGTGTTGATATTGAAGAGAAACCTCCTGCTCCCCCCCTGAGAATGAGTAGTAGCTCCCGCGACTCCTCAGCACTGCACAGCTCCAAACCGCTCCCAATGGCTCCCGAAGAGAAGAACAAGAAAGCTCGCCTCAGGTCCATCTTTCCTGGAGGAGACAAGAGTGAGTAAAGCAGTTTTACAAACAGTCACTTTTGGGCTTTCTTTGTGAGGTCCTTCCCTCGACTCCTGTATTACTACTATATTGTTTATTAGATATAATTAGATCATTTGATATTATTATATTTTTTACTAGATGTAAATAATATTACTGCAAAAAGCCACTATTTACACTACAAGCTACAGAGAAAAAGTAGATAACTATATTCTTGCTTCATTCTTTGCCAAACTGGACTCCATCCTCCGACTCCATCTCACAGCTTCCAACAGCATATTGTGATGCAATGAACGTGGCCTATGAGTTGCCACTTCGGCCAGTTCATCACCAAGCAGAAACACGTGGTAGTTGAAAACGCCCAAAGTAGTCTTTTTGTAACAATGTAGTGTTTTGAAACGCTACATTGCTATTTACTTAGAAAGCTACATTGTTTAAAAAGTAGCTTCATTTTAAAGGATAAGCTACTGAAAAAGGTTGTATTTCTCATTTTAATTTGTTAAAAACTCCAACACTGCAGCTACACCTAAAGCCTTGTACACACTACACAGTTGTAAGGCCGTTGAGTTGCCAATAGGCTGCACGTTTGGGGACAAGTCCATTCTGATAGTCGCTGTTTGCGAACCCTACAAAGACATGATTAAACAAGCTCATAGGGTTGTTTCAGGAGCCTGTCAGAACATTAATTTTCATGACAGAAGGTTGCTCTGTAGACCAGATGGACAAGTCATGCTGAAAGATGGTGTAGTTGGTGTAGTTGGTCGCTGCTCTGTTCACGCCACAGAACTGTTTGATTTCAGCGATCTCACCACTTTCAGAACTATGTAGAGTGAATAAGACGTAAAATCTAATTCTAACTTCGTCAGTAACCAAAAGAAAATCTTTTACCTCTTTTAATTTTTCACACAAAACCTCAGTTTTTATATTACATTTACATTTTTGTCATTTAGTAGACATTGTTATCCAGAGCAGTCTCCTTAAAGCATCTGGGGCTTTATGGCCTTGCTCAGGGAATCAAAGGTGGATTTTAGGCTCTTCAGGAACTTGAGTCCTCAAATATATGGTCACCAACACAGGCTTTCAGACTTGTAGAGGCACATAAAACCATAAAAATTGCAAAAACATGATAATTCTCAGATTTCCAGCACAACATTAATTAGATTTGGTCATACAGCATGCTTCTTACATGCTAGTGACAAAAATGACGTCATAGTAACCATGTATTTTTTAAAGATTTTAGCAGAAAGTAATCAGACATACTAGTTCTCAGTCACACTGACGTCTATGTCTAATGCTTGCAGATTGCTTGCACTTGTCTATGATGTCTCCCAATTGTTCATTTTGGCTGATTGTTGTTTCTGATGTGTGTTATGTTTCTAATTTGTGTTCTGGTACTTTTGGATGTAGCGAATAAGAAGAAAGAGAAGGAGAGACCCGAGATCTCTTTACCGTCTGATTTCGAACACACCATCCACGTAGGCTTTGATGCAGTAACCGGCGAGTTCACTGTAAGTTCAGTGTGTGAGAGCGTGTTGTTGTTGTTGTGTGTGTGTGGGTTGCTGTTTCTCTTTGACAGTTGGCGTGTGTTTAGCTGTTTGTCCGTATGGTAGTAATTTGTAATGAATATTAAGCTAAATCTCAAAGCTAGTTATTAAATACGCAACACAGATTCCACAACAATATGATTAACAATTTATTGCTTCAACTACTGATTTTTTTTACTACAACTTTTTCCCTTTGATGACATTCTCTCTCCACGCACACTCACAGGGTATTCCAGAGCAGTGGGCTCGGTTACTGCAGACGTCCAACATCACAAAGTTGGAACAGAAGAAGAATCCTCAGGCAGTTATAGACGTCCTTAAGTTCTATGACTCCAAAGAGACAGTCAACAACCAGAAGTATATGAGTTTTACATCTGGAGGTAAGGATGATTTTATTCATTTAATAGACTATGGACAAATTCCTCTGTGGTTATAAATCTATTTAACAGATCTTTAAAAAAAAAATGAAATATTTTTCACTTCTAATATTTTGACCCTCACAATGAGTAGCACACATGGTATATTGTGTAAAGTCTAGATTTCTCACTGACTGTAGAACTTGCTGCCCATGTCAACGCTGAACGATGTCTCTCTGTGTTTCAGATAAGTCGGCTCATGGCTACATCGCAGCAAACAATTTGGTAAGAACTCTTACCAGGTTCTGCCCCTCTCAACTTTTCTCAACCCAGCCTGAACAAAACTCACAGATTTAACTCCATGAATCAAATGATTCATGAGTCGCTTACCTGCAGTGACGTCATCTCCCCTACACACACCACTTCCCTGACCATGATTATCAGCACTCTTTGGCTACAAACACACACATAATTATTAGACAGCTGATATCTGTCAGAAAATCCAGCTTTTTAGGATTTTCCCACTTTACCTAACTGTTTAGGATTTTCCCACTTTACCCAACTGTCTACCTTCTCTCTCCGCCTCTTTTTCTTACTTTCTTTTTTCTTTCCTTCTCTTTGACCTAACTCAACAGTGACCTTAAGCCCAACTTGTCTGTCTCCTATAACCATCCTTCAGAATGTAAATGAGCACAGTGTTCCATATAATAGAAGCAAACTAGCTCTCCAAAACCCGTACCTTACACAATACCATGCAAATATCAGCAGTTGAAACACAATGATGTTGGACATGTGTCAGTTCAGAAAGTGTCTAAAATGTGCTTTCATTGAGTTAGTTTTATATAAATGTAGAACGTTGATGCATGAGTGGAGGATGTTGGTGTTGGAGAGTAAATGCAGAATTTATTTGGAGAATGTTGTTTGTAGGCCAAACACCCAAGGACCCAGATGTAGTAGAATGTGAGTTTCCACCAATAGCAGGATTCAGATTGACAATCTATTGATCGTTGGCACAGGCCACCCACAGGGCTCCTAATTCCGTTCTCATTTCCATCCCCATTATTACACAGTGATGAGTCTCAGATGTATAAACCCATTATGTTTTGTTTGTTTACTTAATTATCAACCCATTAATTGACCATTTAATAACCAGATCATCCAGACTCTTAGAGATCCCAATGAGTCTTCTCAACTATGACCTCACTAAATTAGCAGCCATTAATATACTGGCTGCAGTTGGCACCCTTTATTAGGCCATGTCCACACGTACGCGGGTATTTCTGAAAACGGAGGTTTTTCTATGCGTTTTGGCCTTTCGTCCACACGTAAACAGCGTTTTGGGTCAGTGAAAACGGAGGTTTTTGAAAACTCCGGCCAAAGTGGCGATTTTTGAAAACTCGGTTTCTGCGTTTAGGTGTGGACAAGAAAAACAAAGATTTTGAAAAACGGACACACTGTGCGCTACTCATAAGACGTCACAGTATGCACCGTGTCTACATTAGCTTTTCATCTACAATGCAAGGCATGCTTTTGACAGCGTTTTTTGCGATTGCGTGTGGACAGAGATATTTTTGAAAATGTCCTCGTGTGGACGCATTTAAAAAAAAACAAAAAACGGACAATCAGAAATACCCGTCTATGTGTGGACATGGCCTTAGAGACAATGGCCTTAATTCAACAATGTAATGGAATCAGCTGTTCCTCCTCCGATTCTCAAACTAGTCTGAGATACAGGTCTGAAGGGACAACATCTATCAACATTTATGTATTGCATCTGATCTGTAATCGGGCAATTATTAGTAAGTTATATAGTGTGTCTGTAGTTGAAAAGGGTCTATAGTGAGACTGAAGTTGGCAAGGGTCTTTAGGAGGTCTATAACAATTCAAAAGATGGTCTGTAATTGATTGTTAGTAAGTCTGTAGTTGATGAGAATCTGTAGTGGTTCAGTAGTTCAAAAGAATCGTTACTGTATCTGTAGTGGATCTAATTTGAGTCTCTGGGGTCTCTGTGATCACTGTTTACTTAACGATTGTCTGTAGTGGGTCTATAGTTGGTCTGTAGTAAGTCTGTAGTTGGTGGTAATGATCTTTAGTGGTTCCATAATTTGTCTGTAGTGATTATATAGATGGTGGTAATGATCTGTCGTGAGTCTGTAGTTTGTCTATGAAGGGTCTGCATTTAATTTATAGTTAATTTATAGGTTTGTAGTTGGTCTATAGTTAGCTTGAAGTAAATGGTGATGATGATCTATTGTAAGTCTGTAGCTGGTCTCTAGTGAGAGTATTGGGTTACAGTCTGTAGTGGTTCGGAAGTTGGAAATATTGAGTCTATAATGAATCTACTTTGAGTACCTGTAATTAGTACCTGAATTTGGTCTGTAATTATTCCTTATCTGTAGTGGACCTGTTAGTGAGTCTGTAGATGTCTTGTAGTGGGTCTGTATGCCTATGGGCAGACTGTAGTTGAAAAATCTACATTGAGGCAGTTGATGGTCTATGGTTAGTCTATATTAATTAATAAGCATCTAATTATTAAGCAGTCTGTGAGTGAGTGAGTGAGTGAGTGAGTGAGTCTGTACATTGTCAGTGTCTCTAGTTGGTTTGTGCAGAACATGTGGATTTAAGGAGAGCCTATAGGTTAGTTTATGGTAAGTCTGTAGTTGGTCAATAGTGTGCCTTTTAAATGTAAATGTCTGTGGCGGGTTTAGTTTAGATGGTGTGCTGGGTGAGAGTCTCCACTGTGGATTTTATTGAGTCAGTAATTGGTCTGTTGTAAGTCTATAGCATGAGGCAAATCTCTTTTCAGTGTAGAGTTTTTGTTGCATCTTGGAAGTTAGAGTCAAACATATGCCAAATACATGGGTTGACATTTGTGCTAAACATTTTTGTTGTGTTGTGTCCTTATTGTGGATCTGTTGTTTAAATCACCTGGCTTAACGTTGCCATCATTTGCTGTATTGCTATAGCGCGTTCAAATAAAACATACGACTGATATTGCATGCTACTCACAGCACAGCTAACAGCTTATACTAACAAATCCACACAACCTAATGAATTTGAAAGGCAAATGAAGCAGCATATTCTTTTCCTCTTAAAATATGACTACAGCTAATATCGCCTGCTCCCAGTTTCCTGTATTTCTCACATAACCATTAAGTAGAAAGTGCATTTTCATTTCTGAGCATCCATGCCAACCGCTGCCTCCCCCCCACTCATAACTGCAAAACCTGGCACCTCCCTGCCTCCCTTTCTGTTCATTTTTTACAGTCTCTCTCTACGGCTCCATTTGTCATGTTTGAATGCTGTGTGTGTTTGTGTGTTAAGTTAAAAATCTCCTCCCGTTCTTGACCTTGTCATCATTCAGAACCGCCTCCTGTCCTCCGGGCCACCAGTCAGCCTTAGAACCTGCAGCGCATTATTTGACAAGGTAAAACTTCAACTTTATCCCCTAACAGCCCCTTACGGCTTCCTGCAGCACCAAACCTCTGGATGCTTCATATTTTTGCTTAATAGCCAACTGAACGCTGAAAAGCTGATAGCATTAGATAAGAGAGAGCAAATTATTTATTACTTTAAGTCCATTTCATGATTTATTAGTGCAATACCAATTGTGATGTACACCAAGGTGTAGCTTTACCTGGAATGAACATTTAAGATGGAGACAGGAAGCTGTTCTCGAATACTTTCGGGTCACAACAGCGTGGAAAATATTGTCTAAACACGCAAAATTGTCTACCTTAAACCATCAGGGGTGGTATGGGCAGGTTTGGACTTTTGAACATTAGTTTGTAGACTATCTTGCTAATTTGTCCAGTAATAACTAAACAAACAATATAATCCGCATGTTAACCTCATGTCTAGTACTACCTAATATTCTAACCCTAGCTAAAAGGCTAGCAGGGGAATGCCATCATTTTTCTGTGCAGTAAACACTCTAACCTTCTGGCTAGATTTAGCTGAAAATCTAATTTACAAACTAGCATTAGACAGAAGCCAGTGTTTAGTTGAAAAGGTTAGTTTAAACAGTGTCTAGCTAGGACTAGCTATTATGTTAACACACGCTTGAAGGCTAGCATGTTAATACCACCACTGTCCAGTAAACAATGGCGTTATAAGCATGTTAACTTCTCTAGCTCTAGATAATACATGCTAAACTAGTGATAGCTAGTATGCTAACACTAGCTAGAATAATTTCAGACTAATACTGTCTCTGTTTGCTATATTGTTTGAAACAAAGCACTCCCTGTCCTTAGCTGGATGCTATTTTTTGCGCTAGTGTGACTGCGCCTCAAGAGAAATATTTCAGGATCACATTCACAGATCCACCGCTTCACACATAAAGCAGTCCCCCTAACACCATCTACTCATCAACGAATGGTTCCACTTTTTTATGCCTGCTTGCATGCTTGCTAAATCACCTGAACTTCTCACACGCAAAACACACCTACACAGAGCGAGCTAACGGCTATTGCATTGCGCTGGGTTTACATGCTGCTCACTGCCATTTCATCCCAGATTTTGGTGGAAGTTCTCCTGTTATACTGATCTGGAGTCACTTTTGGCAAGAATTGAAACTAATGAGGAACTATGAGTGGAACTTGTGCTAAGATCAATTATTAATGTAAATTATCATTTAATAATTAATTGATAGACATAATATTACCACATTAGACCCCCTTTAAAGTTAATACACATTTCAGAGGAACTTCTCCTGTCAGTATTTATTAAAAACCAGTTGAAACAATACTACATTGTGATTTTTAAAAAACATTTGCTTCTTTTTTGACTCATAATTCATTCAAAGTTACATTCAGATAATTAGGTCACAAATTGACATTTTAATTTTCACCCTTAAAGTCATGTATTGTTAATATGAAAACAGCATTTTGATAAGTCATTTCATAAGATATTGTATTTAGTTGTTTAAGCAGTCAGGTGCTGTGAAGGTAACCACCTGTCTACCAAGATATCAATCTTTAACTGCTAAAAAGTCTGTTTCTGTGTCTCTGGTGAGATTCAGGGAAGAGGACGTTCAGGGGAATTTCCTAAAACCTTGAAGGATCTGGGAGAGTCGCCCCACACCCAAAGCATTGCACAACAAAAAGCTCTTATCAAATGCTACACTCATGTAGCATCATGTAGCATAAATATGAGCAATATTTTACAAGCATACTGTATAAGAGCAGTCATAGCATAAAAATGAATGCATATGTTTGAATATACACTGTCAGTCAAAAAGAAACTGTTTATTATTATATTGCCGTGTAAGAAATGTCAACCTTAAACAGGTTTGCCCTTTTTTTGCACAAAGCCCAGGTGTGGGGTTTGGTTTCACCTGTGGATGAAGATTAGCGTGGCTGTGTCGACTCACACAGCTGGTTTTACAAGGACCGCATGTTTGTAGTTTGTAGTAGCTGTTTTTACAGACACAACTTCTATGGGCTGTCTGGCTTCCGTTGATTTAGGAAGACAGTGAGTCAGCGGTTATGGGAACGACCTTTTCTAAATGATTACTTAACACAGAGTAAATTAAAGTAAGCAAGAACAATAATGGGTGAGGGTTTAAAGACAGAAGGTGAGTGTGTGCTTGCTAAAGATCCCAAACCCATTTAAAAGGACAATCTCTATTAATCTACCTATATCTGTTTATAGTATATATCTAACTAACCACTTTTCACCGAGATTCTCACATTCCTACTTAAGATTTGTTCCAAGGTTCCCAGAACAACATCTACAACTCCTAAAGAGCACTCTTAAGCTAATTTTATTGCGTGAGCTGCTTTCATAGCTCTACAAAACAAACCAGCCGAACAGCACATAATGAACGATGATGAATATGGTAGAATATTCCTTGCTATTTCTCGTAATTATGATGCTGCCCTCTGCTGATGGAGTTGAGTTATTTTTGGAGGGTCTGTATTTCCCAGATGGCTATTTTGTGTCCTTGAAAATATGTTTATTAAATGTATTGTATATTAAATGTGAGGAGCTCAAGACTTATAAAAACAGATTATAAAGTGCAAATGTTTTTAAATGTCATTATGTCAGTTTAATAGTAGTTTTGTTTGTGTGTGTTAGCAGCAAGGTGCCAAGACAACGTCTGAGCCTCCCCTCGCTCCTCCGGTCTCGGAAGAGGAAGATGAGGAAGAGGAGGAAGAAGAGGAGGAAGAGGAGGATGACGACGACGAGGTGCCACCTATCATTGCACCGCGGCCGGAGCACACCAAATCTGTGAGTGTACCATGACAGTGAAAGTGAACGAGTGGAAAAACAAATGCATCAATTAATTATTTGTAATAATTACAGTCTCATTATTGGTCAGATACTTGCACATGGAATTTGCTTTAGTGTGTTTAGTGAAAGACACAGAACACAAATATGTTTACAGAAAATACAGGGATAAAGGTTACATTTAAGCAAATTGATTAATTATTATGCAAAGCAAAGAAATGCATGTTAAAAAGTTCTTTCCCCCTCTCCACTTTTCTCCATCTCCCACTTTCCATCCATCTTTTCCTTTCCTCTTTCTATCCTATCCCTCTTTGTTTCCATCACTCTCTTCCTTCTTTTGCCTCTCCCTCTTCGTCACTCTCTACCTTCTTCTCTCTCCCTCCATAGCTTCTCCGACTCCTCATCCCTCTCCCTCTGTACTTCTGCCTCTGCTTTTTCAGTCTCCCTTAACTCTCTCTCGCTCCTTCTTTCTCCCTCTCTCCATCCGTGTTTCCTTTACTTTCCCCTCTCCCTCTCTGTCTCCACCCCTCTCTCACTCCTTTCCCCTCTCTGCCTTCCCTTTCTAAAATTAAGCGGCGCTCTCTACTTCTACTTCTATTTCTGCATCAGCTTTAAAGGCGCCCCCATGTGGCCAGGAGGGTGTTTCACCTACACTTGTTTCTGCAGATCTACACACGCTCGGTGATCGAGCCGGCGACGACCCCCGCCCCCATCAAAGAGGTCACAACCCCACCAGAGTCCCAGGTGCAGCCGGAGGACACAACATCCAGCACGCTGTACCGACACACCGACCGGCAGAGGAAGAAGTCCAAGATGACCGACGAGGAGATACTCGAGCGACTCAGTATGTGTGTGTGTGTGCATGTGCGATGTTAGGTGGAAGTGGAAACAACAAAATTGGGTGGTTCTAGTGTTTAGGATGTTTGCTCCTGGATCAAGAGGTAGTGGGGTTGTGAGCTCTTGGTGGAATAATATTTCACCAATGTAACAGTGCTCTTTCTACCACCCGATGCTATATGTGAGGGTAGAGCTGCATTTACCCATTTACCTCTCTGCACAAACGTATCCTACCCCATCTCTAACCCATACAGACACACACACACACACACAAACTCACATACAGAGTGGACCACCGCTGTGTGAACTGTCCAAAAACATCAGTGTTGTTTTTGCACAGTGGGTAAGAACTCTCAGCAGGACTCTCTCTGTGGGAACCAACGGCCACCTGCTTTAAGTAGTTAAATCCGTGTGAGTGTGTTTGTGTGTGTGCACTTTCACAAAAGTCTTCTCTTGTTTTTCAGGGAGCATCGTCAGCGTTGGGGATCCAAAGAAGAAATACACACGCTTCGAGAAAATAGGACAAGGGTGAGAATGCAGTCAAGTGTGTGTGTGTGTGTGTGTCGGAGTGTGTGAGTGTATGGAAGCATGAACTGTCTCAGTCATAATCAGATGTGGAAAAAGTCTGGGTTCCGATAAGTGAAAAGTCTCGCCAGAATTTTCTCCCGACGCAGTCAATTAAGGGTGCACCTGGATAAAATGTATTTTCGAGGTGGAACTTATATGGTGTCTCTATAAGCTTTCATTCATTTCTAGGAATATTAGGCCGTATTTATGTACATATATCCTCATTTCTACAGAAGCTCAAGTTTTATTCTTGTCATATTTAGGATAGAGAGTCGGAAATATAGAAAATTATTAAACAGTTCACTTTGAGACGCTTTGGCCTCATTAACAAACTGTTCTTAAGAAGAATTGTGTTCATAAATGAGAACACATGCATTTTTCCTACAGATTCTGACATTCACCAGTATTGTTTAAATGTCTTACGTTTCTTAATACATAAAATATAAAAAAAAAATATGTAAAGCCTATTGAAATAACCAAAGTCTAGACAGCACCACCTGCAGGTAGAGTGTAAATTCTCAGCAGGCATTTATACTCCATTATTTATGAGGACTGACAATATTGCACCTGTGTGTGTTTGTGTGTGAGTGTTGGACACTGACAGTTCTGCACAGATCAATAAAATAGCCTGTAAAGCTCTGTCAGGGGAGATTGTGTCTTTACGTTTATTTTAAATGCCTTTCTGATGCTGAAGATTAGAAACAGACAGCTGACTTTGACTCCCTGACCTTGGAAAGCTCTTTAAGGGCTCTAATTTTTACAAGGGCTCAATTTATGAGCAGATCACCGCCCTCACTGTGTGAGCTTATAGAGCTGTGCTCCATCTAGTGGTCGTTATTAGGAAACAGGAGAATGCACTAAGCCAGCGTTTCTCAATTATAGTCCCCACGGACCACGGCGCTGCTGAGATTCGGTATTTACTGCACTGCCCGTGCCGATCCTACGTTGCTATTTGGCTAATCAGTAGCATCAGCAGTGGTGTGGGTCGGGAAACTCAACCTCAAAGCGGTGGTCATTGAGGACTGGGATCGAGAAACGCTGCACTAAGCTATGTAAGGGTGGTGGTCAGGGCCAGTGCTAGCCATTTGGGTGCCCTAAGCACAATACCTTTGTGGTGTATTGATAAGGGGGAAATTTTAAAGGTAGCACAATGTGTGTGTGTGTGTGTGTGTGGGTGTGTGTGTGTGTGTGTGTGTCTATATGGACCTAAATGTGACCCATTTCTTTTGAAACAGAGCATCTGGAACAGTCTATACAGCCATTGACATTGCCACAGGGCAAGAGGTAAGCGAGACAACACAGCTGTGTTATATTAGAGATTATTCACACCATACCTGGCCTGTCTGTCTCACTGCATCTGTCTTTCTGCCTCCCTCAGGTTGCTATAAAACAGATGAATCTCCAGCAGCAGCCTAAAAAAGAGCTGATCATCAACGAGATTCTGGTGATGAGGGAAAACAAAAACCCCAACATTGTTAATTACCTGGACAGGTACACAACCCAAGGAGAATGTACACAGCATTCACACAACATTAAGAAAACATTACTGTAAAAGGTGACTACACATTAAAGGAACAGCAACACAAATATACCTCTTTCTGTGTGTCAGTTACTTGGTAGGTGACGAGTTGTGGGTGGTGATGGAGTATTTAGCAGGTGGTTCTCTCACTGACGTGGTAACAGAGACTTGCATGGACGAAGGACAGATCGCCGCGGTCTGCCGAGAGGTACCACACTCTATGCGTATTCAGTTGCTTCTCTCTCAATTGTAAGCACTAAAATACATGTGTGTGCTTCTGTTGTCAGTGTTTGCAGGCCCTGGACTTCCTTCATTCTAATCAGGTCATCCACAGAGACATCAAGAGTGACAACATCCTCTTGGGCATGGATGGATCTGTGAAGCTCAGTAAGTTACACAAACACACACACATACAACCATAACTTCTTAAACTATGATACAACCCACCCCTACACCACCCCAACTCTTACCGATGGGTATACTGCATATACCTTTAATCACTTTTATTCCATCTTCCCTCCCTCCCTCCCTCGCCCTCTGCAGCGGATTTTGGCTTCTGTGCCCAGATCACTCCTGAGCAGAACAAGCGCAGCACCATGGTGGGAACTCCTTACTGGATGGCGCCAGAGGTGGTGACCCGTAAAGCCTACGGCCCCAAGGTGGACATCTGGTCTCTGGGGATCATGGCCATCGAGATGGTGGAGGGCGAGCCGCCGTACCTGAACGAGAACCCTCTCAGGGTAAGGAGGAGCAGCACATTAAAGTCATTTAACTCGGTCTGCTGAGCGCTAGTGGAGGTCTCTCTCCTCGCTGAAAACTCACAGGAAAACAACACTGAATCATTAAACTAAGACTGCTTATTTAATGGAATTTGGCAGACGCTCTTTGCAGAGCAACTTCCATTTTCCTAATTACAGGCAGCAACTTGGGGTTAAGCGTCTTGCTCAGGGGCTCAACAATGCTAATGCCCGTCTTGACTTGACTAAGACGTTGGAAATTGCCACCTCACAGGTCAGGGTTCAAACCCCATGACGCTTAAGTCATACAGGTAATGGTGGTCCAGTGGTTAGGATTCTGGAACCCACAACCTCTTGGTCCAGAGGCGAGTGTCATCTAGATCACCTCTAATCCTGACTGTACAGTAGACTGACTCTGTGCTAAACAATATATGCTACACAACTATTCTATAGATTTTTTTGTGGTGGTAGAAAAAATGGCTGTTGTTGTTCTCAACGATGTTGGTCTGTTTGTTGCATCCAATATCGAGTGTAAAGCGCTTCAAGTTTGAGAAATTTAGCATCCAACTTGATTATTACCAGGCTTCTGACGAGATCAGAAGTCCTCCTTCAAACGATAGCCTAACGCTTAGTAAAGTGGTACCGTGATTGGAGCGTCTCTGGTTGAAATCAAATTAAAAGGTATCATTGAAGTACCCTTGAGTAAGGTATTGACATCCAAATTCTTCATCCTACTCAGATGTGTTACATGCAGAGGTCACATGTGGTTTGTTGTGTTCGCAGTTACAAATAATTGCTCGTGTGCGTTTGTGTGTTAACCGCTAGGCGCTGTACCTGATCGCCACTAACGGCACACCCGAGCTGCAGAACCCCGAGCGTCTGTCCTCCGTCTTCAGGGACTTCCTCAACCGCTGTCTGGAGATGGACGTGGACCGCAGGGGGTCGGCTAAAGAGCTTCTGCAGGTGCACTACCACACACACACGCACACACACACGTTAACTATTCTGTGATTATTATTTGTTTACATTGTGTTGCTTGTTTGTGTGTCTTCAGCACTCGTTCCTGAAACTGGCCAAACCCCTGTCCAGTCTGACACCACTGATTGTAGCTGCCAAGGAAGCCATTAAGAACAGCAGCCGCTAGAGGGGCCTACACACACACAGACACAAACACAGACATAAACACACACTGACAATGTGGGAGAAACTGCATATATGCTACCCACAGACACACATATACACACACACACATGCACAAACACACACTTGCAAACATACACACTCCCCCGTCGACAGGACGTGACCTCGGCCATCTTTTTGGGCTCCTCGAGCCCTCAAGTCCTCCAGCAGCTGACAGACTGGGGGAAAAAGCGACAGATCACCTGCTCCATGTTTCCACAGCGGACGAGTGTGGATTACAGCAGCGCTCCAAAGCGTTCCTGAGGATTCCCGGCCTAATCTAATCTAATCTGAACTTCGCCTGTTGGATTAGCGCCGCTCTGACATATGGCGTGCTGGGGCTCCCTGTGATAAAGCAGGGGCTGGAACACACACACACACACACACATACATACAAACACACACACACCTCTTCTGTCTCGGGATCACTTCAGTACAACTGCATGTAAAAAGCCCTCCAGACTCCAACAGCATCCAATAATCTTATTCACTGTGTATATTTATATAATAGGTGTGTGTGTGTGTGTGTGTGTTTTTGTGAGAGAGAGATTTTTGAAGGTAAATTATGTGTATCAAATCTCAGACTAAGATTAAGACTCTTCACAGCTATGAAATACAATTCTCAGTCTACACACCTCTCATTCTGATGCCTCTCTCTCTCCCTCTCTCTCTCTCGCGGTGTGTGTGTGTGTGCAGTGGACATGCAGCTCTTCTACTATGCATTATAAGACCTCATGCAAACCAGCCACGGACTCATCTAGAAATGCCAGAGCAGCGTTACGTGGGCATTACGTGGCCAATCGCATGCATGCCTGCAGTCGTGTGTATGTATCTGTAGTGTGTGTGTGTGTGTGTGTGTTCTCTTCTGTATTGCCACACTCATGGTTTTAAGGGGTGCTACGATTCTGCCTTTCCTCTATCAGCATCACACTTTCTGATCTCATTTCCACATGTCTTAAGCAGTCTGCTGTTTGCTGGGTTTGTGGAGGGGGCATTGTGGGAAATGTACGGAATAGCCCTTTTCCGCAAACTGCCCCCCCCAACACACACACTTACTGTACACAAGTACTTGGTGTTAAATCATCTCCTGCAGAAGAGTTTAATGTGAAGTTTTAATCTTTAGCGTTTCTGTGTGAGCGTGGTTAAGTTATCGGGTGATTGTGACTAGAGCCTGACCGATGTGAGGTTTTCAAGACCGATTTTGGTAATTGTAGAAGTTCAAAATCTGATAATGATATATCAATCGCATATTTGTTTTTGTTTTCCAGACACTCAAAACTTTCCCTAAAATTCATGTAGTTATCGTCCCAAATATACATAATAATAAATATCCTGCCACAGTCCAAAAGCATGCGCTACAGGTTGATTGGTGACTGTAAATTGCCATGTTAGGTGTGAATGTGAGTGTGTTTGTGTGAGTGCGTGTGTGCTCTGTGCCCAGGATTGCTCCCCACCTCGCACCCGTAGTCCCACGAACTAAGCGGTTCAGATAGTGCATGAATAAATGAATAAATAGTGTTGAATCAAATCTCTAACAGTGTGCCCTCTGGTGGACAAACTACACAATGACAACACTTACTACAGTTTTAGGATCCATTTCCTGTGTCCCTTCTTTTTAGTGAGTGATTATTTGTCATTGTAAACACACCACAGCCCACAGTGCACCACAATGAGTGACCTCTGCGTTTGACCCATTCGTGAAGGAGAAGTCGGCAGGTGACATGGGCAGCACCCGGGGAGCAGTGCTTAGGGGCGGTATCTTGCTCATGAGTACCTCAGTGGTACCTTTAGCAGTCTGGGATTCGAACCGGCGACCTTTCTTTCACGAGGCAAACACCCTAAACATTACACTACCAACTGCCTACCGACACGTTATAACAGTGTTTACTTTTCCGGAACGTCCTACCAACTAACTAGCTCAGTTATAGTGTAGTAATAACACTGTAATAACTTTGTAATAGCAAACATAATAAATCTGTCCTACACGTAGCATAACTTTAAATCAAACCTGGTTTGTCAAAATCACATTTGACGACTCACAAACACAAGCAGTTTAATTTGGAAAGCAGCTTTTCTTGGCACCTTTTAGTGCTGGCACTAAATTAAAATGCACCTCTTGATGAAGAGGTTAATTGATTTAATTAAGAGGTTAATTTAGTACTGATAGTAATTTATTAGAAATGAGCTGAAATCAGCTGATAATGTTGGTACAAAGATTTATCGCTCGGGCTCTAATTGTGAGTGGGTGTGTATCATGTGTATGTGTATGTGTGGGTGTGTGTAGGCTAGAGAGTTACCTCAATCTACTCTGTAAACCAGTCGCTCTCCAAAAGTCACTGTGAAACTTCAGGAACTAGCTGCAATCTCCTCCGCTCTTGGCTCACGACCACATAACCATATACATCATAACGCATGAAAACCAACCTTGGGATAGTTGAGACTTACCACCATAGATGTCGTTAGACTAGACAGATGGAAACTTTACCATCATACAATGTAGTCGAGCTCATCCACAGTAACCCGTCGGTGTGTGTGTGTGTGTGTGTGTGTAAAAAATGTAGAACTATTTAAACACAATCCATCTGTTTTTGTACACCCTTAAAAGAAGGCGTTAGATATGACAATATTCACGCTACTCTTTGATATGTATTTGTAAATGTTTTGCATCCTGGAGACAAAACAGCAAAGAGACCGGACGGACGGATGAATGAACGAATAGAGCCGGTGTGGACATGGGTGTGGTCATCTTGCGGCCGGATCAAATGCTTCAGTTCAGCCTGGCATTAAAGTGACCAATCAACCCGCTACTGGAGTGTATCCCTCAGTTAAGGACAGAACTCAGGGGCCAACACATAAACACACACTCACACACACACATACACACAAACACACACACAAATATGAAACTGTGGCCCTTGGCCGGCTTTGACACCCAACAGCCGATTTTTGGACCAGGCCCCTCTGAACCACGAGCACAAAGACGTATAGCAACGTCGTGAGGGGGAAAAAATACACGATAAAGGACGTTAATGGGAACGGTGCCTGGCTCCGCCCCCTTCCCCTGTACATCCCCATCCTCCCCCGATCTTTTCTTCTGAATGTCCATCCCTGTACATGTGCTGTTACTTTTGGTGTGTAATACGAGAATGGATCAAAGACTTTCAATGCTTATCAAAAAAAAAACAAAAAAAACTAAACTTTCTTTTTAAATTATTATTCGGATTTTGAGATTTGTAAACCGACAATGGACTCGGACTCGTGTTTTGGCAAGTCCCGCCCACCGGTGCACCTCCTGCTCTTACAAAACTGACCAGGCAAGAAAAACTGTGTGAGAGAGAGAGCGAGCGAGCGAGAGGAAACAAGAGTGGGGGTGGACTTCTTGTTTTCTTTCCTCCCCCCCCCTTTTTTTTTTGGATAAGCTATTTTAAATTGTGGTTGAAGCAATAGACTTTTTGAATTCGGAATTGTGCATGGTTGTGTCTTGAGTGTTAATCTATTAAAAAAAGTTTGGGAACTTGACTGAATAAAAAAATCTAAAAAGCGAAATAAATTCGTCTTGATACCATGTGGGTTTGAGCATAGTGTGGAAATGTCAGGTGGGGTTTGAGGTGACTTTACTCCAACATACACTAAAAATAAAAAATAAAAAATATTGTTAAAAAAGAATTCAATGTACTTTAGAAAATATCTTATTTTAATTACGCTAAATACAAAGATCCCAAGTCTATAGTATATCCTTTACACATTAAACTCCAACAAGAAGGAATGAAGAACATTCACATTGTCATTTTGTTTTTCGCACTGCATGGACTGAACACCGCTGTAAACACAAAACATGATACACTTCTGTTGTGTTCAGGATTTCTCGTAAATCAATGCAGGTTCATAAAATAGATAACGAAAAGTAAAACAGGTTTTGCTTCTTAATGTATTTTTTAAATATGTAATCTTTGTGTAGGTATAGGGCAAGTGTAGGGTATGGTTGAGTATTGTTATAGGTAAGTATACAGTATATATGCTGGAGGTTAATAATAGATGGGTATAGAGAATAGGGGATTGTTAGTATAGTTTGGAAAGTTGTTGATTATGTATTGCCAGAAAGTTCAGTGTCTCTGTCCGCCCTTACTGTAGTGAAACCCGATAGATTCACGTTAGCATTCGGGGTGATGCTACTTAGCCACGTCTCGGTGAGGCACAGCAGACTACACTCCTTGTAGATCCTCTGGTTCCTCACCAGGGCAGCAAGCTGTCTTATTTGCAAGCGAGTTCACAGTCCCCATAATGACCACTGGAATTGAGGGCTGACCCTAACCGGTGGGAACCCCGCTAGCTTTCCTTCGCAAGATGAGCAGCTGATTTCTTGAATAAACAAGTTTGCTGCCGCCTTTCCGTTCCGCAGAGTGAAACGGTCCTCGAAGTGTAATCAAAGAGTTATAAAATCGCAAAAATACAAATAAGACATAAAAAGACCACAAAGACACAAAGCTACTTGGAATTGCTGCCACTCACATCAGCACAGGTGTACTTGAGTAGAGTACAGAGTGATTAGGGGTAGGTAATATGCATTGATTTGAAGTAATAAGGTTGATTGTATTATGTAAATATCCATGTGTGTTACATGCTGATGAGCTCCCTGAAACTGACAATCCTTAAATTGATGGTTCCCTCCATCTCCTTCCCACCTTTCTGCTTTAACTTCAGCTTTTGTGGTTCTGCTGAATCTTTCAGAGTTCCAGGCAGGACCACCTGCCCCATAAACTGATCCGAAACTGTGTTGCTATTCCACACCTGAACGACAGAAACATACACACGAAATACAAATAATTGACACACATAATACATACCTGAATTTTAGTATATGGTTACTCATATTCCTATCTCACCTGAATGATGATTGGTTTACTTGGTTTCTTCCTGTAGAAGATGGCCCTGACATCAAACATTGGGTCACGTGTGTCTTTCTGAACTCTAGACTGGACTGATTTGCCCTCGCAGGAAATAATCACATATGGATCTGCACCTACACACATTGCACATTGTACCTTTAATCCATGCTGGTTCATGCTTTTAGTTAAATTAGCAACCAATTGTAATCCAAGTGTTTCTTCATGTTCGTGCCTACACATATGACAGTGCTGTTAGGCCTTACACTGACACCTAGTGGTGTGCATATGTGGATAGTTCAAATTTAAACACAGGACCTGTACAGTGTTGACTCCTTGGTCTATTTGTAGATGTTGTTTGAGGTATTACTGAATATTTACCTCCATTACTGTCCTGGTTTTCCAGCCCTTCTGCACCATGGATGTAAATCTGAGTGACCATTTGAGGATAACCCAGAAATGAGCTCCAACAATGTACACTCGGCTTATCTAAATCCAGCTCTCTGAGAGAGAGAGAGAGAGAGAGAGAGAGAATCAGAGAGAGAGGGATGACTATTAATTTTTCTTAAATTATGTAGTGTGCTACTGCTGTGCTGTTAGCATGTATAGTTTGTGTTAGCCTTCCTCTAGTCCTGTTGGCTAACTGTTAGCATAGGAAAATTATGTTATCCCTTGACTAGCCCTTCAAACAGTTAGCAGGTGGGAATTGTCAGCATTCCCTTAGCCCTCAATCACCCCTTTTCGAGGTATTTATAGGCTTGTTGACTGCTCTCAACTTAGAATATTGACATCAATTTTTACTCTTATACACTCATAGCACCACAAAATACACTACCAACATGTCATGACCATGTCCCCTTTTCACAATGACCTGACACCTTTTCTATAGAAAAAAGGGGAAACGTTTTTACTGAAGTAACCGGCGACTGTATACCTGCAGCCACCATCTTGGTCAGTATACATTCGGATCATAAAGTCTCCCAGCACTTCGGGTCTGAAGGTGGAAGGGATGATGACATAACGTCCTTTAGGAAGAACCTTCCTCATAAAGACGGTGCGAGCGTTGATGTACGTTGATGTGGCAACATTCGGCTGAGTGACAATGTCATGCATGCGGTACTTCCTGTTGAGTTCCACCTTGGTGCAACAACCAGAGGAAGAGAGGATGGTGTTTAAAAAGCATGGTTGAATATTTAGTTCTGACCTATTGAACCATTCTCTTCCCATGTTCATTCATTCAGTTATTATCTGAACCGCTTACTCCCAAATCGGGCTCACAGGTACCAGAGCCTATCCTGGAACTACCAGCGCCTGGGCAGGTAGGTTGTATGACACACACAAACACATACACACACACTCACATTCATACCTATGGGAACAGTTTGGAGTCACCAATCAACCGAAACTGTGTGCTTTTGGACGGTGGGAGGGAGCCGGAGTGCCTGGGGAAAACCCACGTGAACATGAGGAAAGCACACAAACTCCACATAGAAAGGCCCAATGACCAACCTGGGGATCGAACACCGGACCTTCTTGCTGTGATGTGACAGCCCATACCACCATGCTAAACTCAGAAGTTCCTGTCTCTTATTTCTTTTAGTGTGTTATGTCTAGATATAAATTACAGTTTTCTACAAGGACACAACATGAAAATTGGAGTGAACCTTACACACTTCGAGACTTCAGCCTCATTTACAGATTGTCTATGTAGACAAAGAAAAAAAGGGAAAATTTCAGCCAAGTACTACGTCCTGTTCGCTATGTTCTACCAGAGAGTGTCTTGAGACCATTCATTTCTGAAGCAATGTGTCAGTTTCTAGACAGTGTAGAAGTTCACTGCTTATCGCAATGACATTTCACACTGCGTTTTTCCCAGGAATTGTGATTTCTGCTTTGTGTATTTTTAGAGATCGGACCTTGTTCTGCCAACCTTATCATACTGAGTTGATTTTTCTCCAGGTCCCCAATTCCCACAAAGAACACCATGTAGTTCTACCGAGGCTTACCTACATCAGCTATACAAGGGGACTGGACATTGATGGGCCTAAAACAGGACGTGGCTGAGATGTGACAGTATTATAATCCATGTTATAATCCATGTTTACCATGCTAATATCACCCTGGTGTTCAATATATTTCATGTTTTATGCAATATTAACATTGGTGTAAAGTTTGCAACAACTCTCCAGAGATAACTGTGCTCTCGTTGAAGATACATCTGCCATGTAACAGAGCAAAAGGGTCTGATGGTCTGAAGGTCTAAAACTCTGCTTATTGATTAAAAATAAGGGCTTCTAAAAGGTGGCAGTGTCACCCATGTTGGAACCTTTACAAATGCTCCAGGACGGTGATTTCTGTCTCAGAAGTGTAATGTAAGAAATGTAAGTCACTCTGGATAAGAGGGTTTGGTATTTCAAATTGATATGGGATTATCAGTAACATTTCGATGCATCCAGTGTCTAAACTGCTGGTGGTTGAGTAAAATCAAGTTAAATTTTCTACTTATATGCATCAATATTGTTTTAATGTGTGGACCGTAACATAATTTGTCAAAACAAATTAAAATGTGCATTGTACAGTGCACCACAGTGTGAAAATCAGCTGAAAATGATTGTAACCAAGTGAAACACATAATACTATCAGTGTGTTCTGTATTTTAAATGCTAGGAGGAAAACTCATTTAAACATGGCGTTTAAAAGGGCCGAGTGCTGTCTGATGATGGTGTGGTTATGCCATATAGGTTACATTAAGGCTCAAACACTGTCATGTGTTCCAGTATATCATGGTACCTTAAATATGGCAAAGCCAATGGTGAGGTTTTCTCCCGCACCACGAGCTCTGTGAATCTTCATATCTTTCTGCTGCAGAGAAACCAACAGCTCCTCTTCTTCTTTAGAGATATCCAACATGTACTGCAAGAACACATACAGTGAACCTGTGTTGCATAAAGAAGCTGGAACTGAGATGACATGTTTGACAGAAAAAACAAGTCCTAGATTTAGTTTAGAAGGCAGGATATAGGTAGGTGAATTGTGTGGTTTTACCTGTGGGTTCTGTAGGAAGGTCTGCTTGTGGTTCATACAGCCCCCACAGCGGTTCTTCAGCGGGTCTGACTGTTTGACCCAACTGCCAAAATGGACAAACTCATGCCACGTCTTCTGAACGCTCAGTGCAGACGTGTTAATCAACCGGCACACGTCGGCATCTGTGAAGTTCTGACACCAGTCGTCGAAGGACATCCTGAAGATTAATTTACACACACAGAAAATATTTAGCAACTTTAGACAGTGTTGTACGTAGTACCCAGGGGCAGATTAAGGTTTACATGGGCCCCTAGGCTACATTTTCTGTTAGCCCCCATGCCAGGCTTATTTTAATCAACTGACATTGGCCGACATATCTGTAAGCATCATGACCTACACTCGTCTTTTTCATCCTTTTTTTCCATCTTGCCCCATAGGAAGCCATTTGTTTCCTCCCATTAAGAATACATGGGATTTGGAAATTGAAGCTTTCCTTCTCCTGCTTTCGCACAGCGGTCAACACAGTTCTTATGCCCCCTCACTGAACACACATCTGTATCATCTGTATTCACTTCAATGCATTTTAATCAAAGTCTTTCACACAGCTACAAACTTAAGCCATCACGTGGGCATTTTCTTGCTGAAATGCATCTCTAGTTTTAAATGTAGTCCAATAGAGTGAAAGTTGCTAATACTGCTTATTCCAGGAACATAGCACTTAAACAGTACAGTAATGAAGTACAATTACACAAATACTATACACTATAAGTAAGTTAGGCTAAGATGGCAAAAATAAAGACGGAGACTCACCAGAACTCTCCATCATCCGCCACTGTGATACCCAGATTTTTCCGTTCCATATCCCCAATCCTCTGCCATTCCTGTGAGCTACAGGAGAAATGAGATCAGCCCTGTTATTCTCTCTTTCTATCTCCCCTCCACTCTCTCCATCCTCACCTGTCACTCCAGGCCCCATTCCACTCATGTTTTCCCCATGGGTTCCTCATCCGAATGAGGGGAATGGTGTCATTCCTGAAGTAAGCCAGCAGACCGTGTCCCAGACGCACTCGCTTCACTGCCGTGACGGAGTATGCGTGACCTTTGACCAGGCCGTTTGGCAAACGCAGCTCTCGTTCGTGGGGAGACGCCTGCAGTGTGAGAAAGTGGAGATTCCACCCCTGGACTTATGACACAGCACAGAGCTCTTAATCTTCCAAACAATTCACAACAATTCAGTTCAATTCTCAGTGGTCTTGTATAGGTCTGTAACGATTTACCAAACCAATGACTCAATTGATGATATGGAATTTGAATTTATTTTCTCACTCTATGTTCTTTGTTACATTAAAATGTTACCTTGTTCAAATAGTAAAATTAGTAAAAACAAGCTTTTTTTGTATTTTGTTAGTATCCAGTCGGGATAACTACGAATTTGGTCATGATTATCCCATGACATTTTTGAAAGAAATAAACAAATTGGCTGTCAGTCAGTCATTATCTGAACCGCTTAATCCCCATCAAGGTTGCTGGGACTGGAGCTCATCCCAGGACTATGGGCACAAGGCGGGACCCACACCGCGGGGCGCAAACACACAAAATCATACTCACAGTCACACCTTACGAGGCCAATTTAGAGTCACCAATCAACCTATAGTGCATGCTTTTGGACTGTAGGAGAAAACCAGAGCACCTGGAGAAAACCCACACACGGGGACATCACACAAAATCCACACAGAAAGGTCCTACGGCCAAATCAGGAATCGAAGCCAGGACTTCCCGCTGTGAGACGGCAGCGCTAACTGCTGGGCCGCCATGCCGCCCTAACCAAAATGTTTAAAAGAAAATATTTATGAAGTAATTTAAAATCTACATTCATTTTCTCATTCTTTTTGAACAAAAATATTGCTTTGTTTTTTAATAATAAAAAGCATTTTTCTTGTATTTTCCTTACTGTCCGGTAAATTATAATTTGTAAAAGCTGGGGTAAAATATAGTGTTGTAGCAAATATTATTTTAAGTGGTAGTAAAAATGATTAACCTCAACATTTTTTGTCTCCTTTGTCATTTTTTCAGCACGAAATCCAAAATGTTTCCAGTTCTTCAGTTTAAACAAGGACTTGACGTTCTCGGTTGCAATTTGACCTCTGTCCGCACTCCCCATTTTGTAGTGTTACTTCTGCGGATTTGCATGACCTATTTGCTAATATGGAAGAGCGCCATCTGCTGTTTAAACAACCCAAATACAACTACTAAGATCAAAGGAAGCATAATAATTATTTTAGCTATTTCATTTTTTTTTCACAGTTTGTCCTAAATGTGTACAGTGACTTATTGTTAAATGATATATCGTTACATGCCTGGCCTGGTTGTTTGTCCAGCTGAACCTTTTTATAGTTACATTAATCATAACCCTAACCTTAAGTCTCGTCTGAGAGCTGATTCAAACAACAAACTCTCCACCGCACCGGTCCTTATTACCTTGGTATGTTCAACTTGAACAGAGTCATTTTGCTCAGTTTTTCCATTGCACTGATAAGCACTGAACTCATAGTTTATCAAGATTATCTTTCTACAACAGTTCCCATTCCAGGGTCTGCTAGTAGTACAAGTTATTAATCTATGCTCCTTTTAATGTCATCTGCTTACCTCACTGCTATCATAATCTGCAGATTTATTTGATATGACTACAGGCCAGAGCAGACTAGAAAGAAGGAGGTCAACCACGGGGTTGTCTGTGAAGACAGATAGTATTCCGAGAGAGGTTACTGACCGCTATAGAGCAGCTGATGATTCCTCCCCGCTCGTACACAGTCAGGAGGTCTGAGAACAATCTCTCCCTGGCTTCAGCATGAGTTCGGTAGTCTCCTGACTCCAGACTTATTGCCTCGTTCACAGCGCCGCTAAAATCCACCACAGCATCTCCAGTGTTGCCTCCATTCAGAGATTCGTAGCAGCCAGACAGTCTAGACAGTTCGCATAGCATCGTTAATGCAATGTTCAGGATTGAATTTGATTAAATAGACAGAGAATAAATCCTTGTGGAACTTGTCAGATACATTGACAGTATTCATTCAACAAATATTTCTTTTCCAAATAGCATCAAGTCTAATAAGGCACTAACTTAGGGCATGGTGGTGATAGGATTTTTTTTACTAGATTCAGTCAAAGTCAAAGTAAACTTTAATGTCATTTCTGCTATATACTGTACAGATATACAGAGAGACGAGATGACGTGGCTCCAGTTTTTACAATGCAATAGGAAATAAAGGACAAAGAACAAGCAACAATGAACAAATAAGGCACACAGAATAAACAATATATAAATAAAATACAAAATATACATTTTAAACAAGGAATGGAATAATAAATATAACTTTAAACTAGAACTAGAACTAGAAGTAGAGGAGAGACAGTTTGGATGCACTATTACCTACAAAAGTGGAAGTTGACTTTTACACTGGATGTGCAGGAGGTTAGAAACAGTTTCAATATGAAAAATTCTATATCCAGTCTTTTAATACAACAGTATTCTTAAAAAGTATGACTAACATTTAAGTTTTCCAGATATTTTAACAGGAGTGGAGAACCAGGGTCTGTGCAATATTTTTCAATATTGATTGAAGTTAAAGGATAATTATTAGACATAAAACATAAATTAAAGAGGTTAGAGTGGTGGGACAGTTATATTATTTATGAAAGGCTGTCCACTCAAATGGACGCACGTAATTTTGTAACATAGTTTTGCAATTGATCTTTTTAAGCATGTCAAGAAGAGCTGAAAATATGTGTATGTCAACGATATCAGACAAATAGCAGGAGTTAGGATGCATGTCCAATGTTCAATTTAGACAAAAATGAAGCCTCATTCACCACTGCTTTCTAATGTTTAATACATTAAAATAGTGTAAAATGTAACACAACAGAACACAAAACAGCATACAAAATACATGCAAGATCCAGAAAGGGGAAAAACTGGAGACAAACACAGGTTAAAAAAAAAACAAAAAAAAAAACATTAGGGCAAACGAGTCATAGAAGAAGAAGACAGCAGAAAATGAGACAAGGCTGCCCCTAGTGGCCAGGCAAGGGAATCACAGGACAAAACATGGCATACTTACTTCGCATATGCCTTCTCCAGAAGCGCACTCCAGAACTCGTTGTGGGATTTGGAGTGGCAGTATATTAGCTGCCCATTGATGGTGGGCAAACGGTCATCTACAACCACATCTGTCCACTGGCCAAATATCCAGAACTGGAAATGGAAAATTCCTGTGTAGTGTTCTGGGTGTTTGGGATCCCATTCCTGTTCCTTCCAGTTGGGAATCACCTGACAAAAACATCAAAAAGATGAATATAGCATGAATATGAGTGAAGTGGGAATCTTGCCAAATAATGAGCCTGCACCAAGGTACGACAACTGTTATAACTGTTTATTAATGATTTAAAAATTGTCTACAACTTTAGTAACAACTTGATTATACGTCATTTATAACCCTTTTAAGGAGGGTCTTATTGTAAAGTGGTACCCATTAAGTTAATATTCTGAACCCTAAAAAACACTGTACTTTCTTTATAATTCTAAATGAATAGATCATTAAAGATTAACAATGCTACAAGTAAAACGTGCAAAAAACCTAAGTACTTCAATAAAGAATGATTAGAAGTAATTAAATGCACTATTCTTGACCTGATTCTAGTGTTATTGCTTGCTGGTAAGATGTTTGTCTTGAATTAAAACCAAAAGCTCAATCCCTACTTCCAGTGTAAACACATTCACTCCTCATATATAGACATTCTGACCCATTTTGTCTGCAATCATCTTTTAGCTCTGGGCACTAAAAAAAATGAATTCTCTTGCTAAACTCCCTGGTGTATAGTGCAATTTCACCAAACTCTCAGTGTACGGTGGGGGTAAAACAGGACGATCTACTATCCCAGTGGAAGAATTTGTCTCCCCATGAACCCAGACTCATAAACGTGCAAATTGGCTTTTGTACAGTTGCACTAAAAATACTGCCTCGAGACATGACGTCATCATGGTGTAAACCCAATGGAGTTAAAATATTTTTATGAGCAAGAAATTGAGGTGGAATCTGTCTGCCTTTTTGATAATGTGTTTCCATTTTGCATCTGGCTACTCTAGAAGCCACTCTTGTAGATGATTTTGAAGATTTTAATAATATTCTAGGGTTTTTTATAACAAATGATGGCCTCAGATCTATCTACTGACTACTCACAAAAGATCTCAAATCATTATTACACACTTACAGGGGTATTTTATAAAAGTAAATCACATTTTCAAATGTATGCTTGGCAATGAAAAGCCAACTTTTATCAGTTTGACTGAAACTATTCCAAACTAGGCATTAAATAAGGATGGTTTTAATCAAAGGTGTCACTGCTGGCAGTGTAACGAACAGGGAGTTTGGCCCAGTGCTGTCCCCAAGCACTGCTTCCCATGGACTGGAACACAAAGCCTCCCACTGCTCCTTAACGAATGGGTCAAATGCAGAGGTCACACCGGCGTATAAAGTCAGATGTTAATTGATCCACTTTTGATTTTAGCAGCCAAAACAAATGTTCATTTGTTGATGACGGATATTAAGACTAAGACTGAACAGAAGCTGTAGTTAAAGTGTCTTTAGTTATGTGTTCTAAGTTATCTGTGGGAGAGAGTAAAACCTTGTGAACACAGTTTTAAGGTTTGGAAAGTGACCACATTAGAACACTGACCTTCTGCCACAGATCGGGTTTTAGAGCCAGACAAGAGCAGGCAGCCACGAACCAACAGTTCCCCACGTCGCCCTGATTCAGGTCATGAGAACTGATACCTTCCACAAACAGTCGAGGGTTTTCACTGATCTCCTGCACAAAGAGACACAGTGAGAGAGGCAGGGAAATCAGTGGGAAAAAAAAACTATGAAAAAAGGGCACCTGGAAAATGTGTTGACATTAAGGTCCATTAAACTGCTGATAATTTCCACGAATAAGAAAAAAATAATTTTGACACATTTGAACAGAACAGCAGACAAAACACTTCCAAGGTGGACAAATTATGTAAATTATTACTGTTGTGACAGAGTTGAGATCCTCATGAGACTGAATAGTGAAAAACTGACAGAGCAAGGCCATGTTTCCCATGATTTGTGCTTGTGTGTGTATATGTGTTTGGGGGGGGTGGGGGTGGAGGAGGTGAGAAAGAGAAAGATGGAGATTCCGAATGAGTGAGGGAGTGCAGTGAGTGTGTATGTCTTAGGGTTAGTGTTACAGACAGAGAGGTAGATAGATAGATAGAGAGAGAGAGAGAGAGAGAGAGAGAGAGTTTAGCAGGACGTGTGAGATTTTCTTTCTTTCTTTGTTTCTTTCTTGTAAACTCTTGCTGACCCCAACTCCCAAAACACTGCGATTTCCTGAAAATGAAACATGAAAAAAGCCAATCACTGTGCTATGCAGAGCACATTGCCTACAGCTGTTAGCACTGAAGATTACCCTCATTACTCACTACTCAGGAAAACACACACACACACTAATGAGTTCAAAAAAATCCAGACCTGGTCAAAAGTCACATAAGATGCCAGACTTCCTGGATTGAGTGTTCCCGCTATTGCTTTGGTTATGACGTAAATGGGATTATTGGAATTTAGACGTTCCTAAGAGGTTTTCTTACACAAAGTCAAATTTAATGAGCTAATTATAGAATGCAGCCCTCTGAGCTGCGCAGTCATCAGTCAGAATTCACAAACATGTTGTCTGTTCACCCAGTCATTAACACGAAGGGAGGGCTACAGAGTAGTTGTGGCTTTTCTGTCTTACAGTCATGCTGCCTCTTCCAAAAACATCCAAAACACACTTCTGTTTAGAACGGTTTGTATTAAACACAAACTATAGCTCAACACAACTGCTCGTATTGTATTTTCAGAACTTCTTGTATTTTCAGAACATATGAAATTGTACCAACTGTAAACTAAAAGAGGTTTCCTTGTATCTCTTAGGTCATTAGTCAAGAGGGAAGCTGTTTAACCATATTATGAATGTAAGTATTTTTTATTGTGTTTTAAAGAGGGTTTTGGTGAAGTAGCTAGAATATTAACTAGTTGTAAAAGGTGTATTTTTATGGGTGATGTACTTTATTTAATATTGCATCTTTTCAGCTGTAGAGTAAAATATGTCGAGGAAGAAATATGAAATTGTCATGCTCTTGTGTTAATTTCCAGTGATTTGACCCAGTGATCAACGCCTCTCAGTGAAAGAGTAACAAAACAGCACGGAGGCAAGTATATCAGCACAAACGTTAACAGTTACAAAGGTTACAGCAAGTATGTTGCTGAATATACTGAATCTGGTCAGTCTCACCGCAGGTCGCTTCCATTCCACCCTGCCAGGGAGAGGAGTTCTGTAGTAGAGGGAGGCATTGGTGCAGGGGAATTCTGGGTCCTCAAACAGCTTCTTACTCTCCTGACACTCCTGTTTAAGGACACTGTAGTGCTGGTTCTTATAGTGAGCCATGGAGGATTTCTATAGTGGAATGCTGGAAGGATGGATAGACAGTTGGGTGAGAACACAGAAAGGCAAATCCACACTGAGCCAGAAAACGGAAACTGGGATGAAAGACAACGAGACAGTGGAACAATCAGAAACTTGATTGACGTGAGAAACTTAGGAATGGTGAGAACTTTATTTCATTTATGAAAAGTATGACAGAAACATACTTACACTTAAAACATACTTAAAAATAAACGGACTGTTCAAATAGCTTTAATGAAGTAGTAGGAATACAATCAACCTCAACAGGCACTGAATGGAGCTCTATCCTGCTATTAATGCGTCTGTAAGTTAGCTAACTGAGAAATACTTTAAATAAGTTTTGCAAGAAACAATTATTGATTCATTCATTAGCCGAACCGCTTAATCCCAACCGGGGTCGCGTGGGGGGATATCACATGTTCACAACTAATAGTAAAAAGTTGGTAAAGAAAGAAAAGGAATACATTTTTTGTAATGATATAGTGTTTTGTCTCCCTGTTTATCTTCTACAAAAAGCTATATCAAGCTTGCTCGTGATAAGCTGCTGAACATAAGTAGTTACGTTAGCTTCTCCCCAACAATGGTGTCATCCACAGAAGGCTACAGCATGTTTATAGAGATGAGACCTTTGACGGGAGTAATATGTGAAGATTGACAATCTGTGAAGAAGTGGGTACGGCAGAATGATTTTAAGGAGGACTGGAGAGATGAGTTCAACAATGGCGCAAATGGATCATGTTGAGTAGTACCTTCGTGTTGACTCTAAAATCCTGTCCTTTTTGAAAGATCTACTTCTTCTTTCTCTTTCGGCTTTTCCCTTCAGGGGTCGCCACAGCGAATCATCTGTCTCCACTGAGTCCTATCTTCTGCATCCTCTACCCTCAAACCAACTAACTTCATGTCCTCTTTCACCGCATCTATAAATCTCCTTTTTGGTCTTCCTCTCAGCATCCTTCTACCTATGTCATTCAAAGTTCCTACTTTCAGTTCCACACTCTTGCCTTTACTCTTCTCTCTCTGCCTATGCACACGCCTTCCTCCTCTCCTCCGTTGACCAACAGTAGTCCAGTTTCCACCGGCACCCTGTAGGTCAACAGCACCGGTAGCGGACGTTGTTAACCCGGGCCTCGACCGATCCGGTATGAAATCCCTGTTTGTAATTCGCATATTTGATTCGGCTTAGGTTTTACGTCGCACGCCCTTCCTGACACAAGCCTCTGCATTTACGTCAATGAATAAAAAGTTTATGCCCATTTATGCCTTACTTTTGGTACATTTCAAATATGGCTGTGAATTTTTTAAATGTAAATTACCGTAAAACTAGCAGAATGTAAATTTCAGCTCTGTATTTTGTATGGTATATTCTATTGTAAATTTTGTTGGATATTGTCTTGTATATTCTACTGTACTTTTTTATTGTATAATATCTATCATTGGGGTTCATTGTGTATTGTATATTGATTTGTCTTGTAGAATTTATAGTCTCTGTTTCATGCATTCATTGTATACATTTGGCTGAAAAGACACTTACGACCAGAAACAAGTTCAAATGTTTTTTTTCACCTACATGGCAAATAAATCTGATTCTGTCTGTCTTTAATCAGTTTACTGGCACTCTCGTACTGGTTTACATTACACTACATGCTGTATAACTTGTACTACTTGTATAAATACGTATGCAAGAAATTAGCACTAATATGTAATGACTGTATAATACGTAATGTCCAATAACCCAGTCTTACAACGCAGATGTTAACGGAAGAAATGAATATTTTAGCAAGTAAAAGAGATCAAATGCAAGCACATGTAGGCAAAAACTATGAGAGCCTAATATCCTAAAATTACTTCTAAACTTTCCAATAATATGGGTGGTTGGGTGGGATGTGAGGAGCCTACACACACATCCCACACTACACACACACTTCGATCTTTCAATATAAGAACATAGAACTTACTGAACTTTTTGTCGCTTAATCCAGTCAGTGTTCCTGAAACGGAAGAGCTTCCTGTCCTACCTGACGCCTTGCGTACACCCAACCCCCACCACGACGCGTTTTGGAAGTGTGTCTCTGACACGCCCATTTTTCGTGTGTGTATGCAGGTCAGTCCAACAGGTTATTTACAGACTCCAAATTGCCGACGGATTTTATACACACACAGTTGTGTAGATGCCTAATTTTCCTGCTCAATATTAGAATGCGGAAACCACTGGAGACCTTGCAATGATTAGGCTATAAATTGTGCGTGCGTGTGTGTGTGTGTGCGTGTGTGAAGGAGAAGGTTTATTCAGAGCTATAAATATACACTTTGTTCACACACACACACACACATCTTTGACTCCCATAATTAATAGATCTAAGAAACAATACCGTTTTTATACCAGATTATTTAACATCAGAAATACTGTCACAGTTTTTACTTTTCAGTCTTTTTTATTTTTCATTACTTTTATACAGAACTTAACTCATCTCTACAAAAAAGCCTTGCAAATAACTACAAATCTGCGCGCACACATACAAACGCACACATTGCTATTACATGTCTCTACACAACACGACCCCCCTCCCTTTCGAGATAAGCTCGCTGGTATGTCGAGTAGTGAGAATGAAGCCGAAGCAGAAGCAGGACACTGGAGCCTTATTAAATCTGACGTGTGTGCTCTTTTAAAGAGACTGATCTTGGTTTTTCTGCTCTCTTCCACTTTTTTTGGACCCAACATCTTATCAGTATCCGGATTATATTGCAATGACTCAGCAGAAAGAGTTGTTTTTATCTACATTATTGTCGTAACTTTATATTTAATCAGTCTCTGCCACTGGATCCTGTTTCCGGATTTAACAGCACATTTTAGAGCACCTGAAGTGAAGCAGCACACACACACACGAAAACTAACACATGGCATTCATGTAAACAGTGAAGACGTGACTTACCTGTGAATGTATGAGCGTGGGTTGGTCCCAATGTGTGTGTGTGTGTGGGGGTGTTGATAAGCTCCTGTGCTTTTAAACTCCTGTTGCTCAGGTTGGAGGTGGAGTCACCCGCCAACTGACCTGCCCCATGAAACTAAAACTTCCTCATTCTTTCACTCTCTCTCTTTCTCTTTCCCTCCCCATCCCTCTTTCCTTTTCTCTCTTTCTCCCCCTCCATCTCTCCCTCTCACGCTCCTTCACCCCCCTCTCATTCCCTCCACCCCCTCCTATTCTCACATTCTGCCTCCCTTCTTCCCTCCTCTCTCTTTCTCTCTCCCTTACTCCTTCCCTCCTTTACTTTCTCGCTCTCTCCCCCCCAATCTTCCCTCTCCCTTCTTCTCGCTCTCCCCTCCCTCCCTCCTTCCCCCCATTCTCCATCTCACTCTCCCTCCCTCTCTGCCTCCCTTACTCCTTCCTTCCTTCACGCTCTCTCATCTGTCTTTCACCCTCCTCCCTTCTTCCCTCCCTACCTCTCTACTGTCTCTTTCTCTCTCGCTTCCTTATCTTCCTCCCTACCGCTCACCCTTTACCCACTCCACTCTTTCCCTCTTTCTCCCTCTGTAACTGTCTTTTTCTCACTTTCTGCCTCCTACTCTCTCCATCCCTTCCTATCTCTCACTCTGCCACTCTCTTTCCCTTCCTTAATCTCACCCTTCTCTTCTTCCCTCCCTCTGTCCGCTCTCTTTCTTTCAACCCTCTCTCTCCCTTGCGCCTTATTCCCTAAACCTTGTCTTACTCCCATCTTCCCTCCATCCTTCCCTTCCTCTCTCTCTCTACCCTCTCCCTTCGTTCCTCCCTCTCTCCATTTTCTCTCTCTGTTCCTGTCTAACCTTTCCTTTGATTGAGCCCTCTCTCTCTCTTCCATCCTTTCTTGCTCCGTCCCTCCTTCCCTATCTCCTATAATGCTAAACGTAATCTACGTAAATCTATATGCTTTAACAACGCAATGACAAATCAATCATGACAACAACATTTCAACAACATTTTTCGTTTCGATTTTCCGTTTGCATAAATGTTTTGCATGTCCGAGTGATACACCAAGGTGGACTCCATCTCGCAGCTGCAACGAGCGCACTGCGATGCAATGAACGTGAGTGTAGTCTATCATATGCCGCCTCTGCCTATTTAACACCAACCTGAAACACCTGCTAGTGTCTGCTGTCTTTGTAGAGAGCGAAAATACAAGAGTATATTTTTTGGAATAATGTAACTAAAGTTACAGTGCTTTAAAAGTAGCTTTGCTCCTGAACATAGTAGTGAAGTTAGTAGTGTCCGTGATTTTATTTTGCTACTTTCCAAGGGATTAGGGAGACGGTCATAATGTTATGGCTGATCAGTGCATAAAATTAAGTTGTAACTTGGTGATCCTGCACCAGCCCCTTCATGATAAAAAAGTTTTAATAAACCAGGACTGGGCATTTTATGATTCTGGTCATCTGGATTTCAGCTCGATCTAGTTAAACATTAAACATCCCAGTCCTGTGATATGAGCTTATTCTCCCAAAATTAAACTGAAAACTGTCAAAAAACTGAATCTAATAAAACCTGGCACAAGTGAGAGACCACACACTCCATACACACTCTGGTCCAGTCAATAACTCTTTTACAGATTTACTGACTGTTCAGAAGTTATTTTTCTTAGCGCACATTACAGTATTTGTGTGTGTGTGTGTGTGTATGTGTCTGTTCATGTATTTATTTATTTTTTTGTCCCCTAAAATCACTTTTATCTGTTTTTTTGGGCTTTGCGGGGAAATCTGAGAGGCCCCCATGAGGAAAAACTACTTTATAGAAAATGTGCTTGTTTTATTTGAGAAACTAAAAGAGGTAAAAGATGTGCTTTTGGTTACTGAGGTTAAGGTTAGGGTTAGGATTAGGTGTAGGTGTAAAATTATGTACTTTAGTCACTATGGGAGTCTATGGAAGGACCACACAAAGATAGTAATACAAGACTGTGTGTGTGTGTGTGTGTGTGTGTGAGAGAGAGAGAGAGAGAGAGGGAGATTCATAGATATAAATAGATTTTCTGAGAATTTGTCCTGAGTGTGTTTGTGTGTTTGTATATTTAGGTGGTTGTGAGGACCTGGCTGTCCCTGAAAGGATAAGCAAAACAAAGATTTGTCTATTTTTATGGCTTTCTGGACACATTTCTGTATGAGAGTCCCCGTAAAATAATTTTATAGAGAATTCCATTTTATTTCACTTTAAGAGGTAAAATACTTGCTTTTTGGCTATTTAGGGTTAGTGTTAGGTGTAGTTATATTATTTACATCAAGTGTTTATGGGAGTCAGCAGAAGGACCTCACAAAGATAGTAATACAAGTGTGTGTGTGTGTGTGTGTGTGTGTGTGTGTGTGCGCTTGTAAATGGTGTAAATGGTTAGGGGTGGGGTCCATTTCCATAGAAGAATAAACACGGGCAAAAGAAACTCACAGGAGGACAGAAACACAAACACACGCACTCGCACTCACACACACACACACACACACACTCACTCACACACACACACACACACACCAGGATTCTGCGATTCACAGATAGGGAATTAAAAACAACAATAAAAGGTTTTTTTACAAATCCAACCATGAGACATTATTTATATGTCATTATTTAGGACAATTGCACACACATTCTCTTTTCATTTCAGTTAAAAGAAATCTAAAATCTTTTGTTTTTAAATACTTTTCTTCCATCTGCTTGTCGGGTGATTAATAAAAAGAAAATCAGCTAGCTCTGAAAGATATTATATATGTGACCCAACATTTTGTTGGTTACAGTGCAATGTTTTAAGTTTTACACTACATATCCTATAGCCAGGCAATTGGTTTGAATGAATGAACATTTGAATGAATTTCTGCGGCGATGGTGAAGTTTCCTCGACTTACCTCTAGGGGGCACAAGATATTAACCAAAATCACTAGCGCACCTACAGGTTCGGGACACAAGGTGTCGCTAAAGACACATGCGATACTGACTTAAAAAATCCCAGCGCGGCTTCAGGTTGAAACGAGTGAGTCAGGTGAAAAAACAGGTTACTGCTTGAGAGTTATTTTAAGGTGTTATGTCTTTGAAAAACATATATTATATAACATATTACGTTATATCATATTGGTGCCTATATATTTCATTTGTTAAACTTTCGTTTCGAAAACGCAAAAAACACAACAGGCAAATACGACAATTTGATTTTTAATAGATTTTAAAAGTCCGAAATTACGATGTAAACAGATCTATTTTTAAGTATGCAAAATAAAAATTGAAGCTGACCAACATGCCTATTGGTCCATTTTATCTTTATTTATTTATTTTCTGCTTTTCTGGTTGTGACATAAGACGCGGCAGTTATCTGTTAAAATGATTAAAAAAGACCAATATTCGCTTTGCTCATCTCAATTTTACACCTTGTACAATAAAAAAAATGGGTTGTTTTGTTTATATTTCGACATAGAACTTAAAAGCAGCTCACATGTCATATTAGTATAATATACATTTCCGTTCCCTGAGTGAAAATTGAATGAGCAAAATCTTACAAAAACCTGAATCTGAAATGATGTGTATAGAACACGAGCGAAAGCTCAATAAGTCTAATTCATGTATCAAAGTCAAGGACACAAGGAGGAGAGCGCACATTTGTGCAATTTTTGTAATCAAATTTATTGTTTGGTCATGTGACAGCGCGTTTGTATTGGACACAGAAGAACAGGTTGGAAATGACAGAACTAACATGGTCACTAACTTGCCCCAAAACAGGCCTATTAAAACATAATAAAAATCATAAAAGAAATAAAGAAAACAGTAAAAAGATTTGCCACCAGAACTGTGTGACCATGATACTAGGACAAAGAGTACAGCATGCAGCCTGAAATAAGGAACGCTCATTTCAGGACAAAGAGGTTTTTTTTTTAATTTATGTTTTTGTCATTTCTTTTTCATATTGACGTCAGCAATGAGTTGGAAGAGACAGTTTATCAAGCACAAAGAGGAGCGGAGGCCTAAACTACGGAAAGTTAAGCTACTCTCATCTCGCCTCAGAAAGGTAAAGAGCAAAAACATCTATGTACAATTTGTGTTTCATCGGAATTCCAGAGAATTCTGGAAAATCTGTCCCCCCAAAAAACATGAAATACAGCTTCCTGCCATTGCACTGGACATTAACACTTGACAGGCTAAAGACAAAGTGTTTTGGGTGTATATTCTGAAATAATTTTCCGTCCTAGTGGTTTGTGGTAACTGTTGGTAGACATTGGGCCTCATTCACTAATACTTTCTTAAATTTGTTTTTAAGAAAGTTAACATCAAAATAGTACAATATTATACAACCGTGGGAATGAAAAAACCCAATAAGCTGATATTTTGCACAAAAAGACATGCAATAAAATGTGCACAAGTTTGCTGTTCATTAGTTGTAGATTCTGTTCTTACCTAGGAACAAATCCTAAATAGGAAAACAATGGTGAACGTTGCAGTCTTCATGAAAACTGTGTAAGTGGGTTTTAAGAATTGTCTTCTTAAAAATGATTTGTCAAATGAGGCCCATTGTTCCTAATGGACTTCTAATGGATCTGATTCTGATGGACAATCAAAATGGTTTCTGTCCATTTCTAAGTCAAGACCTGACCTCAAGATTATGTTCATCCTTTTTGAAGCCAAAGGCCTTAGGAATCTTTAGGGAAACAAGCTTTTTTCTATAATTTTTTTTCATTTAATTTTGGACTGATCACATTTTTGAACTGGTGCTAGATGTGGTTCAGGGGTTGGTGGGTGAATGAGTCATACAAAAGCAACCAGAATTAAAAAGTAAGAGAAGCTGAGTTTTGCCGCAGCAGCAAAACAATCGATGCAAATGGATGGGACATGAACAATGGGAATATAAAAATGAATCAGATGAAAAATGAGACAGCAAGAGTAACGACGGCCTTCAAAAACGTTAGTTATGGCAGGGTTATTATTTTTCTCACATCTGCAATTTTTGGGATATGTTATATTAAGCAGGGCCTGAAGACGTTTAAATATTAGGAGTTAATTTTAAAAGGTGGCTCATTAAAAAAAAAAACTCAGCTTCCATTACTGGTTAAGTATTCCTACTGTTTTTTCATTTAACTTTTGAAAATGATTCCATGTCCAAACAAATCATAAAAAATTACTAAACTAAAAAAAAGAGTTATGAGAGATTTACAGATGGCACACTGAGGAAGAAAGTCAGACAAATGTAAAAACTCTCAGCTACAATTGTACATTTTCTCAACTTTAAAGAATGTATTTTTTAGCTGCGGAAAACTTCAAAAATTGTGTTTTCTTTTCGTACTCTTACTGATTCTATTTTAAAGCATGCATTATGAACTTATTAACACTGCAATATTACCGTGGTGCTACATAATGTTTTTACCCTGTGACAGTTGACATCATACATTAAGAACCCTTGTGTAACCTGGTATATGGCTTTTGTGAGAGTTCAGCGTTTGATGAATAGTCAGAATCTTTTTGACTTTTTATTGTTACAGTCTGTAAAGTCAGTCTACTTGGGTTTTTAGCCTTCGTAGATCTGACAAAATCTTCTACAGCTATGTTGCGTGACGGTGCACTTTTTCCGAGATACGAAAAAATGACTGAGACCTCCATTAACGAACATGTCTCAGACTCTCAAGCACCGAGAGGAGCACCAGAGCTGGTTTTAAACAGCAGAAAATGTTGGTCATTGCCTGAGTCACAACGCTGTAATCCTTACTGTAGAAAAATAGCACCTGCATGCCCCAGTTCTAGCCTAATAAACCTCGAACGCAGATGAGCAGTTGAATAAGATTTAATAAGGCGTAACAGAGTGTTTTATATAAGAAATGTTGGTCCACAGTCTGTGTTCCGCTAAATTGGGGTGATGGTGGTCTGGTGGTTAGGACACTCACCTCAACAAGAGGTTGTGGGTTCGAATCCTCCCTATAATACTACCATTACTGGGCCTTTGAGGAAGATCCCTTAACCCCAAGTTGCTCTCAGGGAAACTGTCCCTGAAATCAGGAAATTAGTCACTCTGGATAAGAGCGTCTGATAAATGCTGTAAATGTAAATATTATTTCTGCAGATCAGAACTGAACCGGAGCTGATGGTCTGTAAGACTGCAGATGGTCTGCGGTGCGGTTAAATATCTACGAGACAAATAGAACTCTTGTTGCATTGCACGTGTCATAAACGCTTTAAATTAACTGGATTGTCTCTATGCTTTTCTAACCCATGCAGAAAGGCTCTGTCCTGGAAGGAGAGGTGCAAAAGAATCATCCTTTAATTTGTTTTCTCGAATTAAAACCAAAAACTAAGACCCAAGGTTTTGTTTTTCTTCAATATTCATTTCCAACACCCCTAAAAAATGAATAAGGAGAGCACACAGTGCACCACAATGAAATGTGACCTCTACATTCGACCCATCTATGAAAGAGGCAGTGGGCAGCTTTTTTTTTTTTTTTGGCAGTGCCCAGGAAGCAGTGCTTGGGGACGGTGCCTTGCTCACGAATACCTCAGTGGTACCTTTACCGGTCCGAGACTTGAACCGGCAACCTTCTGATCACGATGCCAACTCCCTAACAGTTTCACTACCAACTGCCCTTTTTTAGTCCTGTGCTCCTGTCTGGGGCAGTCGGTAGGGAGTTGGCTCCGTGATCTGAAGGTCGCCGGTTCAAGTTCCGGACCAGTAAAGGTACCGTCCTTTACCGAGCACGGCTCCCTTGAGTGCTGTCTAAAAGCTGCCCACTGCTCCTTCACGGATGGGTCAAATGCAGGGGTCCCATTTCCTTGTGGTGCACTGTGTGTTGTGATGTGGTGTGTTCACAATGACAAAATAATCACTCACTTAAATTCCAACTAAAAATAATAAGCTTGGTTCACAGTCAGCCACTTAAACGTATTTGGGCGAAGTGTCCCTTCAACAATTTAGCCTTAGCAAATAGTGCATTTGGAATGGGAAGAGCGTGTTAGCTGTTGGCCTAGAGATTTACGAACGCGTCTTCTGCCGCTTTGATCGTCTTTAGCGCTGGTGAACTGTGTTGAGTTTCCATGCCATTGCTAGGCTGGAGCTAAAGGTTTGTATACACGGACCAGAGTGTCACCACATTCAGTCTTTCTCTCTCTCTCGCTCTCTCTAATCACCTTCGGAGTAATTAATTCTCAGACTAAGTTGATTCAGAGCACCACTGAAATAGACGTTTCCGTGGCAACCGCCGTGGTACAGGGGGGCAGTAAATGGTGACGGGCTCATGGCTGGAATAGTAATAGAATCCTTTTTTTTGTGATTTGTTTAGATTTCTCCCTTTTCTCTCTCTCACGTCTCCCGCTTTCTCTCTGGTCTAGTTCCTGTCTCTCTTTTTCTTTATGTGCCTCTGTCAGTCTCTCTCTCTTTCCCTCCCTCTCTCTCTCACACACACACTCACACACGCACAACACACACTCACGTCTTTCTCTCACTCACACCTCTTTCTCTCGCCTCTCTCTCTATCTCTCATTCTCCTTTTCTGTTCCTGTCCTTCTTTGATGTCTTTCAAATATGTCTATTCTTCTGTGTCAAAGGACCACACCCCTAACCATTTATACAAACACACACACACACATACACTTTCTCTCACATCACACTTTGTAGTTTGTGTTACAAAAAAGGTAAAACTGCACTGACAGAGCTTCATTCGTTCATTCGTTCATCTTAAAAAAAAGAAGCAGACGCTCTTTCTTTCTTTCTCTCCTGGTCTCTCTTTAGAGAACATCCCTACACGGCGGTTGCCTTGTCTGACTAAGTGACAGTCTAATTGTTTCTGAAACGCTCCAAACAGCCTGCGCTCACTCGCTCGGTAAAACCCAACACACTCCGAGTCCATTCCAGACCTTTATGGGAACAATTACCCGTAACACATCTAGAAAAAAAAACATGCTCTTACCTAATCCCAAATGCACCTCCATGTATGGTAATGTTTTCAGTCCTATTTACACACCGTGATGTTGGGTTTAAGCCACGTCTCTTAAAAATCCAACAACGAATGCTGGCAGGAAAAAACGCTTAAGATTGCGAACTTGCAGCACAGTGAGACAATGAATTTATGGCTTAAGATAAAAATAAAAATTAAAAAATCAGGCGCTATCCCTCATATCCCTCAATACAAATGAAAAAGAAAGCCACTACTGTATTCCTGATCCTAACTAAACATGATAATATGGATAACAATTAATTCCAACTAATAGAAACATTTAGCTTAAGTTCTGTTATTTGAGTGAAAAGTCATGTGCTTGTTTATTTATTTTTGTGTTTTTGGGGAAAGCTTCCCTGCAACTATTTGCAATTTGCTTAAAATTAAATTTGTAATTTAATTTTAACAAGGCTACTTGAATGTATTACATGATCTTTAGGCAGCAATTTTTAAAGCATGGCCCAAATCAAAAACAGGTATGAAAAAGGTAAGGGGGAGAAATGTAAATAAATCTGAGCATTATTTGACTGCAGTCAAAGCGGGAGGTGGAATAATCTTGTTTTAATTGGAGAAAAGGGGTGAGGAGTTAATACACAGAATGACATCACTGAAACAAGTCACAATGACACAGCAGGAAATACATCATCCACAGAGAGGAAGATCAGATTTCATCTCCAAACCAAATATATACCAGTGTACCAGAGAGCCAGAAAACTTGTATTGTGTGAGATGCTTTGCTAAGACACTACCAAAAAAACAGCAGCGTATACTTTCAAACTAGCAGGTTAGAACTGCCTAAATCTTTATCATAACATAAAGAGCAGAGATAGATTTACACATTTATGATGCAACAGATTTAGGAGTTTCATGTTTGCCTTCTGTTAGTTGTAATATTTTTAAAAATCCAAGAATGTAAAAAAGGCACCACATCGTCTGCTCGTAATGGTGGCGTTCACGGCATAAGTGAATATTAACAATAAGATTATTAATAATAGGAAAATCTATTGTAAGAAGGTGAGACATTTTGATCAAGAAGCAGACGGACAATGAAGACAGACATTTTTTTCTTTTCTTTCTATGGTTTTTTTTTGTTGTTGAAATGTTTAAACAGTTGTACAGGAAGTGTGTTGAAAGGGAAAGCATATCAATAATAAAGGAAAAACAATCTATTCTTGGCAAATTATTAGCCTAAATTAATTGTATTAATTACTACACTGGGCTTAATTTAAGATAGCAGTATTTATAACGAACATCCCATACACATTTTTATATTCTTTTGCATCTCCTCCTTCAAAGAATGACCACCATGCAGTAAAAAAAAAAAACTTTCCATCTCTCTCAAATGAAATCTAGTTATTTCTAAGAAGTAAAAATTGTTCATTTTGGATTTTTTTTTACATCAGTTTCTCCCTAGACTTCTAAATGCATGCCTTTTTAATTACCAGCACCAGAAGAGCATAATGATAACACTTATAACTTATATACCTATGTCCTTCATTTCCACATAACTTTGGCTTTCCATCAAAAGGTGTTAAAAACTCAATTAAACTGCCATCACTGCTTCTCAAACTCCCAAATCCGTGACGTGTTCTATTTTATACAAAATTGGGTTATGAGTGTGCTTATATTTTCATGTAAAGGGACCTAATCCTATGGCTTTGGCTGTTTTTTTATGTTCTTTTTATTTTGTTGTTTCTAGGGCTGCACAGTTTACACAGTTGTGAAATCATGATTATGGTGTTAAATGTAGATCTAACAGATTTATGAGGTCAAAAAACACATACTACAGTGCTGCATAGCAGCAGGCGCTGTGTGGAGCCCCATCGATTACTTTCATGATTTGCCTGATTAAGAACAGAAAGAATTGAAAATGAACTAACAAAGTTACAGTAGTACAAATAAGCCCTACAAACAGGCTTCTACTTTGATAGTTCCATTAACCAGAATATCAACAAATGAAATTAGTTCGACATTAAGTAATCAAGCTAGTCAACATTTGCTAACTTGATAGTTCGGTAGCTAACAAACTTTGAGTATTCTAGGCCAGTTGCAAAATAAATTGCAGCTTTGTTAGGCCTATTAATCAGAATATTACCCAATATCAATAGCTCAATGTCTTTTTGGTCAACGATCAACATGCTAGTTCAGTAGCTAGCAAGCTAGGCAACACTGCTAGCATGGTAGTAGATATAAAATGTCTAGCTATCTAGGTGAAAGTGAAAATGAGTGATTATTTGTCATTATAACACACCACAGGCCAAAATGAGGTCCAAAACCTCATAGTTTTTTAACCAGAATATTAGCCAACAGGGACGTTTCCAGCCTTAAAGGTCAGCCTGAGCTTAGCCCGGACCTGATGTAAATACACAGAGGAGCAGAGGATTTGTTTCAATTTGTATACAGTATATAAAAAGTGTAACAGTAGGCTACAGACTATAGTAGACTGCCTAAATTATCATTTAATTGCCAGATGCATGCATGTTAATGAAATAAATAAGCTAAACAACTGTACAATTATTTTGGCTAACCGGGCTATACTCAAAGTACCCTGGGTTGAAGCCCCGGTAAAATTGTCTGGCCACGTCCGTGTTAGCCAATATCAATAACATACTGTGTCTTTTGGTTAACCAACAATTAGCTGTTTCAGTATTTAGCAAGCGTGCCAACATTACAAGCATGGTAGTTAGCTTAGTAGCTAACAAACATTCTTGGTCCATTACATAGTAGACTGCATATTAAATAGTTCCCTTAACCAGCATATTAGTCAATTTCAACAGTATACTGTCTGTTTTGGTTAACTAGCAACTACATATTTCAGTACCTAGCAACCTGGCCAACACTAGTAGAATGCTAGTTAGCCTTAGGCTAACAAACTTTAAGCATTCATTACAGAGACAGCTTTGCGATTTAAGTTAACCAGAATATTAGCCAATATCAACAGCTTACTATCCACTTTGGTTAACTAGCAAGTAGATGTCTTAGTAGTTGGCAGGTTTGGTTAACATCACTAGCATACTAGTTGCCTCAGTGGCTAACAAAGTGAGCATTCCAGGTCCAAAGAAGACTGCAGCTTTAAAAGGTCCAATAACCAGAATATTAACCAATATTAAAATGAAATTGCCTGTTGTTGGTTAACCGTCAGCTAATATTCAAGATTGCATGCATCTACACCTTGTTTCACTGTTTTAGTGTATGTGATTATGTAAATTGTGCAGCCCTATTTATTATTTTTTTATTTGTACTTATTCATTTCTTTGCTAAACACTACAACGTCCAAAAATGTCCCTTTTTATTTTTTGCAAAAATGAGTTACAGCGCTGACCACGAACATGCAGGAGCGACATGGAAACAACATGGCAGGGCTGAAATGCATTCAAAGCGACGTACAGTAACGCCCATTTTACAGGAGCACAGATGTGGGGGATCAGAGACCACTCCCTCCAAAAAAACTTGTTCGGATTCATGTTTAAACTACATCACCAAACCATCACACAGACAGGGAGAGAGAGAGGGTTACAAAAACAGATTAATAAAAGTATCAGTGTTTTAACAAGGTTGAGTTTTTTTTTCTTCTTTTTTTAAAGCGTTTTTGTACAAGTCAGACCAATACGCCTTAGTAAAAATGTCCATTTGCTGCTTGGAATTCGCAGAGCCAAGCGGCAAAAAACAAACAAACAGTATGAAAAAAGTTCGAAAAGTTTGGCTTTAAAGTGACAGTAACGAAACGCTTAGCAAAACAGTTGCACTGATATGAAATGCACTAACACTACAAACTGTACATTTAATATCAGTTATCTTCTCCCCAACCTCCCCCCGCCCCACCGTTAGTGCTGTAAAAAACACTTAAAAATGCAGAAAAAAGGAATTTCATCAACAGGCTGCTTGTAAAAATTTGGTTGGTTGGTTTGTCAATGGTGACTTATTTGCGAGCGCCGCATATGCCCTGCACATACGGAACTTTAAAATGTTGTTACAAAAAAGGGAAATTAACCCAGGAAGGTGCCAAAGATGGATGCAACGAATTCTCAAGCAGCAAACGGTGTTGCAACCACTGCTGCAAAGCCAGATGGTCTTTCAAGCGACTGACCGATGGGCAGCCGGAGTGAAAAGTGCACTTCTCCAAACCACTAAGGGGGGCCAATGTTGACGCATTTGAGAGACGCAGAACACCAGAGATACCTCTGAATCAGTTTGGAGACAGAGTCGGGGAGGTGGGAGGAGTTTACATCGATTCCCCCAGCGAATCGTTGTCATCGTCCAGAGAGAGGGGAAGGTAAAGGTCCTAGAGGACGAACAATTGAGAAATGGATCGATTGATATTGGAGCGAAATTCACTTTAAGAAATAAAGTTCTACAGAGACAAAGTGCAAGTACTAGTACTAACTACTAGTAGTGACGCTTCTAACTTAACTTTTTTCAGTAACTTGTATGTAGGGAAGCTACTTTTAAATGCTGTAGCTTTAACGGTAACTGATATTTACAGCTAACGGGTAGTGATTGGTTCTGACTGATGTTGAACCGGCAGACATGGCATCCGATAGGATACCGTGTGCACGAGGCGTGCACTCATTATACCACAGGGTGCTCTTGGTAGCTGTGAGATGGAGTCGGAGGATGGAGTCCACCATTGGCCAAGATGAAAGGATATGAAATAACTTGGATGTAGTTAGCTACCTTTTTATCTGTAGCTTGTAGTGTAGTTAACTACTATATTTAAATAGTAGCACTTGCATACAGCTACTTTTAATCAGTAGCTTCCCCAATACTGGAAATAACTGCAACCAAATGTCAATGCTACCTACTAATAAAATGAATAATTATGAGGTCATTCAACGTCTGACCCAAAAAACAATCCCACCGAGTCAGAAGACACTATGACATTTGTAATTACTGGTTAAATCACTTGGGAATTTTATGGCTAAACCCAACAAACAACCAAAACATTTTGTGTAGCTTAAACTACTGTAGTTAATATATTTACATTATGACAGTGAGCCCAGAGCAGCTTAGGGTTACTACCCAGAGCAACTAGGCCACAACAATGGCTCGCATTGTAGGTTTGTATGATACATTCTCTAAAGTTAAGAGAAGCTTCATGAAGGTAACATACTTCAGGCCTTTATAGCTTGAATCTACAGACTGTAGAAGGAACATTTTAGTAATATGGTGGTGGTCTAGTGGTAACACACTTTTAGGTTCAAACCCAGTGGTAGAATTAATTCTAGAATAGGTACAATTACCACCATTGAGCCTCTGAGCAAGACTCTCTACCCCACGTTGCTGCAGGGAGGTCTGGATACTCTGGATAAGAGCCTTGGCCGAAAACGCCATAATAAGAACAGCAGTAATTATAACAGCATTAAAACAGAACTTGCCCTTTCCTAACTAAACTCTTTTCAAGCCCTCAAACTCTTTTTCTTGGTTTTCAGGGAGGAACCATCACACCATGTGGGTGGACGAAAGTGAGAGCGTGTCTTCCCCCCAACCCCCTGAGATGGATGGATCTTATTAGCACACTTTCTGTCTGGTTAATTACAAGGATAAGAAAAAAATGGAGGAGAGAGAGCAGAATAGGAGGACGTACCTTCTGCTTGCGATTGCTGCCAGGACTGGTCGGGGTGGAGATGGGAGACTGTTTAGAGATGGGAGTGGAAATCTGACTACTGGAGCCAGTTCCATTAGCTGGAGAAAAGACAGAAAGGATAGAAAGAAAGAGACAGAAAAAGACAGAGAGAGAGACAGCAGTAAAGCAGGTTTAAAAAAGGAGCGAGAGTTTGTTGGGTTTAACTAAATCTGCAAACACTCACGACTTCAAAGCTTCACTATGATTTATTTGAGAGTTAAAGCCCAGTTTGGCAAGTGTGTGTGCGTTGCACGGCCAGCTTGGAACGCCTTCACACGTCCCTCTATCACGTGGGAAGCATTGCTACGATACAGCAGAAATGCCTTTACATCTGAAAGTGGTGTGATGGGAAGCTGTAACCAGAGTGCACTGTGGGTAATGAATGCTGATTCAGGCCCTTATTGTTGTTATTGTTGTAGTTGCTTTTTAGGGACACAGGCATATGTTTGGTTCTGCACCTGCTGGTATTAAACGTGTAAAGGAAAACGGGGCACAAGCCAATATTCAGGCCAGTGCACAAATACCCAAAACAGCCTGGGTTAGTTTAGTGCCAAGCCAAATGCCTCTTCAACTAAGTATGGGTTTAACTTTGTAAATAATAAGTCATGTTAGAGTTAATCTCAAATTGAGAATGTATTTTACCGAAAAGGACAGTGTCAGCCAATGGCAGATAAACTGGTATTTGTGCTTATCATGACTGATAAATGACAATAAAAACAGCAATTGGAGAGATGGAAGATAGGTCCCTTAACTGGGTAATTGATGTGTTGTTGCTGTGTGTACCCTAGAGGGATCCACTGTTGTGTGAGTGTGTGTAATTTAGACGTCCTTTACCTGATTTATCAAAAACATAAACTTTCTTTTATTTTGTTCAAACTGCTATTTATGAGTACAAAAATTGAGGATTGAACTGGTGAGGATTCTTAAATAACATTATTTAACAAATTTTACTGAAAATCTTTGCTTATATTTTGTGTTTCTGGAAAAAAAGCGAATGTCAAAAAATGTATAAACATTGGATTTTTAAACGATCAAAATCAGCATCAACAAAACCTGTAGTCAACCTTTACACCACTCACTATGATGAAAATTCACAGGTTTTTCTCATTTAATATTTTCCTCAACCGAATGTACGTTGCCAATTAATAGAAGAAAGCTTGTATGTCAAATCCCATAATACTTCCGGAGAAATATGTTTAATCATTCTAAAATAAAGATAAATACATGCTGTAGTGAAGTGAAATAAAATATGTGATGGACAGAGAAACAAATGAAGAAGGTGTTAGGAGGCCATGAGTTAGTGGGTGTTAAACAAAACAACACTGACAAACTGAAAATGGACTTTTATTTAAAAAAGGAAGGTGCAAGAAAATGACAATAGCCATGCCGAAACACAAAAGACAATGCCAAAATAGACAGAAACAAAAGAAAAGGACAGAGTAATGGTTAGTGTGTGATTAGTAATGAAAGATGACAAGGGTGACAAATTAGTGATGGAATAAAACGATTTATAGAGCATTTATCATATGTTCCCTATCTTATTTTCTCTTCTATCTTTATGACATAAGTGGCAAATCACATATGCCCACCTTCCCATTACCACAATAAAATATTAATCAGACAAATCACAAACTGACAAACTGTCTGTTCAGATTAATCGGCTGAGTGAGAGTCCCACAGCCGTCTAGCCCGGTCCGTCTAGCTTTTCACTCACCTTTGATTTTGTCTCTCCCTCTCTATAGTTGGTGTAAAGAACTGTAAATACCTCTGAATTCTGTATGTGTGTGTGTATAGGTGGTTGGGTGGGTCTAACTGTTCCCTTAAAAACAGGAAAATTTGAGATAAGTGAAATTCTGACTTCGTGAGGAAAGATCAGTCCTCATAAGGTAAAATTATTTTATAGAAAAGTTGCAGCTTTTATTTAAGATATCTAAAAGAGTTTTGCTCTTGGTTACTGAGGTTAAGGTTAGGTGTAGCTGTAGTATCCCAAATCTAGTAAGACATGAATGGGAGTGAGTGTGTGTTTGTCTGTTGGTATACAGCACTGCAACCTGTAATCTCTCTATTCTTCAAGTCTGTGAATCTTATCGGACTTGTATTTCATAAATCACTGGGAAAAAAACCTAGCCACAAAATGATGTCCTTACAACGCTCCAAAATCGACAGTATTTGTGTGTAACAGTATAGCACAGGACTAAAATTAGAAGTCCTTCAAATATGAACCAGAATTTATGAACAGTATGTTATTTATAAGCCTACAAAGAACTTGCCTGTAATACTCATGTTCCCAGAATGTCTAACTAACATTTTGCATGTCATATTTATGTTATAGGGACATCACTTTTCAGTTGGGCAGATATTTTAAAAAATGCTTGTAATAAACAATTTGCCTTAAATAAGCCACATAGGATCCCATTATGAGAATATTAAAAGTCAAGTAAGTTAATTATTGACAGTTGTTGGCCTTTTGATGGAAATTCCTGGAAAAACTCAAACACACAAATCAAAATAACTCTATAACTCAATAGAAATGATAATAAAATAATAATCATAGCTATTTTAGATTGGAATTGGAACTAGGATAGATATATCTGTCTGTCTTGTTCTCTCTCTCCCACTCTCTGTTTCTCACCTGTCTGTCTGTCTCTCTCTCTCATCGCGAGAATTACAAAATTTAGTTGAGTGAATGTTTGACCTCATGCTGTAAAATTCCCACAAAAACTCAAACACACAAATAAAAAAGCAAACTATAAGTGATAGTACAAATGAAAAATAAATATCAGTAACTCAATAGAAATTATCATAAAAATAATCATTCTTCATGTAAGTAATTTTTTAGATTGAAATTGGAATTAGGATAATAACAAATCAATAACATAGAGTTTGTTGGCAGAATTAGTGTAGAGTTAGTAGTTGGGTGTAGCAGAGGGAGAGTTCAATTCAATTGAGTGTGTTGGAGTAGACGATGGCCAGTTTGATGAGGTCAGTGCAGGTTAGTGTGGAGTTGAGGTGGGGTTAAATTGGAGTTGGGAGTTGAGGTGAAGTTGAGGTGGAGATGAAGTGTAGTTCGGGATAGTTTGGATGGAGTTGGGTTAGAATTAGGGTGGACTTGGCGTAGATTTGGAAGTTGAGAGTTGAAGTGAAGTTTGGGTGTAGCTGAGGTGGAGTTTGGGTAAAGTTTTGATGCAGCTGGGGTGGAGTTTGGGTGGAGTTAAGGGTGGTTGGGAGTTGGGGTGGAGATGGGGTAGAGTTGAGGTGGAGTTGGGCTGGAATTTCAGTGCAGTTGTTTTTGAGTTTGGATGAAGTTGGGTTAGAGTAAGGGTAGACTTGGGGTAGAGTTAGGAGTTGGGGTGGAGTTGGTTTGGAGTTGAGTTAGGACAGAGTCGAGGTGGAGTTGGGGCGGCAGTGGGCTGGAGTTGGGGTGTAGTTGAGGTTGAGTTTAGGTGGAGTTTGTGGTGTTGGGGTGGAGTTTGGGTGGAGTTGGTGCTGTGGGTGTAGAGTTTGGGTTTAAGAGGTTGTGACAGGCTCACTAGACTCAGCAGGAGATTTGCTACGACGAATTGGACCAGGACTCTTAGCTGAACCTCTCTGGCCCTTAGGAGTCTTCATCACACGACATTCTACATAGAGAGAAAGAGGGAGATTGAAACAGACAGGAGAGAGTGAGAAACAGAGAATAATAAATTCAAAAAATATAACATAATTGTTACATAATAATAATTTACATGATTATTCTCTTATTTTCGATACAAACATGAGTAAAGTGGTGACAAAACACAACTAAACACAGGGACGAGAAAGAAACAACTCTACCACAGTCAGAGTCAGTAATGAGAAGCGCTGCTGGACACTCACACACACAAACACACACACGGCTGAAGCCCTCACTCACTGGCCACCTGCTCAGCTCTATTTGTTTCCTGCTGCTCTAAACTCCCCCGGGGGCGGCCATGGCACAGCCCTCACTCAGTAAGCGGCAGCTACCATTAGTCCATTATGGGGGGGGATAGGGACGGGGTATTTCTCAACGCAAACACCGGTGGCACACTGGCTTTATGTAAGACTTATTTGGCCATGGTCAAAGTTAATTACTAGGATATGATATGTCATGTTCACCAACTTAGAGTATAAATATATGTCTAATTTCAATGTTGTAACTGTAACAATTTTCAGTGTTGTGTAAGCTGCTTTTAAACAGTAGCTTCTGATTAGAAGTAGCTAAGCTACATCCAAGCTTTTGCTTTATTAAAGTAGTTAGCTACACTACAAAGCTACAGAGAAAAAGTAGCTAACTACATCCAAGCTGTTTAAAAACATCCACCATGGGCAAAGTAAAAAAAAAAAAAGGACAGTCTTCGAAAACATTCTAGAAGTAGCCTAAAAGTCTACTAGTGCAGTCACTGCTGTTTGACTTTAACTCGGATACTACAGTAACTGTGTGAGGGTTAAGGTCAGCACTGACCTTGGCTAGCATTAGCAATAGCATTAGCTTCCCTCCTTCTGGCTTTGGCTCCCAGATTGAGGTGAGCTGGAAGACATTAACCACACAATTACTCAACAACACAACAGACAACACCAATGTAAACGTAGATGCAAGTACACCAAATGTAACAACAGAGCAAATCCAATTCAGTGTGGTTCCGGAGAGCATGTATTGATGAAAATATTCAGCATTATGTGTTCACACATTCACAGTTGTATCTGTGTTTAATTACGCTGACTGAAAGGAGGAGTTCATTAGTCGCTTTATACACTGAAAAAAAAGTATGATATGTTCTATTGTGAATACACAACTCTGTCTGACAGCAGGGGCTGATGAACACACACCTTCACCTGCAAGTTTCTAGTGTTAAAATTCCCCCCATGCTGAGTGACAACAGACTTTTAGTCGATTTGCATAAATGTCTGTATTGTCAATGCAAAGACACAGCTCATTTGAATAGCATTGGCCTTATTTTAAAATGAGCAGCAACCTAATATACACACACACACACACACACACACACACACAAACACACACACCATAGTGTGTTCCAGTATGAAAGAGAAAGACTGACAGCATCACACACACACAAACACACACACACTTAACATTTACTGAATAAAATCAAGACAAAGCACTTTGATTCTTTTCTTTTATCCTCAATACTGAAACTAAAGTGTATGTGGGCAGGAGGCCATTACAAATTCAGACTACTGATGTATGCTAAGTTGCTCTGTAGTACAAACACCCTGAGAGTTCATTTGTTTTTGGACACACTATGTCATCCATACCAACATAGCTAATGAGGAATGAAAGCTAACCATACCAGTCACTGAAAACTAATCCCACTAAAAGAAAGTTAGCTTTAAAAACTCTAATGCAGATAACACACAAGTTAGCTTGCAGGCACCATTAGTTGTTTTGACCTTAATTTTGACCTTTGATGATAAAAAGGCAAGAAAGCCTTAGATTATGTCAACAATAGTTTATATTGTCAGCATGCCAACATAGACGCTTTAGGCAAGTTACTCAGGGAAAAGTAGAGTGTTATGTTATGCTTATTACTTATAATTAAATGAGTATCAATATTACTTATAACTTAGTAATTAAAAAAAAAACATAACTTATTAATCACATTACTAATTACTAGCTTGCACATATTTCACATCATTCTAACAGTCTTTAATACAGTATATTCTAAATTCTAATTCTTCATTTTAATAATTTTTTAATAGTTGTAATTTAGCTGCTGGGAAAAAGTTTACAAACAATGTTCTTCAATCTTTGACTGAAACAAACTCAAAATATTATCAATACTAAAAAATTTTTATATTCCTCGCTCCCTCATTGCTGAACTTTTTAGGTAGTGTAAGTCATAGTATAATAGTCTACATAGGACAAAATAAACAATAACATAGCATGGTAATGCAGCATTAGTTTGATTAATAACTGTAATATTATTACTGTTTTGGAAATTGTAGTCGCTTACTAGTTTCTGGGAAAAGTAATCATATTACAGTAAGAAGTAATAACTCTAAAAACTGACCATAGAGGCAAATTTAGACAAAGCTGCCATGAGACATGGAAAAAATTGTAAATAATCCTCTTTTACTGCACAATAAAATAAGTGTGGGATAAGATTAACAAAGCTAATAAAAATTATTTACAGACGATAACAATTCCATTAGTCACCTTGAAAGGTGTGAGCTGTGACTTTTTTAACAATGTTCTGAGTGGGCACTCACCGTTCTCATCCAGGGAGAAATCGTCCTGCGCATATCGGAACTTCTCGGGTCCACAAGCGATGAAAACATCGTCATCGCCAAAGAAGTCTTGGAGACAAGTCACCTGATAATACACACACACCCACACACCAGATTATGGTCATTTTCGGTGTGCTAAAAAGAAAGGCACTATAAAGAACGCCTACAATGCATCGCCGGTCAGGGTGCAGGTCAGAAGGTGTCTGAATCAACAAATCTTTAGGGCAGCAGTGCTAGAAACTTTTAGAAAGTGATGGACTTTAGATATAATCAGAAAACATATAGAAAACAATATTTGTAAAAGGAAGTCTTCTAGAATGCATATATTTATAGCCCTAACACTAGAAAGACTGAGATGATTTGGGTCGGAAAAAAATTAAATGAATGACAATGAATAATTAGACATTCTGAAAGATACACCTTCTACTCTGGATAGTTATTCAGTAAGACAAATCCTTAAAGGATAAGGCTTAAATTGTACCCCTAACATTGTAAAAAAAAAAAAAAAAAAAAATTCTCATAGATTTGTGCTGGAAAATAAGAAATGGGTGAGTTTTCCTTTTTCTATTAAGCAGCCAAATAGAAAAGAAACATGTTGTAGCATGACAATTTCATTTACCATTTACTCATTCTGTGATGCAAGTATGTTACGACTAAAATGTTGATGATGTTCAAATGATATTTTGTGCAGCCTTAGTGTCAATATGTGTAGGACACTGTATGGAAAGTGGGTGAAAAATATGTAGTCATACTGCCTTTTACTACATTTACAGAGAGTGTGTGTTATAAGATGTTAGCAGGACTGACCAGACATAAACATGCCTATATAAGGACATACACACCTCAGAGACACACACCAGATACACTCTGATGCAGTAATGAGACTGTGTCTACAAAACACACACATACACACACACACACACACTCATACCTGCACGCCTGATGCCCTAATGTGAACTCTAACATTAATCGTAAAATTAAATCTACACATACATGTGTGTAATACCCCAAGATGAATTTTAAGCATAATCTCATATTAGCAATAAAGTTTAATTCACACACACACACTCACATACACACACGTATTGCCCAAATCTTAATGCAAACCCTAAATTAACATTAACCCTAAACCTACATTTACATACACACACACAAACTATAACAGTATATCCTTTTTGTTTGTGATTACATAATTCACTAATCATCACTGTCATTTAAAGTGAGGTTAGAACAGTGTTTTAAGAAACAAGATAAAGAATGAGGATACCACACCCTTTAGACACTTAGCACACACACACACATCCAAAACACACACCCGGCGACACATGTCAGAGTTAATTTAGGCCATTACTGCTTGGAGCAGCTGGTCAGCTGGGTGTGTGCTGGTGTCTGCAGTGTCTGTGGATGGGTGTGTGTGTGTGTGTGTGTGTGCATGTTGTTTTGTCTGGGAAACACTGTTAAAAATGCCACGGCGACAGCCAGCTGTGGCCACTTTTGCACTGTCCCTGGGGAATGTGTGCAGAGGCGTGTATGTAAGTGTGTGTGTGGGCTAACTGCCCAGTTAAGTGACATATTGTGACTTATAATCTAACATGGGGGTTGTAAAATGAAATATATCACTCTGCTATTCTTTAATATATTTCCATTATCGCGTAATGACTGTGACTTTGACTAGCATGTCTCTAACTAGCAGCTGCTGCCCTGATGAGCATTAAAAGAGCATGCTAGTCATCCATGCTAACATAGCTAATGAGGAATGAAAGCTACCCATACCAGTCACTGAAAACTAATCCCACTAAATAAAAGTTAGCTTTAAGAATTCTAAAGTAGGTAACACACAGATTAGCTTGCAGGCACAATTAGCTTTTCTTTAATGTGAGTCACATCTGCAAAATTGTGTAACCAATTCCTTTAAAGCTTAGTTTCATTCGTTTATTCGTTTGTTCCTAAGCAAAAGGCTGAGTTACAGCTTTGTCGTCACTATTAAAAGAGCGGTTCATAGGAAAGCCATGTTTGCACAATTTTTCCCCTCATAAATGTAGTCAGTTTGAATGGCAAAATTAGCCTTTTTAGCATAGAAGCTACGAAGCTATAATGTTAGTTACTGAATAATTAGCTTATGTACCAGAATTAGCATTGTGTTAACTATTTAGCAACTGTAACTGTAAACTGTAGTATTAAATCCGTGTTTAAAGAGGGAGAGTGTGATTTGAGGAAAATAATTAATGGCAAAATTTCCGCCTATTTCTGCTCTGAAGCTGTGAGGCTAAGAATTGTTAAATGATAAATTCTGAAAAATCAATTAGCAAAGCTGCTATCAGCTAAAAGCTAATGTTAGCTTCATAGCTTCAGTACTATAGAGGCCAAATAGTCTGTGTGTGTGTGTGTGTGTGTGTGAGTGAGGGAGAGTCTGACGTCTTGTTTTCCTTTTAAATAACAGTGTGACATTTACATAGCGGCTTTGTATGTTATCCAGGCTCACATTCAAAAGTTGTCAATCAACCTGCCACTCATCTGTCAGCCCCGCCCCCTTACACCTGCTGCCCCACCTCCCTGCCTGCATCGCCACTGTAATGAGATGCTAATTGGGTTGCCCCAAGAATGAAGTGTGTGTGACAGGGCCGACTATCAAAAAGGGCTATTAAGGGATGTCTCATGAGACGCTGACACACACACACACCCACACACACACTCACCAATAATTCCATGAATATCAACACAATTTCAAAAGGTCTGTGTGATCTCTCCAGCTGTGTAAATATTTTAGGGTCAACGAGGCCAAAGGTCAAGAGCAGTGGTCATCTGAATGATATTAAGGTAACCATGGAAACACGGAGAAACACATGGGTCTGAGATAAAGCGAGAGAGAGGAAGAGAAAGAGAAAGCAGACTAAAGTAATCAGACATCAGTCTGACCATCAGCAGTGTGTGTGTGTGTGTGTGTGTGTGCGCTGAGTGCTGTCCTGGCAGCAGGGCTGTGGGGTGATGTGATGAGAGAGGAAAGGTCCTGCAAACAAAGAGGAGTAAGATGACCTACACACCCTGGTGTCTGATCACTTTTCTGTGTGTGTGTGTGTGTGTGTGTGTGTTATTTTAGGGATGTGGGATGCAGCATCTTCCAGGACTCTGAAAGACAGAATAAGGTCAACTTTTACAACACTAGTGTCTTACAGTCACACTTTTCATGTAAACACACACACACACACACTTGGAACCATAAAAATGAGACGAAGTTCAGGGTCAGTTTAAAGGCACTTTAGACAGACTATTAATGATCCATATGTTTTTCCATTTTTACTAATAGTCATTTATTTATGTATAACTAGTATAATACAGCATTCAAATCTTATAATAATTCATATAAGATTGTTGTAGTAGCCAAGTTATAATTTGTCATTATAACATTATTATAACTTTATATTATAACTAGACTACAGCTAGGGTACATAATTCACATTATTATAGGATTGTCGGAATAACCAGGTCATAATATTGGTCACATTGTTTGTCTTTCCTCAAATCCCTCCTTAAGAATTAAGTGGTATGAGGAAAATGTCAAGAACACCTGCCTTTCCCCCCTCTTATGTCATTGTGGAGGTTCTATTCCAGTCCATCCATCACTAGAAAGAGAGAGGAAGGGTGAGTGAGAGAGAGAGAGAGAGAGAGAGAGATAGAGACGGGTGTTGACAGCATAGTGTGAAAAGCTTTGCCTGTGTAATCTCATTAATCTCATTACAGGCAATCCTTAATCTGCTGCTGTCCTTCTCGTCATTCTCCCCCTAGTCCAGGTTCGGATAAGCAGAGCTTCGTAATCCCACTAATTGCAGCTAACGGCTCGCTCAATGCTAACTACCGACACCATGCTACCTCTCATCAAACACAAGCGTCTGTACATCCCTTTATGCTGTATGCAGTATGTGAGCATTTATAACCACGTGTGAGCATGCAATGTGTGTTATACACGTGTGTAATGGAGGACAGAGCTAACATTCGGGATTGATGGGGGTCTGCTTCTGTTTCCATGGAAACTGTTCTTGATGAGTCATGTCCAGTTTCCCATACCAGCCGACGCCCAGCACCTTTATCACTGATTCTTTAATCATTACACTGCCACAGCTGAGGCCAGTCCTATGTTATTGAGAATATAATTTCATGACTACTCTTTGTTTCACTTACTTAAATGCTTATACACTGGACGCTGGAGGAAAACTGAACCTTGTCTAAAAGGAACATATAGGCCAATATGTGATGCTTTTGTCCAATACCAATTTCAAAATATGAAGAATAAAGAAATTGGATCAGCCAATATTCAGTATTTTCAAGAATTATTTTCCCAATAATTTTTAAGAATGTGATATATATATATATATATATATATATATCACATTCTTAAAAATTATTGGGAAAATAATTCTTGAAAATACTGAATATTGGCTGATCCAATTTCTTTATTCTTCATATTTTGAAATTGGTATTGGTTATTGATTAAGATATTTAAATAAACAAAAATTGTCTGTATTGATAATTTGATAAAAAATATAGTTATGATGAATATTGAATACAGTACATATATAGTAATACATTTCCACGTATGCTCATACTTGGGTGGCCAATTTTTGTTTTTTTTGTTGCTTAACAAATAACTGAATAACTAATTTAGCAGTGTGCCAGTCAAATGTGTATCCTTAAGAGCGAAATTCATGGCTTTAGTCTTGTGAATCTCAGTGTGTATGACACGGTAAAACCGCTCTGACATTTTCTGACATGAATAATTAATTGATGAGCGCTGCGGTGAAGAGTGCAGGAGCCGGACTTAATCCTCACGTTCTCCCTGTGGACGGACCGAGCGATGAGTGGAAAATACTCAAAGTAACACGTTTAGTTAGGACGAGTTGGTTTGGGATGTATGCATTGGACCAATTTCATGAATAATTCACAAACCCGGTAGAAAAACAAACAAGTCTCACTGTGTTTAATATTAATGAATTAATTATCTGTGTTTTCTTATAAAAGTAGCCATGTGGGGGTTGGTGGATGGATTTTGACTTTATTCTGAATTATTGCAACCACACATACATATACAGAGCCTGGTGGCTGTGTGTGTGTGTGTGTGTAAATACTAACTATAGCTGTGGATGAAACAACAGTAAACATTGCCCCCAGTACTCAGGGACTCACACAGCCCACATGTGTGTATTAAAACGCACAGTAGCTCCTGCTACCCAACACTAATTCAAAAAGCACATAAAAAGACTAAGATTAGAACAGATTAGGACTTAAGTTATGATATGTGGTTATTTTCTAAGTTCAGTTCTCAGGGCAGTTGTCATAGTAGGGGTTAAAGTTAAAGGGCAACACCAACAAAAATCCTGAAAATGTAACCAAATCAATGTAACAATGATCTAGCTAATTGTGCATTCTTTCGATCGCATATGACCACAGTTCGGCTAGCAGGGTGTGTGCAGCACATTTCACACAGTAGTCACTAAAATGAGGTTTGCTCTGGTACTCAAACTGGTAATCGAACTCTAAGCTGTTCCCCTCCACATATTCAGAGGGTTCGTCTGCTTTCGGCACAGCCACTGGATTTATACTTAAAATGCTAATAATCTAATATGGCATAAGAGATTAAGGTTTACGGGTCAAGAGTAAATGTTAAGTTTTAAGGTTTAGTGTTTAAGGGCCAGGCCCTAAAGTTCAAAGTTTAAGATTACAATTTAATTAAGCTTTACTTTCAGAAGTAATGTTAATAGTGGGTTTTCCATGGCATTTGGGTTCCAGCTAACATTAGTAGCTCGTTATCTTTAGCTCTTATTTCACCACTGTGGTTCTATTTAGTTAGATTTACTATTTGTCTTCCGCTCAGATCAGAAACCGATTCGAACATGTGTTATGAAACGGCTGATGTGTGAACGGGAGAGCTGGTTTTCAGAAGAACCAATTAAAAGTACCACCAAGGAGAAAACAGTCAGGCCAAAAGGCCATTGGTGTTGCTCTCTAAGGTAACAGAGATGAAGGCTGTGTCTCAATAGCCCAAATATTGATGGAATTCGAAGGTAAAATTACATTTGAAGTCAACCTCTGAAGACCGGAGTTTTATATCAGTTACTAAAAGTTACTGTTGGTTCCATTGTTTCATGGCTCCTCTTGGGGTCAGTGCATGAGCATAATTGCTTTAACAGGCTTATATTTAATGCTTATGAAAATGAAACGTGAGTGGTATACCTGCTGCAGAATGTGTGTGTGTGTGTGTGTGTGGTTAATGTTCCATCCTTAATTTGGAGAGTTACACATTGTAATTTTTACCATACACACTGTAAATGGGTTTGCTCTACAACTGGCACCAGCTCACCTTATTGTTCTCCTGTTGGCCATAGGAGCCTGAGTCCAACAGGGTTATACACACACACATCTACACCCACCCACACAACCACACACCCACACACACTCACAAACCATGTAAGTACTGAAGGGGCTGTTCATAATCCTAGCCTTTGCAGCTGTCAGGGCCACATGTCCTAACTTAGTTCCACACACAGACACACACAGTCCAGCCTAAAACAGAGCACTCCACTGATAGGAAATCCCCGCTAACACGCTCTCATGTGCCGGCGTATATGGTCTTCATCCAACACACAGACACACACACATATACACACACACACCCACACACACACACACACACACACACACACTCTGCCTACATTTCCCCCAAACCTGTAGCTGGTTAATTATTAACTAGTTCCACATCTGTTTTACTGGTCTTGACTGGCCTGCATGCTGCCTTAACACAAAGGACTACAGATGGGTTTCACACACAGACACACACACACACACACACACATCCACTGTTACCATATGGAGACATAGTCTCTGAGAGTGAGGTCATTAATATACTGATATGTTCCAGGGTTTAAAATTTAGAGGGTATAAGAGTTTAAAGATATAGGTTTAAAAATTAGGGTATAATGGTCAGGGTTTAGAAATTAAGGATTAAAATTGAGTGAATAAGGATTAGGGTTTACGGACTAGGGTTCAGGGTATAAGAGTCAGAGTTTAAAGATTAAGGTTTAAGAAAAAGGGTGTAAGTGTCAGTGTTCAAAGATTAAAGTTTTAGGACTGCTTTCTTGAACATGGATTGCGCCTAGTCTTGGAGTAAATTGCAGTGGGGATTTACCATAGACTTAATCATTAACTGGGAAATTGGCCCTTAAGGTATGCGTGTCAGGGTTTAGAGATGAAGTTCTATGGTTTGGGGTTTAATGATCAGGATTTACAGATTAAGGTTTAGAGTATAATGATCAGGGTTGATCAGGGTTGAAGTACAAGATTTAGATTATAAGCGTGAAGGTTGAGAGATTATGGTAAGGCTTTACATTTCAGACTTTTAGTCCAGAGGTTTAGGATTTAAGTGCCAGAGTTTAGAGAATAAGGTTTACAGTATTGTTTAAGGTTCAAGATTGAGGCTCTAGGCATAGGCTTAATAATAGTGTGGGAAACGGACCCTAGTCCTAGTCTAGCCCTAGACTAGCTTTGAGTTTGAATGGTAAATCTCCATTGGTACTACAACTTTGTCCAAGACTAGGCTTAATCCATGGCAAGAAACCAGCCCAACATGTTTAGATTGAATGTTTAGTGTTTAAGGGTCAGGCACTGAAAATTTAAAGTTTGAGAGTTGAGTTTAAATGTTAACGTTTATTGCTGGTTTCTTGAACATGGATTAAGTCTAGTCTTGGACTAAGTTGTAGTACCAATGGAGATTTACCATTCAAACTCAAAACTAGTCTAGGACTAGGCTTAATCCGCGACTGGGAAATTGGCCCTTGGTGTTTGTCAGGCCTTAGAGATTACGGTTTAAGGGTCGGGTTTAAATGTTAACGTTTAAGGTTTAGTGTTTCAGGATCAGGCGTTAGAGATTACGGTTTAAGGGTCCTGTTTATAGGGTGAACGTTTACAGTGTCAAGTTTATAGTTTAGGTCTCTCAATGTTCCTCATTTCGTGTCTAACCACAGCTACAGTGTACACCAGTAGTTCATTACCTTATATACTTATACTTCCAGGAAGGAAGGAACACAATCCTTCACTCCCAAACCTATGATCATTTCCTATGATCAAGATGTTTGTGTTGGAAAGTAGACAAACTACACCACATTCATAAGATAATTAAAAGCATCACTGTTAAGTGTGGCAGTGTGATTGGGCAAAAATTGGTCACCACAACAACCTCATTCAGCATTATCAGCATCTAATCGGTCTGAACAAACAACTATGGAGAAAGCATTCTCATAGTGAAGTCGTAAAGAATTCAAACTAATGACTGAGAGCAAATGAGAGAGAGAGAGAGAGAGAAGGAAAGTGGAAGCTAATGATCATGCCAAATGTGTCTAGACAATAAAACTCTCTCTGGTTTGAACAGGACTTGAGCCAAGAATCAATCTGTCAATATCATTCCACAAACTCACTGACCACATCTGATTTTAGAGTGAAAGGGAGAGAGTGTGTGTGTGTGTGTGCGTGTTCTCTCCTCTTCCCTGAGATCTGTTTGTTTTCATGGCCCGAGGAGTTGTATTACACCCTGATTTAATAGCATTTATGATGATATTAATCTGTGGAGGGAGAGAATGTGTGGTCCATCTCTCTCCCTCTCTCCCTCTCCCTCTCTCTCATGCCTTATGCTCTTCTTCAGTATTGCCGCTGGCAACCATGCAAATTAAAAAAGACGAGGCACCAATTAATGCAATAGGACCAGTAAATGGGGCTAGGGGTGTGTGTGTGTGTGTGTGTGTGTGCAGAAAGTTAAAAACCTGGAGACACTCTAAACGTCTATAAATATATATGAAAATTTACATTCAGCTGGAGGCAGTACATTTGTGTGTGTGTGTGTGTGGGATGGGGGAGGAATATCCACATAGTACAGCAGCAGTGAGCATTACTGAGCAGTGTGTCTCAGAGGGTGCGGTGTGTATTTCCTGCTAAAAAAAAGCACACACCTTCACACATGTGGGGAAGAGGTGAGAGACAGAGAGACATGCCAGACAGGGAGAGAAAGATGGATGAAAAGGAAAAAGGAGAGAAAATGGGGGAGTCTACATACAGGGTGAGACGCAAGTCATGTAATATATATTTATTACACACACACACACACAGACACACACACACACACACAATCTAACATAGACTAGTCACAGATGTGATAGCCCACAGACGGAGTGAGAAAGCTGCTAGGTTGCATCCTGTTTATTTTATGTGGGAAGAAATGTGTGTTTTCTTGTGTGGGTGGTGAGGTGTGATTATACAATATTACGCTGATTCAGTGGACAACTATTCAATGTCTGCTGATATCAAGTCTGCTACGATGCGATTTCCATTCAATGTGAGACAGTGATCGATATGTGATAATATAAATCTGCTAATTTAACACAGTCATTTTAATTCATATAGGGACAATTGATACTGTAACAGTTAGGGAGTTGGCCCTGTGATCGGATGGTCGCCGGTTTTAATCCCGGACCGGTAAAAAATTACTACTGAGGTACTCATGAGCAAGGTACCATCCCCAAACACTGCTCCCCGGGAGCTGCCAAAAAGCTACTCACGGCTCCTTCACGGATGGGTGAAATGCAGGGCTTACATTTCGTTGTGGTGCACTGTGCGCTGTGTGGAATAAGAACGATGCCAAGTTGTTACATTTTTGAAACAAAATTTTAAGTTAAAGACCCAGTAAACTCAAAATAATATTGGCTCTAAGTTGCTCATATCAAAGAAACAGTTGTCACTAATCACCTTGTCAAATTGGAGCGAATATGAACGTTGCTACGTGGGTAAAATTAAGTCTCAAAGTGGTAAAAATACAGGCGGTACTTTCTATGCTGGGATGTTGTAGGCGTGTTGACTCAAAGTGCTTACGCACCGCCCATTACACCGCGTATTAATGCTACATTTTGTAAGATTAAAGAAGAGACTGGACAACAGGGCGATATTCACTTTCATTCCAAGGCCACAGGAAGCAGAGATGGAGGTTGTGACAGAGGTATTAACTGATTAAATAAATAAATAAATAGACAGATTAGTTGATTGCCAAAATAGTCATTTGTTGCAGCCCTCATTCATTCATTCATTTTCCGAACCGCTTTATCCCAACTGGGGCCGTGGGGGGACCGGAGCCTAGTCTCGGGAACTGACGGGCGCAAGGTGGGGACCAACTCTGGGCAGATGCCAACACACCGCAGGGCACACACACGCTCACATAATCACACTCAAATTCACACATTTTCACACTCAATTTAGAGTCACCCATTAACCTACATTACATGCCTTTGGACTGTGGGTGGAAACCGGAGTGCCTGGAGAAAACCCACGCGAACATGGGGAGAGCATGCAAACTCCACACAGAAAGACCCTACGGCCGTCCCCGGGGTTCGAATCCAGGACCTTCTCGCTGTGAGACGGCAGCGCTAACCACTATGCCACCATGCCGCCTGTGGTTTGTAATATTGCTGTTTTGCAAGACTTTTTACATGAGTTAAAATCATTCTAATATTTCCCCAATTTTCTGATGCTTCACAACACAGTATGAAAACCTGCAGGGAACGTGGTGAGCAAATCCTCCTAAAAGAACCCCAACATATATGAATAACTGACGTCTTGAATATCAGACAAAGAATAAATGAGATGAAATGGAAAGAGGGCACAGAAAGACTAATCTGTCGTCACTAAACAGAAAACAATGGAGCGTCACCCGGCAGACTCTGGAGTGCCTCTTATCTCCTCAACAGAGGATTAAGGCACAATGCTAATATCGCGTTGCGGCTGCTGAGATTAGTGGGCAACGCCACATCCGTTTCCTCGCGTTCAGTAATAGCTTCATTCTGAGGATGAGGTGGCAGGGCTGCATTTAAAAAAAAGGCTGACTTGCTTTAAAATGTGAGGTTGGAAACAAGCTGACAAGGTAACCTGTTAATAGAGGAGATACTACAGCAAATTTTGAAGCCTATAAATGTAAGGAATGTATGACAATATGATATGCAAACCCCTTTTCCGGGGGAAAAAAGTTGGTATATTTTCCAAAAACGTAACAAAAACCAAAATCTGGGATTTGTTAATTCATATGAACTTTTAATTCAAAAGTGCTTTGTCAAATTCCAACATTGTTTATAATTACAAAATATTATTTTACTGGTCAGCAAAATTATTTAAATCTAATCTATTTAAATAAAGGATTCTGAATCACAGATTTTTGGTTGTCATGGCATTTTTGAAAATATCCCAACTTTTCTGGAAATGGGATTTGTAAGAGAACTGCCCAATGAAAGACATTAGCTAATGAGAAAATTAAATTGGTTATAGATGTGAAAAAATCTATATCTCTATAATTTGATTAATTAACATTTAATTCATTAGTAAGTGAATCACTGGTATTTGAATTAACTCGTAATTAATTGCAGAAATACTGTACTGAGTAGGTTTTCTAAAGAGATTCCTCCTGATGGAATACTGCTGTGTTCATGAACCCAATGAACCCAGCTTGTGTGAGTGTGTGAGTGTGTTGCGCAGCTTCTTGCTTCTCTCTGTTGCCAAGGATACTGTCGCTGCACTATGATTGGAGTCGCTTCACAAGTCTGGTCATGCTTGTGTGTGTGGTTATATGTGTGGAAATAGGAAGAAAAAATAGAACAACAGAACATCTCAGAAGTGTGTCGGTTTGAGGTTAGCAGCAGATAACAACATACTTCCATTTCTGCTTCCATTTTTCCCCGATCATTCTCTCTCTATCTTTTTCTCTCTCTCCATCCCTCCCTCTCCTTCTCTGCAATGGATCAATGGATCAGCCCAGGCACAGGAGGGACAGAAAAGCCTTATTAAAAACAGATGTGGGCAGTGGAGGATAGAGGAGGTGGATATTATAGATGTGATATACAGTACATATAATTTTAATACTTAAAATTAGTTTGAGACACCTTACGTGTAAATCAAGGTTCTATTAGACAGAGTTCTCTAGTAGATTATTATTCTTATTATAGATGGTGCACTCCTACACTTCCATCATAGAGTCCATCCTCACTTCCCCCATCACCGTCTGGTACGCCGCTGCCACTGCTAAAGACAAGAGCAGACCGTAGCGCATCATTCGCTCCGCCGAGAAGTCCATCGGCCGTAACCTTCCACCTCTATAGAACCTGTTCGAGATCAGGACCTTGAAAAGGACAAGACCGATCCGTCTTACACTGGACACAAACTCTTTTAGACTTCCCTCTGGCAGAAGGATGCGCTCCATTAAAACCAAAAACTTTGAACATAACTACTGCATATCCTTGCACTCTCTTTAAAAATGCTTATTTTCCCCCTTGTACGGCGAAAACCATATTCTTCGTTTTTTATTATTGTCTTGCACATAAAAACACATTTTTAAACGATCCTTTTGCTCTTAGCGTTTTAACCAACACACCAAAGCTAATTCTTTGTATGTGACAAACTACTTGGCAACTTTATTCTGATTGTAATAAGGAGCCAAAAAGTTGTAGCATAACATGTTAGATGTAATTTTTCTAGATCATTTATGTCATTCATGTATGTCTATGTAACAATGTCCTGTATTACCACATGCTGTGATTTTAGACCAGTCGGTAGTGATCAAACCAGTGCACAGAGTTGTAACAATGAAAGACACTTAATCCAATATACTGTACATTTACCCACTTATGCAGATTTTAAGCAAATATTGGCGAATGAGATCAGCATTTCCATGTAAATTAAAACTGAGTTTAATTATGGACAAATAAATGATACTGGAAGTCATTAGAATCATAACACCCCTAAATGCCAGACAGCTCTCGTCTTTCCCACAATGCATCTGTCATTGATGGATTTTGCTGAGTCACTGAGCCCAGCTGCCGTCTGCACTTCCTGTGACCTGTGACACATATTGATGATGTCATTCGGCTGGAAGACGCTCTGTTGCTAGCAGCAGGGTGCTGTTACCATGGAAACTGTCAGCGAAAATGAAGTGTGAGATTGATATGTGTGTGTGTGTGTGTGTGTTTATGCAGCGCTGATATTCATGGCTACAAGTCACATACTAGATGTAGAGAGTGTGTGTGTGTGTGTTCATTTAACGTTGATCTTGACATAATGTAGGAACGTTGAAGTTCTATACACTACACACACTCACTTTCTGCAATAGTGTAATGCAATTTAATCCTGAAATATTTCATCGTCTTCACGGATGACCAAAGTGCTTGTTGTGCAGGATGTGAGGTTTTGTTTCAAGACAATGTTGGGGCAGTGAATAAGCTAGACGTGAAGCTAGTGACTACATCTTTAAAAAAGGAGAACAGATTCTCCTCATGGTTACTGTAGACCTGCACAAATGCTGGACATAAGTTAAGTTATTCAACATTTAACACATTTACTGGAAGAATAAGCATTTACATTTACGACATGTAGCAGACGCTCTTATCCACAACGACATTTTCCTAATTTCAGGGACAGTTTCCCTCAGAGCATCTTGGGCTTAAGGGTCTTGTTCAGGGACCCAGTAATGGTAGTGGATGGTGGTGGTCTATAGTGGTTAGGATACTCGAATCTGGACCAAGAGGTCGTTCTCCAGCACTACCATCACTGGTTCCCTGAGCAAGACCCTTAACCCCAAGTTGCTCAAGGGAAACTGTCCTTGAAGTCGCTCTGGATAAGAGTGTCTGCTAAATATCAATAAACATTTGGAATCAAAAATATTAAAATGGGAACTTATATGACTTGTTCAAATTAATTAGCCATTGTGCTTTTGGTAGCGTGTTGGCTCAGGACAAAAAAATAAAGCTAAACCTTGCTAGCCATTTTGTGATTTTCAATAGTTTTTACATACATTACGTGTACTTTAATGTTTACTTTCCCCGTTCCCTCTCTTTCATCTGTTTTACAACACAATAAGACTTATCCAAGCACGTTTCTTAAAATAAGGCAACTACATTTTTGTAGCTACCCTACATCAAAGTACATAGTTGACATGAGTGTCAGTGTGACCTTAAAATCCAGAACATTAAAATGCAAAACATGAACAGACAAAATGACAGAATTCTCACTGCTGAGCTTGTTCAGCATACTCAGCAAAATGTGCACAGTGCGAGCGTGACTTGTGCAGGCTGAGCACACTCCTCTGCAGTGGTGGAGTGTGTATTGCGGGGGGAGAATTGGGATGGGTCCACGCCTCACTGCTTTCTTACTGCATTGTATAGGAACATAGACAGGACCCATGGCTTTGCTGCAGAGTGTGTGTGTGCGTGTGTGCATGCGTGTGTGTGTTGGGGGGGGTGTGTGTGGTGTATGTGAGGACATGCACCACAGTTCCGCAGAGTGTGTGTGGGTGTGGTGTGTATGAGTATGTGCCCCACACTGCTGCAGAGTGTGTGTGTGTGTGTGGACAGATTAAGAGGTTGGGTGGAGACCATGTTTAGCACAAAGCGCCCACTCAGCGCCTTCTCATCAGCGATATTGTCACGGCAACCACCGAAGTCTAGCGCCCTTGCTGCGGACCTGCAGTCACCATGGCAACACCCACCACTCTGCGCGCTCTCTCTCTCTTTTTTCTCTCTTTTTACATGATACACTTTTGATGGCCTCTTATTCGCCAGAAGTGACATCACCATGTGCAAATGTGATTAGTCGGACTGTGTGTGAGTGTGCAGAAGTGTGTGTGTTTTGAAAGCTTTTCTCCTCACCATCACCATGTGGCGTCTTCCGGGAGCACACACATACACACACAAGGCTGGCATCATGACCTTGTAATGTACATGCTAACTGTTTTGAGGTAGAGTGGTGGAATGACAATTAGACCGCAGACAAAGAAACACACACACACACACACACACACACACACCCCTTCCACTGACTCCGGTAATGATTAGGTTTTACATGTTAGGGATGGCCAATTAATCGAACATTAATCAAAACCGACATTCAGAACCTCTCAGTGATCTTACTCATCTAGATTATTTGAACAAAGTAATCGTTTATTAATCATAACTGATGTAAAACATTCAATTACTCGCAATATTGATTTGAGGTCACATCACCACAAACCCTAACCTCAGTAGCTAAAAGCATATCTTTTACCCCTTTTAGTTTTTCTATATTTATATATTTTTATGACAATCAATTCTCACAAAGCCACTAAACTCAAAAATCTCAAGTCTCCAGGGGTCAATTTCCAAGACTAAGATTTAACCTAGTCCGAGACAAACTTTGACTTTCACTCCACTGTTGCAACTTAGTCCAAGACTAGACTTAAGTCGTATTCAATAAACCAGCAACAGAGGTGAGTCAGGTCTGAGGGTCGACCGATTATCGGCCCTGAAAAAACAATATCGGTCAAGCTTTAGTCAGATCTTAAAACATGGCCACACACAAACTCACATACACACAGGAGGAGCTACAAGGTCATCTCCCCATTGCTTATTAATTCTTACTAAGAACTACTTACTAATGAACCATTATCACACACACACACACACACACACACAGTCTACAAACCCTCTATAAACTGTACCAATTCTACAACAAATGTATAGTACGTTTAATCTCAAAATCCCTCCCAAATCAACTAAAGGGATTAAAACTAATGAGAGCTAATGATGGGGGGCTGTGTTCCAATAACCTACAGCTAAAACCACGAGAGAGACTCTTGTTCCAAAATTGCTAGTAAAAAAATAAGGCTTGAAGTATGACACGGCAACATGTGAGGGGTGTATAACAACATACATGTTACAATGACACTGCATTCCGCCCTCACTCTCTCTCTCCCCCATCTCTCGCTCCATCCTTCCCTCCTGGAGGGAATGCTGGAGGGGAGATGATGGGATGAAAGAAACCCGCACTTTTGTAGAGACAGAGTCATTAGTACTCTTTCAGTAGATGTTAAGCTGTGCCCAAATCATTTTCGTCTAATCAGAACTAACACACACACACACACACACACAAAACGATGGGTGAATTTTAATGCACCAGCAGTTGAAGGGAAAATGGGTGTCATTTTGTGGTCCCAGACAGAAAGAGGGATGGAGGAGAGACGGCAACACCCCTTTCACACACACACACACAGACAGACACACACACACACTCCCACATATCACACAATGCCCCCAGACAGCCACCCACCCAACCGACACTCAAAGAACAGCAGAATTCTACAAAGCTAAAGTGTAAAAGAGAGAGAGAGTGAGAGAAAGAAAGAAAGAAAGAAAGAAAGAACGAGAGTGTGTGTATTTGTGTGTGTGTCCACGTGTGATTGTAGGTGATGTTGCATCATGTGGATGTGTAACGTGACCATCACCATAATCGTATTTTCATACAGGAAACTCAACGCCACAATCCCTTGTAATGTCAGTACAGAAGTGTTATATTGTGCACACACACACACACACACACAGCCTGGCGGATGAAGAGACGGGTAGAGCAGCCCAGCTGAACTCAAGTCTTTGTGCGGGGATGTGGTTGCCTAGCAACCGACCCTAGCAGCTGCCTAAGCATCAAGAAAAAAGATGAGGAGAACGGAGAAAATTGAGAGAGAGAGAGAGAGAGTGAGGGGGGGGAGGACAGAGAAAGACAGACGAAAGAGGAGAGGGGAGGTGAGGAGAAGAGAGGGAAAGAAAGAGGAGGAGAGGCTGATGAAGGTGAATGAGAGGAGTGGAGTAGGCAGAGACAGAGGCTGAAAGAGGTGTGGTAAAAAGAAGAGAGAAGCCGAATGAGGGGTGGTGAAGAGAGGAGAGGATAGACAGAGAGGGATGCTAAAGGAGGTGTGGTAAAAGAGAAGACAGAGAGAGGCTTGAGCAAGTGTGGCAAAGAGAGGAGAGGATAGAGGGAGAGAGAGAGAGAGAGAGAGAGAGAGGCAAAAGGAGGTGTAGTAAAGAGAAGAGAGGATAGACGGATAGAGAGAGAGAGGGAGGCAAAAGGAGGTGTGGTACAGAAAGGAGAGGATAGAGGGATAGAGAGAGAGGCAAAAGGAGGTGTAGTAAAGAGAGGAGAAGATAGACGGATAGAGAGAGAGAGGGAGGCAAAAGGAGGTGTGGTACAGAGAGGAGAGGATAGAGGGATAGAGAGAGAGGCAAAAGGAGGTGTAGTAAAGAGAGGAGAGAAGCTGAAGCAGGTGTGTTAAAGGGAGGCGAGGATAGAGGGATAGAGAGAGGGGCTGAAGGAGATGTGCTAAAACAAGGAGAAGAGAGTAGATGATAAACGTGCTGCGTATTGCTTGCTGCTGAACCGGCAGCTTTGTAAAACCCGTCTGATGGCCGCCATGACTCAGCGCAACTCCACATGCAGCAGGGGACTGTGGGTGCGGCGGTACGGATCGGCCCTATCTGAGGCAGGCAGGGGCTCCTGCTAACCCCGCTTTATGCCACCTATCTGCTCAAGAAAGAATATTCATGAGGTTCCACATGAGAGAGCCGAGATAAGCGAGGGATAGAGCTGAGGGAGAAGGACGAAGGGAAGAAAGGAGAGACGGAGCAACATGACTTACAGGGAAGAGGGAGCGAGTCAGAGGGTTAGCAGGAGGAAAGTGTTATGGTGAGAATTAGGTGAAAAGATGGAGTGTGTAGGAGGAAGGGATGGGAGAAAGAGAGGGAGAGAAGGAGAGAGAAATGAATGCAGATCTCTGATATTATCACAGAAAGCAGCTAATCGGGATTAACCCCCACTCACACAGTGAACGAACGTGCAAGCGAGAGAAAGAAAGAGACTAGTTTTGTTAAGAATGTATAAAGAAATATGTACAAATTTTTAGTTCCTATTACACAATATTTTACACTTCAAGGCATAACAGTACACATTACACAATATATTTTTACATTTACGCTGCACTACACAACACTTTACTACTCAGTAGCCCAGCTCAATACTATGCTATACCTTAAAACACACCATAACACTACACACTACTAAATGTCCCTACAATACACAATACCCCAGGTGAAAAATAAAATTGAAGCTACACACCCAACACAAGACTACACAACTAATGTGTGTCACTAAAATACACAGCAGAGCAGGTGGGAGAAAAAGTATTCAAACAATACACTTCTCAACGCGCAACATTGTTCTATAGACCAACACACAACAGAACCCCCACTACATGCCACTATGACACACAAACACAAGTGACACTGCTCAACACCGCTCATCACAACATGCTATTCATCAACTACTACAATACACACTGTATGAAAACGAAATTATTCAATCAACACACTGTTCAACACCGAACATTACAACATGCTATATGTCAACAAACAACACAGCACTACAAACTACTGCATGTAACTACGATTAACAACAGGTGAACAAAAACTATTTAAACAATACACTGTTCAACACTGTACATCACAACATTATTCTATACATCAAAACACAACACTGTACACTATAACCATATGGGCTGCACGTGCACAGCAGATGCCGCTTCTGCCAATTCAACACCAATTCGAAAATGTGCTAGTTGAAATTTATCAATTTTTATACAGGGAGAAAAAACACTTCTTTTGAAATGATGTAGTGTTTTACCACGTTACACATTTATTTAAAAAAAAAAAAAAAAGTAGTTGGTTACTTTTAAAGTTGCAGCTATTTAAAAGTAGCTTCCCTACCGATAAGCTACTGATAATGGAGCGTCCTACACAAAAGTGAGTGGCTGTTTGTCACTGTGAACACACAATAATGCCCAACCTTCCACATCAAATTTTTGCTAAAGTTTTCACTCTCCTACTGTTCGACATTTGTTCTGCTGTCGTGCTAAATCATATCCCTTTCAGTTTTCATAACAGCACCATCCATATTTGATGCGCCGACTGTCAGGAGACTCAGGAGGAGAGATTACCTTCTGCTGAAGTCAGCGCGACGGACGATGACGCTGCATTAGTGCTGTCCGGAGAGCTTTTTAAGTCGAAATGAGCTTCTAAACGGCCCTCGGAGAAAACGGCTTAAACTGCAAACGTCTCTCCGCCAAACCCGGGAGATTCGGTCAAGCTTTCAAGCATGTTTTACAGAATCTACTTACATTCGCTCTGTCCGGTTCCTTAAAGGGCCACTCCGCCCCAGAAAAAAAATGTGGCCAAGGGCAAATGAAAGTGAATGAATGCGTAAGTCGTAGGTGGTAGCATGCTAATTTGAGGCCATAATTGGCTTTGTGTATTTAGTTACTGTGCATTTACGACATTTATCAACATGACTTGCATTTTCAAATTATAGGAAAAGTAGGTCTCCCTGGAGAAACTTGGGGTTAGAAATGTGTAAAAATGGAGAATGTATTGGTGGTTTGTTAACTGGATTTCTTCTGTTACATAACAGCTTTTACCTCAATCACTTACTGTAAAAAATGTAATTACAGAACATCTACATTTCCCAAAACTTGGTGGACTGCCTTAAATTTACACTTGGAATAATAAGCTGTAGAGCTGTACAAGGGAAAAAATTGTGATATAAAAACAACTATTTGGGCAATTTGGAGGCGTAACAGTTAGGGAGTTGGCCACATGATTGGAGGGTTGCCAGTTCAAGTCCCGCACCGGTAAAGGTACCACTGAAGCACTCTTGAGCAAGGTACTGCTGCCCAGGCACTGCACTGCAGCTGCCCACTGCTCCTTCAGGAATGCCAAGGTCACATTTCGTCATGGTCCACTGTGTCCTTTGTGGTGTGGTGTGTTCACTAACTAGGCCCGCACCACCTAGTATTGGGATGCAGCCAAGGGTTGCTCTAATGCAGTCTGTTTGACTACATGGTTAGAGAGGAAACGCTGATTCATATATTGATGGGTGAGTGAAGGTTTTGATTTTTTAGAACAGTTAAACAAGCGGAAAGAATCAATTGATAGACTGACTGATTCCTGTGGGAGTTTCTACAGATTCTTTGCTAATGGACGTCAGCCGCAGGATCGATGTTTGGTCTTTGTCCAGAGAACTTACAGCTGGTCATAAGTGATCGGATGGAGGAAAAGAGTGGGCATGCTATTCTATTTTGCATGGCTAGCAATACAAAAGAGTCCAAGTTGAGTTGTCAGTTTAAATAAACTTTGTTTAACTGTGTTATATTACCTTATTTTAATGAGTCTTAAACCGTTAACTATTTGGTTTTTTATGTTTCGTTCAGGTGAGCTCGTGTTTAGCTCTTTCTATAAGAGGAACACTTCCCGCATTCAAGCAAGCTCCTGATCAGGACTTTTTAATAGGGAAACTGGTGCTGTGTTCAAGCAAGCTCCTGAATGGTTCTTTCCATTCGGGGGAAGTCATGTAGCGTTCAGGTGAGCTTCTGTCCAGTTCTGTCCCGATCTTTCTAAAAAATAAAACAGTAATGCATTCAAGCAAGTTCCTGTTTTGCCCTTTTCATTAGCGGAATTGGTGCAGTATTCAAGCAAGTTCCTGAATGGTTCTTTCCAATGGACGAGCTACTGCTGCATCCAAGCAAGGTGCCGACCCCAAGCACTGCTCCCTGCCCATCACCTACCCAATGCTCCTTTACAGATGGGTCAAATGCAGACGTCACATTCATTGTGGTGCAATGTGTAGTGTGCTGTGTTCACAATGACAAAAATTCACTCACTTTTAACGTTTTGTTCCAAATCAAGGGGCTTGTGCTGCGTTCAAGTAAGCTCCGGTTCCGTTATTCCCAAAAAGGGAACTAGTGCTGCGTTCAGGCAAGCTCCTGAACAGTTCCTTCCAATAGGGGAACTCGTGCTACTTTCAAGCGAGCTCCTGTTCAGTTTATTCCAGTTGAGAAACTTATGCTGCGTTCAAGGAAATAACTGAATATGAGTGCAGGACAAGTCTAATCATGGAAGGTGTAGGACGTGATTAGAATATGTGGCCCAAATTTCACAGAATTTTGATAGTTAAATATGTTGTGTCTATAAAACCAGATCTCACATCTAGAGAGGACAGTGGAAAAGAGGCGACCTTGTAAAAATGATTTAAAAAATGAAGTGATTTATGCGGTTCTATGGTTATGTAGGGGGATGCTGCTGGACCAGCAGCGATAGAGAGTGATGAATGAGTGTGTCTCACACAAACACACACACACACACACATTTGAATACACACCATAAAGAAGGGAACACTGCAGAAGTGGAACAGGCAAATAGGGCAGAGTTGGTCTATTTATGTTATCTATGTTATTATGCACACACACACACACACACACAGGTGTCTAACAAGGACAGAGTTGTGTTAGAACTCTAACCTTTCAAAAACAGGGATAATAAAGATGCTTCATGTTCAGGAGCAGCCTCATGTTGAATACTGAGAACACACCATCTGCATGGAAATCTCACACCATCCCACTACTGATTAACTGTGCACACACACACACACATAACCGGCTGGTATTGCTATCAGCTATGGCAGTAAAATTCCACGACATTAAAAGAAATGTTTTGAGTCTGGTAATGCTACCCTTCGTTTGCGTGTATGTGTGTGTCTTTCCTGACGTTCTGAGAGTGTTTGCTGGCCCGCCTCACTCCTGTGTGTAGGACAGATCATTTTCAAATTGCAAATGCCGATAACAAAATCGGCAAAATGTTCCGTAACGCAAGATGCTGCAATAGCAGAACACACACACATACACACACACTGGGGAGATAAAATTTGAGATATGAGGCTATGAATTTTCCATGTGCGGTTTCCGGTTTGCATGAGGTGTGTTTTTCAGGAATGTCCTTTTGTTTTCTTTGTAAAGTGTGATCACTGGGGAGGAAGAGTGTGTTTTGAGTAATGCAAAGCATGCTATTTTTTATTTACAACATATTTGTGTATTGTGTGAGTGAGAGAGAGTAGAAGAGAGAGAGAAAGAGAGGTAGGAGACGGAGACAGAGAAAGAGAATATGTATACGTGTTTGAGAGAGAAACAGAGTAAAAAAGACAAGGAGACAGTGAGTGTCTGAGAAAGCGTGAGAGAAAGATATATATATAGATATAAGATATATACATATATATATACATACATATATAAAGATATATACATATATTATATATATATGTACACAAAACGTTTGCATGTGCATATGTATATGATGTGTCCCTCCTTCTTCCCTTTTTAAGTATTTAAGATGAGGAGCTAGGAGAACCTGACTGGCCCCTAAAGATAAGAAAAACTATGATTTGACCATTTTTATGCATTTGTGTGAACATTTCTGTATGTGAGGAGCAGAGTTGATGGTGCAACAAAGTGCATTTACTTGTGTATTTATGTGGAGTTTTCTAAGTATCTGTACTTCACTGAAAGTAGCACTTTGTTGAAAATCTCACTTCCACTTCAATGCACATTTGAAAGACAAAATACCAATACTTTTCACTTCTATCAAGGTTCTCAAGCATTGGTTACTTTCAAATCTGTGGATAAAGTGGATGTTATTCTCTTTTCAAACACGGGTTGTTTTTCTAGCAGGTAACAATCTATCAGTAATCAGTAGAGTTACTACTGTAGACTACATTGTAAAACCAAGTTCAGAGAGTTCTGCCAGTTTTTTCTTCTTGCTTAAAACATCGCTATGTTGGAAAGTCATGAAGCTAGTGGTGTAGAGCTGGGTTTTAAGCAGGTTGGAATGTTCATTTTTTTTAGCATTTACAGGTGCACACACTGCCAGGGCTGTGTCAGAACAGTACCATGCTGTTTTGTGGGAGTGTGCAGTCTTACAATTAATTTAAACAATAAACAAATGACAGTTTTTCTTTGTCAGTTTGGGTTGTGTAGCATTCTGTAACATTCCTACCACCCTTATTCTAGGATTAAGGTTAAGCTAGTCAGAAGCTTTAGGTATTGCGGTAATAAAGCAACAATGCGGTGAAAAATACGTATTTCTAATACTTAAGTATTTTTTAAAGCCAATACTTCAGTGCTTTAACTTAAGTAAAAAAATTTGACTTGTATTGAGTAACATTTGACGGGGTGCTATCTGTACTTTCAGTTACAATGAAGTTAGGGTACTTGAGGACCCCATATGAAAAATAATATTTAGAAGTTATCATAGCTAAAATAGGTAAAGATCTGGCTTACCGAGGTTGAATACATAGGGTTAGCTAATATTTACATAGGTCATTATTGGAGTCAAAGGAAGGGCTCTGCCAAAGATAGGAATGCAAGAGTGTGTGTAGATGTGTGTGTGTATTTTCTCCTACTTGTTTGCCGTCCAGCGTGTAGATGCGCTTCACCACGCCGCTCTCCAGCTTGATAGCCTCGGTGATATCAGTGAGCACCTGCTCGAAGGAGTGGGCCGTCTTCTTGTTGAGCAGCACCCGGACGGCTTTCCTGGGTTTGACGCCGCTGCGCATCACACCAGCTTGGGCCAAGACGGTCCTTGTTCAAGACGCCTCCCGCCTGTCGGCTGGCCAGCGACGCCATGCTCCTGGCTGGCGACGCTCACGCTCACCCACCAATTGGGGTTTACGTTTGGTGTAGTCCACTTTCAGTAGTTCTATATGCTAAACGAGTTTCCTCGCCAGAGACAGAACAAAGTGAAGTAAGTAAGAAGTGGAGAGAAATGTAAGTGCTGTCCATTTCACTTTCCAGAGTTGTCATTTTTGATACATATGGACACAAATTCTCCAAGGTGCACTACATCTTACATCTCGCAGCTGCCAAGAGGAAATAGTGGATCTACCAATGTTGGTTGGTTTGATTTTGGCTAGGCTCTTTCATACGCTTGTCTGCTTTCAAGCTCTAAAATGCTTTTTAGCCTTGTGTTACGTTGTTGTACAAGGCAACATGTTTTGCCTTATTTTCTTTCAATGCAGAACACTTTGTTTCTAGGGAAGATTATTGCAAGTAAAATGGGGTAGTAAGGAGGAGGAATCAGCAGAAGATCTGAGCCTGAAATTATTTTCGAATTCTTGGACACCAAATGCTTCCTTGATCTTACAGTTTAAATTTGAAGCAAAGGAGTCGATTAATACTCTTTCCAAGGACATTAAATCTTTCTCCCTCTCACGCTAAGTTGACCTTCATCTATCCCCAGGCGTTTATGTTTGGGCTGATGCAAGCAAATCCAAGTTAATGGATGTAATTTAGGAGCTCTGTCTCCAAATTCTCCAGCAGACGTTCCAGATCTGTGGAAAATGTGCTTTTGTCCTCAGGACAGACCTCTACAATCTTATCTCTCAATGGGAAAACTTTCACTGTTTTTGCTAAAACTGGATGTGTAGAAGATCTAGCGTTAGCATAAAACTTCAGAATTCTGAGAGATGGCAAATTCCTCTCATCACAGATGGTGATGGATGGATGGATAGATAGACAGAAAAAAGAAAGAAAATAGTCAACAGAGAAGGAGACAGGAAAAGAGGAAGACGGAAAAGCAGAAAGAGAGAGGTGGGGGGAGTTAGCAAAGGCGGGGAGACATTGAGAGAGAAATTGCATAGACAGATAGATAGATAGACAGACAGAGGGATGGATGGGGATAGATAGATAGATAGATAGATAGATAGATAGATAGATAGATAGATAGATAGATAGATAGGAGGCAGTCAAAAAGAAAGAAAGATAGAAAGAAATATAGATAGAATGAAGTGAGTGAAGAAGGATAGGCAAAGATAGACAGACCTGAGTACTGAGCAAAGAAGAAGACAGGAGACAAGAGAAGGAGAAGAGATGAAAAGCAAAGAGAGAGAGAGAGAGAGAGAGACAGAGAGAGAGAGACAGAGAGAGAGAGAGCAACTTAAAGCCCCAGTTATACAAACTGATGTTGGAGTCTTTTTCCTGAAAGAATGTTCTACAAACCCTGACACCCTGGAGCTTAAGAACAAGAGAAAAATCAGTTCAGGTCTATAAACAGACGCTAGTTCAACAGAAAGCTGGTACGAATCTCTCTCACACACACATACACACTCTTAATTCCCTGCTCTCCTCTGCCCACGCGCTGGTGTAAAGGTTGGATTATGTAAGTATAAAATCCTGTATGGTGCTGCTGGATGCTTGCACGCTAAATATAGGGGTGTGAGTCCAACACCAATCCATAAGAAATGGAATAAACGAGTATGAAGAAGCAACTGTGGAAAAAGAGAGACGTGTTGGACAGATTGGTGTCCTGCATCCCACAGACCTGCTTCATGTACACTACACATCAGAACTGACCAATTTACATAATTACATTAGTGCACATGAACACTGAAACGAATAACGCTTACTTTTACTTTGACTTTGAATGTGACTCCAAGTCTAGATTGCTATGTGCTTATTAGCTACCAAGCTAACTACGATGCTAGCAATGTAGGCTAATGTACTAGCTAATAAAATATCCACTTGGAGATCAAAAGGAACTGTGAAGGCTGCAATTTAGTTTTAATGAACCTAGAATGTTAGATATACTTGATACTGACCAGTATTCTGGTTATTGGAACTGTCAAAGCCTAGACTTATTGAGCTAACAAAAAACACTGGTTGTAAAACTTGCCAGCTACTAAAACAGCTAGTAGCTAGTGACACTACACTTGAACTCGAACCAGCGACCCTCTGATCACGGGGCCAACTCCCGTTATGCTAAAAACGGTGTTTGGGACATGTTATGACACGTTGCATGTAATGTAAATCTCAGATTTATGTTTAAGTAAAACATGACACAAAAACTGTGATTTTACGAACTCTGCACCCCTTCTATACACATCACTTCCCTATAAGAGTGTATGTGGATGTTTGAGGTACCCGACGACATATCAAAATTCATTCTATGAATGTACCTAATGCATTTTTCATGCAGTAACCACCTCTCTTTTCACTTCTTCTTTACTCCCTCTCTCCCGTCTTCAAACATCATCCCTCCATCGCTTTCTATTCTCCTTCGCCTTGCGGCTCTATCATTTACCACAGTCTCTGTCTACGCTCCCACTGTTACTCTGTTGTGTGTGGGTTTTCTGAACTATGCCGATATCTCTCCTATCCGCCTCCCTCATTCCCTCTATTCCTACATCCATCCATCATGTTCAGTGTTTTTGTGTCACCGTAAGAGATAGACTCTCTCACTCGCCTAGAGAGCACGCGGAAGTCAAACACACACACGCACATACACACAATGGGCAACGTGGCTATTCTTCATTGAAATGCAGTGTGTGTTGCATCAAAGACAATGCAATCAACAGACAGTCAACACACACACACTTTAAACACACACACACACACATACAGTCACATCTTGCCATCTTTGTAAGTAACTTCCCTTATCTCCCATAATGAGTAGAAGTAAATACTACTACTTTACAAATATCGATGTAGTGTGTTCATTTAAAAAAGACACCATTATTTTTCTCTCTTTACCAATATGGGTGTTTTCAACTACCAGGTGTTTCTGATTGGTGTTGGACTGGCAGTAGTGGCATTTGATAGGCTACCGGGCACTCATAGCATCAAAGCTGCGAGATGAAGTTGGCGGATGGAGTCAGTCTTGGTGAAGATTGAAGCAAGAATAAGAATTTATGACTTTTCAAAGGCAAACAGGCATAACTTACACATTTGAGTGTAACTTTCAAGCCGAAAATCCAAGCACTCCCTACTGCCACAGCGTCACTGAAACCTTACTGTGATTTCATTGATTCATTCTATTTCTGAACCGCTTTATCTCTATCGGGGTTGCGGGGACTGGAGCCTATCATGGGACATTGGGCACAAGGCGGGGACAGTGGGAGGAAACCAGCGCACCCGGAGAAAACCCATGTGAACACGTCACAAACTCCACACAGAAAGACCCTACAGCTGACCCGGGGATCGAAACCAGTAGCTTCTTGCTGTGAGGCGACAGGGCTAACGCTAACTGTGATTTGTTTTTTCACATCATGTGATTTATTCTTCACATCGTGTTTCACATTTAATTTAAGAGTCTCCAACAACACATAGTATATCAAGAATTACTTGATGAAATAGCTTGGCTGTAGTTAGCTACTCTTTCTCTGTAGCTTGTAGTGTAGCTAACTAGCAAACCAGCTTAGCTAACTGTAATCATAAGTAGCTTTTAGCTTGAAAAGCCAACAAGTAAAAACAGCTTCCTCAATACTCATTTACATTAACAGCAATTAGCAGAGGTTCTTATCCAGACAGACTCCCATTTCCTAATATCGGGGACAGTCTCCCTGAGAGGGTTAAGGGTCTTGCTCAGGGAGTCAATGATGATACTGCCAGAACCAGGATTCGAACACACAACCTCTTGGTCTAAAGGCGAGTATCCTAACTACGAGACCACCATCACCCCAGATGCTTGTAACCAAAAGCGAATTTTAGTTTTTCAAATGATGTAGGTTAAGGTTAATTTGCTAGGTCAGCTATGTCAGCCAGCATGGTCTTTTCTTAAACAGCAGTGCTCACGTAAAATATCTTCTCAAAAAGCTCCACAAAAATCTGACAGATATTTTTTTCACAAATCTTTTAGTCAACAATCACCTCCCAAAAACCTGTACACACACACAAATAATAAATGTAAAACTTATAAATCATTTCTCTCACCATCTTTCCACTATTCGCACAGACTCCCCCAAATTCTCTCCTGACCTTAAACTGGGAATGATCACTCCACCCACATCTAATTAAATATCTAGTTTTCTCTTTGTTTCATTTGCATAATTCCTGCCTTCTTTCCCCTTCAGCTCCGCCATGGGGGGTATAATATTTTCGGCAGCCCCCCTACAGAGATAAATAAGGAGAAAGAAAGACAGAGAGAGAGAAACCGAGAGAGAGAGACAGGCAGACAGAGAGAAAGACAGACTTGGCTAATCACAGTTCGCAAGAACAGTGTGCTGACATGGTATATTTTAGACTGTGTGCGCATGTGGCGCGCAAGTGTGCATTGGTGTGTGTGTGTGTGTGTGTGTGTGTGAGGGGAAGTGCTGTCACTAATAATATGGAGGTGCAGCACACATGCAGATCACACTGAATAACATCACCAGCTGGACTACAGAGTTGAACGAGTTCATTACCATATCACTAACTTCTCTCTCTCACACACACACACACTCTCACACACTTTCTTGTACCTCAGAGGGGAACACACTTCAGAAGTGTCATATGGATTGCCTTGAGATGAAAAAATCTCTTTCTATGCACGTCTAGCCCTAATTAAGAAAATAAAAATTATTATAATTATAATAAATCTGAAATTTTGTGTCAGATCCATTGCAGCCAGTTGTTCCTGGTTAGATTACATTTCAGCGGACACTGCAGTGAGAAACATGATGTAAAAATGTGACCCTGTGACCTCTTACAGGAGTGTTAGGGGAGCAATTACACACGCAGAAAGGGAGCGAGTAAGAGAGAGGGAGACAGAAAGATAGAAGCGACTGGGACAGCTGTAAAAATGATGCTCTGGGACTGTCTGGAAGCTGAAGATAAATTATTTAAAATTACTACTACAGCACAAATGTGCCAAAGCAAACACACACTCTCTCTCTCACTCACTCTCTCTTTCCAGCAAAAGTGCTGTCTGGCAAACACACTTTTTGAGCAAAGTCTATCTGAGCCTTACACACCAACCATATCATAACACACACACATTGCTTGTAGAGGGAAAAAAGCAAACTGCACCCATGAGAATTTCATACTTATCATGTCCTCTCTACCCCAGCCTTCAGAAGCAGAAGATGTATGTGTGTGTGTGTGTCTGTGTAAGATTAGGAGTTGTTCAATCACATATAAATGGGCAGATTACTGTTGGCATAGCGACCAGACAGCAAATCTGGCAGCAGGCTGGCTTCAGGCCCACCAATCAGTTCTGAGCCCTGCAGGTGACCAAGATGGTGTCATGAAGAATCATGTCATGACAGTTGTCCAGTACTGAAATCATACCGAACCTTGGTCTATTATTAAAATCACACAGAATACTGATCATTATAATCCAGTAATATAATTGCAGCAAATACAGTCTTCATTATGATCCAGCACTGAAATGGTACTGAATTCTTGTCATTTTGATACAGCACTGAAGTTCTATCAAATTCGGATAATCATAGTCTAGTAAAGAAATCATACTGAATACTAGAGCAGTTCTGAAATTGTACTAAATGTTGGTCATTACAATCCAGTGATGAAGATCAATCAAACTAATGGACAATATCACAATGTTCATTGTTAATGTCATTACTGAAATCATACTGAATTTGGGTCTTTATTACTCATTACTTGAATTCTACTTAAGACCAGCCATTATAATCCAGTTTTGAAATCATACTAGATACTGGTCATTCTAGTTCAGCAGTGGAATAACCATAAATAGATTTCATTATACCTCAGTAGTGAAATCTCCCTGAATCCTTTTCATTATAATTCATTGGTGACATTTTAGTGAATCCTGGTCATTAAAATCCAGTTCTGAATGCTGAATGCTAGTCTTTATAGTCCGAAATCATATTGAATGCTGGCAGTTTTAAGCTAGTACTGAAAACGTACTGAATTCTAGTAATTACAACCCATTATAAATAATATTCAAACTACCAAACTACTAACCACTACAATCTAATTCTGAAATCACGCTAAATACTAGTCATTATAGACCAGTTCTTAGATCACATTAAATTGAATTTATTAGAATCCTGTACTAATCATCCTGAATACAACTCGTTACAGCCCAGAACTACACAAGAAACTATTAATGATTGCCAAGTAGTTAAATCACACCAGAAATTGTTCATTATTCCTCAGTTCTGCACTCACATTAAAAACTATTCACCAAAGCCATCATGAATCCTGGCCATCACTGTTTAATACTGAAATTACTATCAATAATGTTTATCATAGCCCAGCACTGAAATCATACTAAATATAGATCATTACAGTCAGTGCTAAAATCATACTGGACCTGGTTCATAATAACTCAGTACTCAAATCAAATCTACTACATTAAAATGTAGCCGAGTACTGAAACGACAAGGAAGTGTTAAAGTTCAGCAGTGAAAACATACTGAATAGCTCAGTACTAAAATCAAGTTGGGTATACTTCAATGAAGGGTAGAACTGAAATCACAATAAAAAATGTAATGAAATCATAATAAATAGAACTCATTACAACCCAGTAGTGAAATCACACTGAACCACAGTCATAATAGCTCAGTACAAAAATCAAACTCACTAAATTCCAATGTAGCCTAGTATTGAAATCACAAGGAATAATGTTTATTACAGTCCAGTACTGGTCAAACTGAACCTTGGACTTAGTAGCCCAGTACTTAAATCAAGCCAAGTAGAACATACACACACTCACCTTCCTCCAGTTCATCCAGGGAGGTGATTTTGCGCATCCCATCAATGGTGAAGATGAAGCGGACACCCTGAGGCAGGTTGATGTGGTCAGACAGCGAGCGCGTTAGGTCAGCCAGCAGGGCGTCGAAGGTGCGGAAGCGGTCGTGGGCCACAGCATACACAATGCCCTTGAAGTAGCGGTCGCCATTGCGGTAGAAGCGCACCTTTTTGGCCTTCTTCTCGTTGGTCAGCGCCTGGAGGGTGCGGGTGCGGTAGAAGCTGCAGTGGGCACTGTGGGTGGGGCTCGGGAGCCCGTTGGCCCGGCCGCCTCGCGGGGTCCGGGACGCTTTGTCCCGCTCATCAAAGTGACCGAAGTCCAGCTCCATGGCAACGGGCTCTTGTTGGGCGTCCATGGTGGCGGTGGGGTGAGGTCCTGGCACTGTGGAATTATGGGTAACTGGGGGAGGAAGAGAAAGGTATCTTTTATGAGTGATTAAACACTAGGTGCAAATAGAGGAGTTATTTGTTTTGATTTTTTTTTTTTACATCTGTCCCTTGTTTCCTCTTTCTCTCGCTTTCATTCTCTTTCCCCCATTCCCAACAATCTATCTATCCATCTATCCATCTATCTATCTAGTAATGATACTTCCATCCATTTGTCTTGTCATCCATCCATCTTTCCTTCCATCTCTGAGGTATAATTACTCTAAGACATTATATATAACTATGCTGAATCAATGAGTTGCCTTGATATTGATCTCTCTCTCTCTCTCACACACACACACACACACACACACAGAAACAATAGTAGAGTGAAAATTGGCATTAAAGTGAGTCTTGCATTCTCTTCCCAAACCTGCAGAACATTAATATTTTATTAGAGACACTGAAACCCGCCCTCAGCCTTCACCACACAGTCCCTCCTGTAGACATGACCTTCACTTCACAAAGACACACAGAAACACACACACACACACACATATATATATACTCTTTACTTTTGCTCTTAGGCTTGAATATGAAGGGTGTGTGGAGGGCAAGTCCAGATGAGTTGCATCAAGGTGTGTTGGTTGTTTCTGAGTGTGTGTCTGTGTGATTTCTTTCAGCATCATCATATAAAGGAAATGGTTCCTCATCCCTTTAAGATACACAACTTAAGGATATTCTCAGATTTAACCTTCTAAAATCTCTCACACGCTGCCGCACTGCACAGCCTATCATCATATAACCATTTATAAATGACAGGTCTTATGGGAACTAAAGAATACATTTATCATTCCTCATTAGCATTTAACCATTGTTAGCTCTATGGAAGTCGTCCTGACTTTGTAAGGCTGTAATCCAGGCTCAAGCTGTAACTGTTCAATCTTGCTTCATGCTATTATGCTTATTTACTGTATTAGTTTTAACAGATTCCATCCATTTTCTGATGAAAACATCCTAAAATAATAAATACTACATTAAAAGTATTTAAATATTATAATAACATTATTCATTTGCTGTATCAATTTAGAATGTAGCTCATTTTCCTGTCTTCTATCGGTCTTTAAAAGATTTTTGGAGTCAAATCAAAATTTTTAGAGCTGTAACTATCGATTCTTTTTGTAATCGAGTATTCTATCGTTTTCCTTATCGATTAATCGAGTAATCGGATAAATTAAAAAAAGACAATACATTTGTTTTTAGGCTTATTCTAGTGTGTGAGTAGAAGTTAGCAATACGTGCTTTATGGTGTTGAATTTTGGACGCCCTGCACTACTCATAGTTTGATGTGTAAATGCTGACATAGTTATAAAATCAGCACATTTCTGATGAAAGCTGACTCATTTTTTTATCTTTAGGTCAAATAAAAGAACTGAAAGAACAATGAAAGAACATCGTTTACTGCTGAGTTTTTATCTATTATTGTCTATTTATTATCTGTGGCGTAACATTCTAACACTTCTTTATCCATTTGGTGTCCATCAGAAAATAGAATAACATTTTTTTGATAAATACATTTTCTATATTTCTTCTTTCCTATTGATTACACTATAACATTATAAAATTTAAGTTAAAAAAATCTGATCAAATGAAAATGAAGAAATACTGAAGTTTTTGGTCATTTTGAATCAATTTGGCCTAGAAAGTGTGCTGCTTTTGGCTTTTCTGGGAGAGAACTACATTTCCCACAATCCCCTGCGCGCTCCTCGGTGACGCGTCACAATAAAGCGTTTAGCGTGCGTTACGGAATAAACTGTGGAAAATCTCTGGGAAACTCAATAAACGGCTGTATTGTGAGTAGAACGCTGCTTGTTGTGGTTATTCAGCAGCTACATGTGCGTTTTGTCTGTAATGAAGGCTGCGTTTAAACCGAGCGTTGTAGCGAGTCATGACGCTGACGCGGGTGCTGGCGAACACAGGGCGCGTGTTTACATCGCAAAAATGTCATTTATGGGTTTTTACGTATTTACTTCTGTTTTAGTGCACAGAATATCTCACAAATACCTTCACATACTGAGGGATCAGGTCTTGTCTTGATCGCGTCTCTAAAAACAATGTGCATCATTAATAAGCATCCGTGTGAGAAGGAGTGAAACGAATTAAACGAAGCTTCGATTGTGGAAAAATTGCCTCGACCATTTTTTGTAATCGAATGATTCGAGTTATTCGAATAATCGTTTCAGCTCTAAAAATTTTAAAACTCATTTTGTGGACACAATATTACATAGTATAAAATAAAAGTTATTATCAAGACATAAAGTTATTACTCTGTTACTACACATGTAATAAATGAGCATTTACTAAAACAAATACAAAACTGCGATTTTTTTTGTTTTGTCCAGCTACGACTGGTTACAACCAGTCTTTCAGATCTTTTTAGTTGACCGTTAAATAATAAAGCCCGACGGTGCTGCATAACTGAACCTGTATCAATGTCAGACTCGTCACACGTTGGACACTGAAAATATTTGACGTGCATTTGCATACTGAATGTAAATAAGGTTTCTAAATATATAACTGTCACAAGCAAATGAACGTCCAGCATTTGCTTGGCTTGGATTCTGGTAAGGTCTGGATAACAAAGACTGACAATGGGTGGAGGGATCGGGGGGCGGTTGTCCGACCTTCCGAGGCCAAATCTTTCAAAGTCATGACGAGCTACTGCACTTACAAACATGGTTCCCACATCACATAACAGCTTAACACTTAACGTGATAGGGTCAATGTATTCATGAAAAATGGGAGTGAAAACATAGGGAGTTTGTTTCCTTGGAAAATGACCAGGATTGATGTAACTGGATGGATGTAACTAGAGAACTACAAGTATCTATCTATCTATCTTAGCTGACTAACCAATGTAGAGTGAACCAGACTCTGCAAGACAGACATGAATAATTCAACGTATAGACGTTAGCTTGCATCTGTGGATGAAACACTTAAAACAACAAAATGAAGGTCGTAAAGTAAGACATTTTCAAGAAGCTAGACTTCTGCTAGCTAGTTACATTTACCAACGCATGTCAAACGGTACCGTGATGGACAATACGATCCAACAAGTCACTTGATGAGAATGAATGAAGTTGCCGGCCTCTAGTAACTGGGCTGCGTGACATCCTATTACATTAGGACGTCCCCACATGGTGAGAATGGACGGGGAATTGAATTATCATACGTTTTACAGTAACTGTTATTTTTGTCTCTTTGGGAGGTCTGGGTCTTGATGGGACGGGTCAGACCCCCTCAATACCTCCTGTTAACTCAAATCATGTTTTGGGGTGAAATGTAACGAAATGTAATATTACTCCACATATCTTTTACATTAATTAATACTTCTGTCTCATTAACATCATGTCTTGTGTAATGTTGGTGGTATAAAACCTAAATATCTGTCCTTCTTAAGAATGAAATGATTCGAGGGCTTTATCTCTTTTTTTTGTCTGTATCGTTCTTGTCTTTCAGTATCATTCTGAAAAGAAAGACAGACAGCTGGACCAAGCAATTTATAGGCAGACAGAAAGAGAAAGAGAGAGAAAGAGAGAGAGAGAGAGAGAGAGAGAGAGACTTGGGCAGTTGGTGTTTGGGGGACGACATTTACGTGGCTGAATGCCAGATCCTCCACAACACATCTGCTTCTTTTCCATGCGCTCTCTAAAAGATGGACAGAATAGAAGAGAGAGAGAGAGAGAGAGAGAGAGAGAGACGGAAGGCTCTGTCTGGAGCTCAGTGTGAGCTCTAACTGTATCTTTTCACATCAGCAGTTTGGACCGAATTAAAAGATTAGGCCAATTAAAGAAAATGAAAGACTCTAACGAACACCATTACCTTCATGCCAGCCACACACACAAACACACACACAGACACAAACACACAAACACACACACAGTCTTGTATTACCTTTTGTGAGGTCCTTCCATAGACTCCCATAATGACTAGATGTATATAATTTTACACCTACACCTAATCCTAACCCTCACCTTAACCTCAGTAACCAAATGCACATCTTTTACCTCTTTTAGTTTCTCAAATAAAACAAGCACATTTTCTATGAAGTCGTTTTGCCTCATGGGGACCTCTCAAATGTCCCCACAAAGCTCAAAAAAACAGATAAAAGTGATTTTAGGGGACAAGAAGGTCCCCACAATGCCATAAATACCCGGCCCACACACACACACACACACACATATTGCTATCTTTGGATACTGGTATTGACCCTGACTCCCAACCTTAACTTCAGGAATCAAAATCAAACCTTTTCATTATGTTAGTGAAATACAACTTTAGTCTTTTAGTCTAATAAAACTTGAACCTTTTCTATAATAGCGTTTACTCAACAATGTCCTCACAAAGCGAGGTTTCCAGGGGACAATACACCAGATATGTTAGCAAAAAAACAAATGGGAAAGCCTTTTTTGGTTCCCAAAGGTAGGCCAATCTGCAGGTGTAGAGTCTCACACACATACACACACTTAATCACTGTAAACATAAAATTTTATTGCCATGATGAACGGGACCTTGTGTTGCCAGATACTGCCGCCAAATAGTTGGAAAGAGTGACAGAATAGGAGAGAGAGAGAGAGAGAGAGAGAGAGTAGGGGAGAGGAAGAGTAAGAGAGAGAGAACGTAAACACAATTTGGACAATAGGAGAAAGAGCGAGAGAGAATTGCAGAGATAGGGAAAACATGAACTGGGGAGAGAGAGAGAGAGAGAGAGAGAGAGAGAGAGAGAGAGAAGGAGATTAAACAACTTCACAACATCCCACTTTTTTATTCAGTGGTCATCTGTTCCCATCTCAGTCCCTGGGGTATTAAAACTCCCAATCGTACCCCACTGCCCCCTCATCACACACTCCTGACCACACATCCCATCATCAGCTAAAAAACACAATCAGGTACACACACACTCTTCCACCTAATCAATATCTCCTCATCAATATCCAAACACAGCCCTTTAACCCCTTTGTCCCACACATAGCCTGTGGTCAATAATCTCCTGCTGCTGCTGACCAGATCAACTCCAGCTGCTGTTATGTGGCACTCTGTTATAACACAACCACACACACACACACAGCAGATCGCGCACACACACACAGTGTGGGCAAGGCAACAGGGAACAACACAGGCACACCACATGGTTGTGTAATAACTTTCTAACTGTCTGTCTGTCTGTCTCTGTATGTGACCCTCTGTCTGTCTGCATATGTTACTTTTTTTGGGGGGGGGAAGCGCATGTTTTTTTCCAGACGCCTGGAAGAACACCATCGTTAATGATCCTTCCGCAGGTTCACCTACGGAAACCTTGTTACGACTTTTACTTCCTCTGGATAGTCAAGTTTGATCGATTTCTTGGCGACACTGAAAGTGCTGGTCTGGCTGTCTATCTGCCAGTCTGTCTGTCTCTGAAAGTATCTGTCTATTTGTTGGTCTGCCGGTCAATCTGCTGGTCTGTCTGTCTCCAAAAGTGTGTATCAAACACTCTGTCTCTGAAAGTGTCTGTCTGTCTATCCGTCAGTCTGACTGTCTCTGCAAGTGTCTATCAGTCAATCTACCTGTTTCTAAAAGTGTCTGTCTGCTTCTGAAAATATCTATCTGCCAGTTTGCCTGCCTCTGAAGGTGTGTCAATCTGCTAGTTTGCCTGTGTCTGTCTGTCTAACTGTCAGTCTGTCTGTCTGTCTCTGAAAGTGTCTAACTGCTAGTCTGTCTGTCTGTCTGTCTCTGAAAGTGTCTAACTGTCAGTCTGTCTGTCTCTGAAAGTGTCTGTCTATTGCTGAAAGTATCTGTTGGTCTCTCCGCTGGTTTGTCATTTCTCTGAAAGTCTGTCTATCCGTCAGTCTATCTGTCTCTGAAAGGTTCTCTCTCTCTATCAGCCGGTCTGTCTGTCTGACTGTCTAGTTGAAACGTCCCTGATTTGATTGTCTTTCTGATTCCTCACAATTTTATGAATTATTAATCTATTAATATGGCTACTTGCAGCACTACTACATTTACTAATCTCCATCATAATCATCATCATCATCATCATCACTCATCACTCCCTTTTAATATTTTCTGGTTAATGAAAAACTCTGTAGTTCTCTCTCTCTCCATTTTTAAAACTCTAAGAGATTTTACCATTGGTGATGTATACACTAGGGGAGGTACACCGCAAAAAATCAAGTAGCCCTCACACACACACACACATACACACACAAATATACAGTGTACACACACACACACAAACACACAGAGCAGCCACAGCAGCTTGTGTGGGCTGAACCCTCTTCCAAAAAAATCCTCCCCTGCAGCGTTTTGATAGTCTTTCAAGAGTGAAATTTGTCTGTTAAATTCTTAATGCTGTGCTTGCATTGTTAAATGCTTTCTCCGTGTCACTCACCCGAGAGAGAGAGAGAGAGAGAGAGAGAGAGAGAGAGAGAGAGAGAGAGAGAAAGAGAGAGAGAGAGAGAAAGTGTGTATGTGAGTGTGTGAGAGAGAAAGAAAGCACGGTCTCATACAAAAAGGATTAAAGTCAAACAAAAGTGAAAAGCAAACACCAGCAGAGCTGCAGAATAATGGAACTGCAACATGAAAGAAAACTGTTGCTGGGCGTCTGGCTCATTAAACTACATTACCCAGCATTCTTTGCAATGCCTGGAAAACACATACCTGCATATAAAGATTTCTGCATGAATGATTCCAATCAAATCACGAAAACAGAAATGAAAAGTGGTTGGAATATGTGATCTTTGGTGCTTTCTCTTCTGATATTTAGGGACACTTCTCTAGAACTCCTTTAGAGAGTTAAAAACCTTCAAAATACGTTTCTGCCAAATGTTTTTCCATCAATGTTATTCATCATAGCCTTATTAAAAGCCTGTATACAGTGAGCCATATTGTGTTCTGTTGCTGTTCACAATAAATATCAATATGTAACTATATGTGTTATAATTATATGTGTTATAACACTGCAATAACTGGCTTAATAAAGCTGTTATAGTCCAATCAGGTTATGAAGTTCATTAAGACTAATGTTAGTGTTAATATAAGTTTTTTACCCAAATAACAAAGAGTAAAACACTGAGCAATGTTAGAACACCTTCCTTATCCTTTACCATGCATTTTATACAATGATGCATTCACTGTTAAAAGGGCAAACGGGTTCGCTTGTCTAGCTCTGTGTGTGTGTGTGTGTGTGTGTGTGTGGGCCACTGGTCTTAATGAGACCTTAATTACATCTTAAATTAGAGCATAAAGCTCGAAGACTAACTTTAGAAGCTGATGATGGGATTTCAGGGAGTTACAGCTCCAACTGTCTGACCTTGTAACACCTAGCAACATCGATAGATAGATAGATAGATAGATAGATAGATAGATAGATAGATAGATAGATAGATAGATAGATAGATAGATAGATAGATAGATAGTAAAGGGAGAAAAGGAAAGACAAGAGGACAGACTGACAGACAGAAATAAAGAAAGAAAGTGAGAGAGAGAGAGAGAGAGAGAGAGAGAGAGAGAGAGAGAGAGAGAAATAGGAAGGGAGACAAGAAGGATAGAAAAACTGACAGGCAAAGAGAGAAAGTGTCAGATATATAGATAGATAAGAGAGAGAGAGAGAGAGAGAGAGAGTAAATCAAAAGAGAGAACAAAAAGTTAATCAAGAACAGCTACAGACAGACAGACAGATCAAGAGAGCAAGAGAGACAGAGACAAATAAAGGGCCAGGAACAGATCGAGGGAACAGTCAAGAGAGAGAGGGTGAAAGAAGGAAAAGGACAGCGAGATTGAAAACGAGGTTCACACTTTTCCTCCTTCCACTCCCCCTGTATTTTTCCATCCTCCTCCCAAACAAAGAGCGGCGTGCCGTTGACGTGTTGCTAATAGCCACGTGTCTGTGCTAGCGGCCGATCGCTAGCATGGCTAAATTAGCGTTGTCGCTGCTGTCGCCACAAAAACTCAGACCCACGTCACACACTTCCTTACTGCACACTGCCAAATCTTTCCGCAAAAAGGTCCACTCGCTTGACCTTGAGATGCCTGGGCCGGCGTTAGCACTCTGCGGCGGCTAGCCCCTTGGCGCGGCAGGTTAGCGGTTAGCACTAGCGGTTGCCGTGCCGACGGGACAGTCTGTGGCTTTTATACCTGGGCCTGTGTCCAGAGAGACTTCCAGCAGAGATGGTAGCAGCTTTTCCAACTAAAGACTGGATCTGACCAGTAACACACACATACACACATACACACACACACATTCGCACACATGAAAGGGCTGAAACTGACCTTACCAAAGTTCATTGAGATAACAAATGTCTGCCGTAATGAGTTGGAAGTCGCCGTTCTATTTATTTAGATACGGGTCGATTACGTTGAAAAACATCACAAAAATAGCGATTTTTCTTTTTTGGAGACCAGATTAATTTTGAAGACCTTTTCTTTCATATAAGACCAAAAAAGAAAAATCGATATTTTTGAGGTTTATCAACATAATCGGCCGTATCTAAATAAATAGAACGCCGTCTTCCGAGTCATTACGGCAGATCGGGTCACAAATGCCAAGCAGTTTTGAAGTCACATGCTAACACACAAACACACACCATATAATGACCTCAATTTTAAATTCATTTAATGGTTGGCACCACCAGTGTGTAACACAGACAGTCGCCGCCATGCAGTGTGTGTGTGTGTGTGTGTGTGCCAAAGATGTGTTTGAGCGTGTTTATAACAACTTTAATTAAACATACATTTTATTTTTATAAAAGTTTTCATAAAACTTGCTCTGTATAGAACACACACACACACACCTCAAGGAATTAGACGTGCTTCACAGCTGACAGAGGGGCAGGACGGAAACCCATCTGCTCCTCTAATGGACAGTGGTAAATCACACACACACACTACGTCATCCAGGAGGGCCCATTGTCTCCGCATGTTGCCTGCTGTCACCCATCGCTACTTCCAATCCATCACTCACACAGATGATAAAATTCTTCCTCCTCCAACAACCACTTCCATCATCACATTTACCATGTAACCTTCCTCCTATCTCTCTCTCTCTCACTCAGTCACTCAGGCACGCACACACACACACACACACACTTTCACCCCCAAGTCTTGTTACTCCAGTAACGCTGATCCATTCCAGCAGGTCAGTTTATCAGCTCAAGCGAAATGAAATGAATCTCTCTCTTATCACCATACCTCTACCAGTGTAAACACACTCCGCACCCACACACACATACACAGTGCCAGTCTGAGTGCCAGGCGGGTGCCCATAAGAGGATTATAATGTAACCTGCTTGACTCCCTGCAAGGACGTTTTAGGTGAGAAAAGCACTGCATTAAAAACCCAGCCTCGCCCCAAACTCACCTGCACCGTTTTACACACACAAAAAGAGGGGTTACAAACGTAACCTGTTATGACCCGTTATGACACAATACGGCACGTTAGGTTCCGTTATGTCACTCATCAGTCCGTTTTTGGGCAAAGAGAATAAAGAATAAAATCTATGATAAACCTCACCAGACAGTTTTTGACGAACAAAAAAGAAGAGGCCCAAAGGGAACATGTTACGGCTCGCTGTGTCACTTTGTGTTCCGTTATGCCACATTCAATTGCCCCCTGTACACGTGCAAAAACGGGGTTAGAAAGGGAACTTGTTATGGCCCGTTATATCGTGCATAAGTTATGACCCATTATGCTCATTACAACACGTTATTCCCCTTATAACATGTCATTTTCTGTTTTAACATCAGAAAATGTTACGACCCGTTATTCCACGTTATGTCACTCACGAGCCCGTCTTACACCGGTAAAAATCGGGTAGTTAAGGTAACCTGATATGGCCCGTTATGTCATCCAACAGCCCGTTTTACACCAGAAAATGTCAAAACCCGTCATGCCACATTATGTTCCGTTATGCCATTCAGGTTCCCGTTAAGCACGCGCAAAAACGGCTAAAAGGGAACTCTTTGTGGCCCGTTGTGAGGGGCACATGCTATGACTCTTTGTGCCTATTAAAGCACTTTATTAACGAACACGTTTTGTTGTTGTTGTTTTTTTACACCAGCACATGTAATGACCCTTTATTCCATATTATGTCTCGTTATGTCACTCATTATCCCGTTTTACACCAGGAAAAAAATGGGTTAATTAAGGAAACCTGATATAATCCGTTATGCCATGTTATGTCCCGTTGTCATCCAACGGCCCGTTTTACACCAGAAAATGTTATAAGCCCGTTATGCCGCGTTATGCCCCGTTATGTCAGCCCGCCCCAAAGCCAAACCGAGATAAAAACGCCCCGCGTGCTCTGCGCGAGCTCCGTTCCCTTTGTATCCCGCCAGCTCCGAGCTGCAGTAGCGCAATACGAAACCGGGGCTACAGGGCACGCACGCGCCCGTACACCCGCAGCCCCCCTGTATATTGAAGAGAAAAAAAAACCCTTGCATTCCAGTCATTCTCTATAACATGGCAAGCCCCTCCCGTTAAATCCCCCCGCCAAGATATTTCACCACTTTCTCTCCCCCGTTACCGGCGGCATCATGCGGCAAAACTTTGGAGCCACTCCTTAAATGACACTTACCGAGATCAAGCGACAACTTTCCGTTATATCAGCTTAGGAATGTTTTACAGAGTCATTCCCCGGTTTGCGTACTTAGTGACCGGTAACTGACCCGTCACACCTTTATCCACCTGCATCATCATCATCATCATCATCACCATCATCATCACTCTTTTTACCGGTCCGGTACCGACTCACAGAACCGAACACTTACAGGTAATAGTGTTATTATAAGCGGTTATGACACGTTATTCCCCTCAATGACTTTACACCGGTACTTACCCGCGTCGTGGCGTGGCGTGGCGTGGAGTGGCGTGAGTGTGTGCGTGTGTGTGAGGGGGAGAGAGAGAGAGAGAGAGAGAGAGAGAGAGAGACAGAGGGTGGGTGGGTGTGGATGCTGCTCTCTGTGTCTTTGTCTGCAGCTCGAACCGCTCCGCCTGCTGCCGCTGCTCCTATGTGCCGGTAAAATGCGAGGTCCTAACGCCGTCTCCCGGACACGCCCACTTGGGTGCAGGAGCGCGCGCGGACACACACACACACACACACACACACACACCCACACACACACACACACTTTATAGGTGATTCACAGATGACGTAATGCAACTTCAGCTCGTTTAATGACAAAAGTATGCAGCAAGAACGTCTCATCCTGTGATTTATGAAGAATGAGACATACAGACACACAGATAGGTGTGTGTGTGTGTGTGTGTGTGTGTGTGTGTGTGTGTGTGTGTGTGTGTGTGTGCGCCATTGAGTGTGTGTTTTAGGTATTTAAGATGGCCTGACAGGAGAGAGAGAGAGAGAGAGAGAGAGAGAGAGAGAGAGAGAGAGAGAGAGAGAGATGGATGGATGGATGGATGGACAACTTTCCCAAAGGAAATAGTAGAGTTACAATAGCAAAAGAGGACATAAAGAAAGAAAAAGAAAGCCAATAACCACCTCCTGTTTACCTGCAACAAGAGACCCAGTCGCACACAGCTGTAGTCTGTCTGTACATCAATACAGTTACAACACACACACACACTCACACACACTGTGGGTCTCTCTCATCTCATTCACATTTGCAGCGTGGGAAGTTCAAAGGGCTCATAGTCTTGCTGCACAACACAGCTTGAATTTGTCTTTTGGTAAAGTAAAAGAAACCCTAAGTTACGCTTTAATGAGAGTGAACAGGTGTAGGTGAAAGGATGAGTCGCTCTCTCTCTCACACACACATACACTTACACACACTGAAGAGTTGGGACTTTCCCAGTGAATTCCATTCACTTTATTCTATTCTAAGCTAATCCCTCTGTCTAACACTAACCCTTCGCTAAGGCAATCATCATGTTCTTCAGTGTTTTTAAAAAAGTAAAACAAGAAAAATTATTTTGAAGTGGTAAAAGGGATTTAAAGTTATCCAACCCTTATTTATCCATAATCACCATCTTTTCTCTCTAAAACAAATCCTGTACTAAACCCAAAATCTTAATTTAACTATTTAAAAAGAACACTAAACTACCAGTGCCTCTTCTAACACATTCTAACAGATTAAGACATTTCAGTGCGTTCAGAAAAGTGCACTAATTGTGTAGAACAGCTTTGATTCCATGCGCGTCACCACACACAGCTCCATCTTCTCTGCTTGCTGGACGTACTTCCTTTTCATCATTAATTTTGCCTTTTACTTTCATGTCATTTGAAGTTTTCTTTTTGTGTTTTGTCCCGGTCACTGAACATTAATTCGCTAAACTTTGAGTCGGAAAGTGAAGACAGTGGTATTCAAATTTGGACTGCTCTACATCTGTCATGTCTTTGTGTTCTTTTGTTCTTACAACTATACAGGAGTGTGTGTATAGTTTTTTTTTACTCAAAAAAAATAGAAACCACACCATCACCTCATCTCTCTCCCTGCCTCTCTCTCTCACACTCACACACATTGTCTCTCATTCACGAAAAGGATCCTATTAAAGATGTGGATGTGTACAGATGGATGAAGTGGGCTGGGTGTAATGTGCGTTATGTGCTGGTCAGCCAAAGAATGCAGCAGAGAACAGCTGAGCATGAAACAGCCACACCTACACGCCCAGTTCAGTGTGTGTGAGCGCGTATGCCAAAAACAGACCACTCCACCCAGAGGATCCTTAACATTGTAGAGGCAGATAAGGGTATAGGGAGGATGGATGGATGACAGGAAAGAAGGAAAGATGGATAAATGGTGGATGGATGGATGGATGGATGGGAAATGACGGACTTACAAATGTAGATAAAGGATGAAAAAATAAGTGAATAATAATAATTACAGAAAAATAAATAAATTATAAAGTAATAAGCCTCAGAATGTCACCTTATAACAAGTTTGCATTAGTGCAAAAGAGCTAAAGATTGAGAGACAGACCACATGAGTGAGACAGGGACAGAAGGAGTATGAAAGATGTGAGATACTGTGGACAGTTGTGTCTCAGTGGGGGTCTGTGTCCCTCAGGCCGTGTCTCTAATCGAGCACATGCCGTGTCCCTTTTCAAATCCTGCCCCCGAATCAGAGCTGCTTCCTGTGGCCACGCAGAGCCTGCTGGTATCCAGACCACCCCAGACATGTGTGCCACACAGTACTCTCTCTCTTACACACACACACACGCATGCAAACACACACACACACACACAGCAGAGTGGCAGCCTACTGGAGAACAAACCAATGATCTATGGGGGAAGATCAATGTGAGAGAGTGGGAGTGTTTGTTTGTGAGAAAAAAGAATATGTATGATGCTGCATATGATTATGTTTTAATCCTTGTGTCCTATTCTGACCACAGCTGCTTAGGTAAATAGCATTTCTTCTCCACACTTTATTGATTCTCAGATAAAGGTTCTGTCTCATTTGGACGGTATTATAAGATGACTGCCTTATTTTGTCTGAATTTTAAATGCCCCAACATACCGCCTCAAACACACCGACATTCCTCATCCAACACCCCAATACCGATCAAACACACCAACATTCTCTACCAAACACCCCAACATTCCCCATCAAATACACCAACATTCCCCATCAAGCAACAAAATATTCCCCCCTCAAACACTCCTACATTCCCCAAAAACATCAACACTGCCCATCAACACCCCAACATTCCCCATCAAACTAGTGTTGTAGTACTTGAGCTCGGTCTCGGTCTCGAGACCGGTTTTTGAAGGTCTTGGTCTCGTCTCGGACTCGGCCGCATTTGTACTCGGTCTTGTCATGGACTCGGACAAAGAGGACTCGGAATTTTATTTCGAGACCAGCCGAGACCACGCAGCTCAGAGAATATTATTATTAATAGGCTGTTTAATGTTGGATTGGATAACTTTCTTACTTCAAGTGCAACCAATGATGTTAGTGCCGACCGCGGTTACCGCCCCCTTCACACCACCTTTTTAAACTTTGCGCTATTGTTTCTGACCATAATTGCTATAATACTTCTACTTGTTGATGGTATGACAAGCTTCAATATATCTAAGGATATGTGCTGGGTTTTTGAATTTTACAGTTCAAATGTGACCGATCTGCCGTAATGAGTCGGAAGTCGAGGCGTTCTATTTATTTAGATGCAGACGTTATGTTGACAAACATCAAAAATATTGATTTTTCTTTTTTGGTCTTATATATGAAAGAAAAGGTCTTCAAAATTAATCTGGTCTCCCAAAAAAAAAAAATCGCTATTTTGTGATGTTTTTCAACATAATCGGCCCATATCTAAATAAACAGAACGCCGACTTCCGACTTATTACGGCAGATCGGGTCACATTAAATGAATCTTTGACATTCTTTGTTCTGTTTTCTGTTATTGCAATGAAAGAGAATAGTCAAGACAGTAATGGTCGTATTTTTAATGTTGTTTAGTGTAAGTTGTTTGCTTCATTTAGCTCTTTTTGAGGGTGCTTAGGCTTTGCATGTTCACTTATTTGTCATGTGGTATAAGCGGCGCATTAGTCGGTCTCGACTGGTCACCGGCCCCTCAAGTCTTAGTCTTGTCTTGGTCTCGACCCCTCTGGTCTTCAGTCAGGTCTTGGTATTGGATAAGGTGGTCTTGACTACAACACTACATCAAACACCCCAGCTTTCTCCACCAAACACCCCAACATTCCCCATCAAATACACCAACATTCCCCATCAAGCAACAAAATATTCCCCCCTCAAACACTCCTACATTCCCCTAAAACATCAACACTGCCCATCAACACCCCAACATTCCCCATCAAACACTGCAGCATTCTCCACCAAACACACCAACATTCCCCACCAAACACACCAACATTCCCCATCACAAACACCCCTCAACCAAACACCAATATAACCACCAAACACTCAATATTCTCTATCAAACACTTCCAACATTTCCTATCAAAATACTGTATATTCTCCACTGAATGCTCAACACCCCCTTAGACACCTGAAAATTCCACATCAAACACACCACCATTCCCCAATGAACACCAATATATCTCCTAAAACATTCCCCATCAAACACTTCAACATTCTCCTCTAAACACAGCAACATTCCCCATCAAACACAGCAAACTTCTCCCTTAAACACCCCAACACCCTTTCTGATTTGGTCACCCAAAAAAAAGTTGAGATGAGGTGATGGTAGATGTGAGATGCCTCGTTAATACCTGTGTGACCCTCCATGGCAAAACCAGTCGCTTGTCGCAACAGATTTCTGAGAAAAATGACCGTTTAGGTTGCGTGGGGTAAAATTTTGGATTTTTTGTTTTTAGTGTTTTGAAACAGTGGAAGGACTATACTGTACTGTTGTGAATAAATTTCACTGAAAAACCTACCCTTTCCATCCTAAAAATGTGACTTTCTTCAGGTGGGGAATTCAATTCCAGCAGGGAACATTAAAAGTTTCATTTTGACGCTCTGCTTCAATATTCTGATGGAAATCCACTGGTTGACTAATTGTGAAGATATTTCCTCTGGAATCGCATCTTAGTCTCGAGTTCGAGATTAACTTCTTGAGTAGGCTATCCGTGTGGCTGTGAATCTGGCGTAGGCTGCGTAAATAAACATAGCCCCACGTCGTGCCAGCGTCTGTGAGTGCTACAGCGATAGTCAACTTCAAAGGCAGATTTCTCCGTTTCTCACTTGGCGTGACAGAGGAAAACCCGACTCATTTGAATGTTGATATCTCAGTCATATGTTGTCGATTCATTCGATATAGGTATCGTTTTGAGAAACTTGATTATGCCTTTCATGAAAAACAGATTAACTCAATTTTGAAAATTTGCGACAAGTGACTGGTTTTTGCCGTGGAGGGTCACCTTTGAGTAATAACGCTTTTCTACCTACTTTCTACATGTTTTTAAGAAATCAGTGCTTAAAAAATCTCATGTGACTAGTGAGGATGAAACACTGTCGATGGAACTTCGTTTTTACAAAGAAGTTTACTGATGGCCTTAAGTGTAATGACCCATGAACAGGCACACAGTTTTGAACTGACAATGGTCAGAAAATTCAATAAAACAATTTGATAAGACAATTTAATCAGAGAAAGATTAAATCAGTAATCAATAATCCTCAGAAGGGCTTGGGGGGCAAGGTTTGCCAGAAGTCAAGGAATCTAACAAAACCTCCAGGCTTTATCAAATACAGTTTAGAAAGCAGAAGTAAGACGATCCAGCTCACTGGTGATGTAATCAACGTTTTCAAAAGGGTGAGTGGCAAAAAAATAAAATGTAGAACAGAGCAACAGAAGGCAGAGCTTCACAAGCCCCACCTGGGGTTAAACAAAATCCAGTTCTCGCTTCCGGCCAAATAAAATGTACAATTCAATGGCACCCTGAAGCGAGCATTATCTGCGATTAAATTGAATTTAATAAGAGGAATCTTGAGAGGGAGAGTGTGTGTGTGTTGACGATGAGAGGCTGCATCGTCCAGGGAGAGCACCAGCGTTTATCTGTAAACACACATCTACAGCGCCACGTTTAAGCATGCCTGCTGGAAGCTGCCATCTGCTCATCTCTCTGATGAGATTTAAATGTGTCTGTGTTTGTTGCTGTGCCTTTTTATCCACTTTTGCCCAAGTGCCACTCCGTGTCTGAGCACTGAACCTTCTAACGTTTGGCTTGTGATTAAAAGCAAAAGAGAAAACTGACACACAGTGTTAATGTCAAAAGTGTTCCAAATACTGGAATAGCAAAGTCCTTTTCTAGTCCGCCCCTTTGGTGTGTGGAGGTTGTGATTGGCTGTTGTTTTGTTTGGGTTTTTTTTACAGAAGCTGGGTTCGTCAGTTCATCATGAGGTCAGTACTCAGTATGAATATTTCTCCATCTCCATCTCTCTCTCTCTCTCTCTACATAGTATTTTGTCTCTTCATTATGAAGAGATTACCGTGAGCACTAGTTTCTGAGATGAACACACCTACACTCCGCTCCAAATAGCATTGCAGAAGGAGAGAGAGACAGCAGGCACAATAAAGGGAACGAGAGAAAGAGAGAGAGAGAGAGAGAGTATGAGGAACAGGAAGAGAGTGAATAAGAGAGAGAGAGCGAGAGAACAAAAAGAGAAAGTGCACCAGAGAGAACAAGGAATGGGATGAGAAAAGAGAAAGTACAAAGAAAAAGAAAAGAACAGAAATAGAAAAAAGAAGACGAAAAGAAAGGCAAGAAAATGAGAGAGTGAATGAGTGAATGAGAGAGAAATAGAGCGAAGAGCGAGAGAGAGAGAAAGAAGCGGGAAAACAAAAAAAGGAGAGTGAATAAGAAAAAGGAGAAAATGAGAGAGAGAGAAAGGGAGCGAGAAAACAAAGAAAGCGAGGAGAGTGAATGAAAAGAAAAGAGAACGAAAATGAGAGAGAGAGAGAGAGTGAGAGAGAGAGTAGATATGAAATAAGAGAGTTAAAGAAAGTCTGAAAGTGGTTGTTCTCTCTCTGGTCCTCGACAGCTGAAGCAGAGGAAGGAGATTTGGGAGAACATTAAAAGCGATGAAGAGAAGACTGTACACAGGAAAACAACAGGATGGAGGGATGAAGAGGGAAGGTAGAGAAGAGCAGCAGGGAGGACCAAGGGTGACCTGGATCTGGCTGCTGTCCACACAGGCCGAGCCTATCGTCATGGTTACAGAGAGTGGAAACCTTCTCATGGACAAGCAGCATTATGGGGAGGCTATAATGATTGCATGAGTGTGTGTGTGTGTGTGTGTGTGTGTGTGTGTGTGTGTGTGTGTGTGTGGTGGGGTTACTGTATGTTATTAGTTGTCTTTGAGAATGCTTAGTTATGGGAGCACTGAGTTCACACACACACACCGACTTGGAAGTTGGGCACTGCCACCCAGGAACTCTGTGTGTGTGTGTGTCTGTGTGTGTTCATATATTTATCATTGTGGGGACCTTTTGTCCCTAAAATCACTTTTATCTGTTTTTGGGCTTTGTGGGGACATTTGAGAGGTCCCCATGAGGAAAAATGACTTTATAGGAAATGTGCTTGTTTTATTTGAGAAACTAAAGGAGGTAAAAGATGTGCTTTTGGTTACTGAGGTTAAGGTTAGGGTTAGGATTAGGTGTAGATGTAAAATTATATACATCTAGTCATTATGGGAGTCTATGGAAGGCCTCACAAGAATGGTAATACCAAGACTGTGTGTGTGTGTGTGGTGTTGTTGTCACACTTGGTACATGTCATGCCTTTGTGAGAAGCTTTAATTTAGTGTTATGTTAAGCCCAGGCTAGATTAAGCAATTACAGGAACATCTCCTTTCAGACAATCCCTTTGTTCAAGCAGGTGTGTGAACAGCATCACACACACACTAATAGTGTTATTTATTTATTTATTTATTTTATTTATTTATTTATTTTTTATTAGATAAGTTTTTTGAAATATTCATAATTAAATATTTGTTCATTATTTTGGATAATATTTTTAATACTGGTCTTACTCAGAACCAAATGCATGCATTGCTACTTTTATTTTTTCCACAATTTCATTTCATTTATTTTATTTTAGAAAACATTTTCAAAAGCTCTTTACTTTAAGTTTGTAGGTGTAACACCTTGTCAAATTACACTGATCACAAATTTTTGTCAATAAAGTATTTAGTTTTTTAGCGTTATTAGAGTTAAGTGTGAGATTTATTAAGATTTTTATATGTATTTTTTACTGCTTTGGTTATTCTTAAAGATGGGCCGATACCACTTTTTTATGTCTGATACAATACCGATGTTGTACATTTGGATATCTGCCGATACCGATATAAATCGATACAGTCACAGTCTTTTTTAAAAAATAAAATAATGCTTTAAAATGTCTGAATACATGACTGAGATTATTGTTATGCTTAAAGAAATGCTTGATTTAAATACTGTTTTCCTACTAAAACAATGTAATAATTACACACACATATATGCTAAATTATTTGTTCTAAAATTGCTCATATAGACATATAAATATTTCTTCTTTGTTATTGATTACACTATAACATTATAAAATTGAAAAAAAAAAAAATTGATCAATTGAAAATGAAATATTGAAGTTTGTCATTTTTAAACCAATTTGACCCTGCTCCACAGAAATGAGCTGCTTTTGCGAAGACTGCATTTCCCACAATCATCTCGCGGGCCCGAACGTGTCACAATGATCTCGCTGGGTCTGGCGTTCCTGAATAAAGCATTCTGGAAAATCTGTGGGAAAATCTAAATAAGCGGCAGAATTGTGAGTAAAGGCGCTGGTTATTGTAAAGTTATTTATCAATAAAATATGGTTTGTGTCTGTAATAAAGGGACATTTGACTTGAACTGGGAGGCGTTTGCAAATACTTGGCTACTCATGCAGGTCATTAATACAGCGTGTGTTTACATCACGAAAAATGACATTTATGCGTTTTTATGCACTTACTTCTGTTTTAGTGCAGGAACATCTCACAAACACTTTCACATGCAGAAGGGTCAGGTCTTATCTTGATCGTGCCACCGAAAACATTGTGTGTCACTATTAAGCGTCCATGTGAAACACACGCGACGCTACTCTAGTGATGAAATAGATTAAAGCGAAACCGATTCTAGAAATTGTCTGAACCATTTTTTGTAAATAAATTAATGAAGTTAATTGGGTCAATACGTTCAGCTCTACTTTACGCCCAGTGCCACTTCCTATATACCAACGAATTAAAAGCGTGCCGCATTTACAGATCGGCTCCATAGAACGGCCCAATGCTACCGATACCCAATCCAGCCATTTGAGCCGTTATCGGACCGAAGAGAGATAGTAGCAGTGAGACAGACAGTAATAAAACCAGACAGTGAGTAATTGAGACACTGTCACAGCTACACCATACATCGACAGACAGACAGATAAAGTAACATACAGACATAGACGCGTTGACAGACACCCAGACAGACAGATGCAGTGACAGACTGCTAGACACACTGACAGAGAGACATATAGCTATAATGACAGACAGATACACTGACAGGGAGGCAGGTATATACACAAAGAGACAGATTAACGAACGAATACAGTGACAGACAGACGAACAGACAGACAAAGTAACATACAGACATAGATGCATTGACAGACATGAAGACAGACAGATGCAGTGACAGACTGATGAACACTGACAAGAGACATATAGCTATAATGACGAACAGATACACTGACAGGGAGGCAGGTATATACACAGAGAGACAGATTAACAGACAGATACAGTGACAGACAGAACACATTGACAGAGAGACAGACAGATGCAGTGAACTACAGACAGAGAGACAGACAGATGCAGTGATTGACAGACAGATAGATACTGACGAACCCAGATGCAGTGACAGACAGATACACTGACTACCATAATGATGAAACACAGACACACACATACATATGACACACATAGTGATAGACACAAAAAGACTGATACAGTGATAGACAGACAGACGGGCCGACAAAGAAACACGGTAGCAGACAGACCCAGAAACAAAATGCATGATGACAGACTACCTTGCAGACAGGCGGACCAAGCCTTGAGCGCACACTGTGGTCACGACCCAAACAGGCATGACACAGTATGCTGCTGTCGAATGGACACAATTTCTCCTCTCAGAGGGAAGGACAGACAACACACACACACATACACACAGGAATCTAGGGCAGCTCATCTCAACTTACATCCACAAATATTAGAGGAATAAGAGCTAAAGCAGCAGGCCTCCACTGAGCCAAAACCAGCCTCAGCAAAAAAGGAGGAGGAGGGAAACACACGCCGACTGTCTAAACGAGTGTAGTGTATGTGTGTGTGTTAAGGACTTCCCGTGCCTGTGTTATTACTGCAGGAGTTGGTGACAGGCAGCAGTTGCAGTGTCTGTGTGTCCCGGGGCTAATAGCAGAAACGATCTGGAAAGCTGCAGAAACAAGGGAACAGGTTAACTTCCTTCTGTACACACTAATAGAGAGAGGCATCAAGTTTGTCAAGTAAACGTATTAATTTACACCATCTGTAGTCTCATCTTAATCTAACTCAGCCTCATCTAATCCTAGCCTAATTTAAATCTAATTCAAAAAGCTAAACCCAAGCATAGTCGCTTACCTTAGTCTCACCAAAATCCTAACCTAAGCCTAATCATGAACTAATTCTCACCCTTCACCTAAATCTAATCATCTAATACTAAACCTAAGACTCACCATACATTTTAAAAAACCACCCTAAAAACTAACCATAGCCATCGTCATCAAACTATTATATAACACTAAATCGAACCGTAGTCGAATGATTACCTAACAGTAATTTCCCCCGAATCCAAACTTTAATCTAACCATAATTGAATCCAAAACCTAATTTTCGTCTTCTTCGTAAAGCTATCCCATTAGGTTCACCAAAACAGAGCCTCGTTGTCCACATGTTGAACTGGCAAAAGTTTCACACCGGATGCCAAATCCCAAACCCAACCGTGATTTAATTATTACATTACCTCACCTAATCTAATCCTACACATAAACCAAACCACACCTCAATCTAAGACCGAACCATATTCTAACAATAAACATAACCATGCTCTAATTCTAACCCTAGCCATAATCTAGTTATTACTCTCTACCTAAACATAATCATAAAATGACCCCAACACTAAACGTAATCCTAAAAGAAGCCTTAAAACATTATCAGCACAAACCCTCACTTCACACCACTTATTGGACACATTTCCGATTTCATTACACACCCAAATGGAAACAGCCTTGTTAATATCTGATAAGTTCATCAGAGTTTAAAGCCACAACATTAATACAGACTTCTCACACACTACAACACCGCACTTTGAACAAACACAATGCTTCAGGACACTAACAAGTTAGAGAGCTTGTAGTCAGTCGGTCGATCAGTCACTCACACACACACACACACACACACACAGTCTTGTATTACTATCTTTGTGAGGTCTTTCTGGAGCTCCCATAATGACTAGATGTATATAATTTTACACCTACACCTAATCCTAACCCTAACCCTAACCTCAGTAACAAAAGCACATCTTTTACCTCTTTTAGTTTCTCAAATAAAACAAAGCACATTCCTATAAAGTCATTTTTTCCTCATGGGGACCTCTCAAATGTCCCCTAAAAGCCCAAAAAAACAGCTAAAAGTGATTTTAGGGGACAAAAAGGTCCCCACAATGACTTAAAGACCCGGCCCACACACACACACACACACAGGAGATCAGAGAGCTTTTTGATGTGTCATTGTAATGTGTGCGAGTTACACAACTGGACACGGTTACTTTCCCTTGACTGAGTGCAAATCCCTTTGATTGGTCACAAAGCTCTTTTCATGGAGCAGACGCTTTTTGTTGTAAAAAGCAAGACGTTTGTGTTATTAGTCATTATGAGTTAAAGTGCAGGACAGTTGCACCCACATCTACTGAGAATCAGTGAACAAACACGACCGAGCGCGACCTCATCAATAAATGAAGTCTAATAGACAGCGGCGACCTCTTGTGGACTTACGCGGCGGATCACAGGATTACTTTATCATTTGTAATGGAGTTGTATTTGCAGACTTTTTCTTCACACAAACCTTGTACTGTATATCCACTTATACACACTAACAAACAAACTTTATTGGTCTGAAATGTTCACAAGTATTTCTGTTAATTAAAGATAGTACTGCGAGAAGAGACACGAAACTTGAAAGAAGCCAAAATAAATCATTTGGTTCTGTGAAAAAAAGGCAAACTAAGTAAATGTATTTTTGCGGGTCAGTGTGGTGAAAAATAGTGTAGTAAAAACAACCTTTAATTTTCAGTTACAGTATTTAGGCATAGGAACTAATTAACACCGCTCTGCACATGTTCGCTATTTCCTGCACTGTCGCACGCTGGTCCTACGGTTGCTAATCAGTAGCATCAGCATCAGAATGTCGCCATTCTACAAATCAGAAAATAAATTTGTTGGTCTCAGACACTTTGACCAACGCAAAATTAAGGTAGGTATTGAGGTAAAAAAATACTTAAAGTTGCTCTCACCAAAAAAAGTGAACATAACAACAGGTGTGTGGTGGCCTCTAGTGGCTGGAAATGGTATTGACCCTCATATTCGCGAGAAAAAACCAAGGGTTTCTACCGTTTTCATATATATATATATATATATATATATATATATATATATATATATATATATATATATATATATATATATATATATATATATAACATTACAACATTCATCAACCTTTGTTGATGAAACATAGCTAGTAGAACATAAAACTTTTCTCCAATATCTTCTCCAATATGTTACCCTTCTTGTAGAGCAAAAAAGTACTTTTTTTGTTGTGCTGTTATTAGTTGTGTGGTGATATTCTTTTAAATACTGTATAAATGATCAGAAGGGAAAGGGGAAACGTCAGCAAGGGAAACGTCTCCAAGCAGGGCTCGCCAGGCTCTGCCTAAAAGCTGCCCATTGCTCCTTCATAGATGGGTCAAATGCAGAGGTCACATTTGGTTGTGGTGCACTGTGTTGACTTAATTGATTTTTTTTGGTATATATATATATTATTTTATGTTTAATATATGACTATCATATAAAATGATTGTATGTGTACATATATCACTATCATCAAATCACATAAGGCACGTTTAGATGAATTATGGTGTGACGAACCGCAGTGCTGTGATTTGTGTAGTAATGCAAAGCTGGTTTGTCTTTAGTATCTCTCCATTCCTCTCTCCGTACGTGCACACACTCACATCTAAACTCGCACCACAATTCAGATTCAGATGTAGTTTTTTATTAACACGTATTTGTTCTGACTGATGCAAATCCAAAGTGCAAGAGGAAGAAGCGCGTCACAATCAACCTGATGCTTTTTAATCCTGTTCTGAAAGAAAGAACAGAACATCTTCAGAAGAAGTAAGAAAATTTGAAGAAAAAAATCTGTTTATATAAACTCTAAAACAGATGCAGGTTAAAACATTTAGTAGACGGTGTGAGAGCAGAAAAGGTTGAGAATGAGTCATCTTGAGAAGAGGACAAGTCAGCGGAGATGAAATAAAGGAGAATAAAATGGATTTAATGTCAAGAAAATAAATAATAAAATGGTCTTAAGATAGACATGGCTGATCATGAATAATGAAAAGATGAGAGACAGCGAGAGAGAGAGAGAGTGTGTGTGTCTCTGAAGGAGTGTTACGTGTTGATGTCCCTGTTTTACCCGAGTCTCTGTGAAACTTTTCTGCTGACCGTGCAACCTTTAAGAAGTCTCTCTGCCTCCTGGCCTTACAGTGATCTCACTGCCTTCCTCTCCTCATATACTCCATCTTCATCATCTCTGAGCTCTTCTTCACCATCTCCTTCCTTCTCCTCTCACACATTGCATCTTCATTGTTTGCATTCTCTTCTTTACCATCTGTTTCCTCTTCGTCACACCACATCTTTTTCATTTCCATCTGATTTCTCGTATATTGCACCTTCATTATCTCCTTCCTCACACTCTGCACCTTCATTATCTCTATCCTCTTCATAGTGTTCATTGTCTTTCTCATACACCACATCTTCATCATCTGTATCTACTTACTCTCTTTCTGAACCTTATTATTTCTGTCCTCTTCCTAACACATTGCACCTTTCTCCTCTTCACGTACTGCTTCTTCGTCATCTCCTTCCTGCGTCTCTAAACTTCACCTTCATCAGCTTTGTAACCTCTTCTCACATACTTCACCTTCTTGGCATCTCCTTCCTCTTCCTGACCCCTGCGCTATCATCACCTAACCTCTTTCTTCACCATCTCTATTCCTCTTCCTCACCCATTCACCATCATCTCCATCCTCTTTCCTCACGCCACTGGCATTTCATCATTTATTTTCTCATCATCACACACTGAAAGAGTTCCTCATCTCCATCCTCTTCCTCATCATTGCACCTTCATTAACTATATTCTTACACACACATACACACACACGGCGCACATTCTCTCATGCCCCATATCCCCAGCACACCCCTTTTATTCTTTCCCTGTCTCTTTTTATATTTCCCTGTGTTCCCCTCTCTCTACTTTTTAATTACTTAATTTTTTCTCATTTAGAGCTAGCACTCTCTCTCTCTCTCTCTGAGATGTTCAATTAATCATTCTGTTTTATTCTTTTAGATTACTGTGTATAAAGGCTTGGTTAAATCACAGTACAGTTATGAACTAAGACTGGCTGACACAACCTAACTCTTAGTGCTGCACAAGATAATTCATGGTGGACAAATGTAAAGACAATTTGATCGAGAGAGGACAAGAGAGACCCTAAATCAGCCCCTCCCCTCCATCAATTAGCTCTGCTGCTCTAAAGTGCATTGTGGGTTGCTAAATTAACCTGTGCAGCACTTATCTCTCTGAGCAGTGGCCGGTGAAGCTCCCTGCGGAGAATCGGCCGCCAGATATCAAACCCACTGCATGGCCATAATTCGCATTTCATTAACACAAGGTGAGGCGAGCAGAGTGCACTTAGCCCAGACGCAGTCGTGCGCTGACATATTCATACCCCTGCCAGTCGACTGGCCCCTCACAGACCCAGGATCAGGGGCTCGCTTCATTAAGTCTCAATCTACTCCATGTAAAATAAACCAAACTAATTCAGCAACAGCCAGTCAATTAAATGAGGGGTGTAGAGGAAAGAGAACACACATAACCATCGCCGCTTTGCCTTTTACCATAAGGGAGACAAAAAAGATTATCTAACCAAACCTCATATTCAGGAGAATAAGGCAAACTGCTCTCCAAAGCGGTGGGATAAACAGCAGGCCCCACAGGAAGAAATTTTAGGGCCATTAAATTGCCATGTTCTGGAACATTTTGTTCTCATTTAAGTGACCCGATTCACACACTGTTACCCATCAGGGCCACGGCAGTCACTTTTGGCTATCCTTTTCTTTATTTTTTACAGCTAATCTATGTTCAGATTTGGATTCTGGAAGCTTCGTCATCAATATTGTATATCGAATTGGTCTATTCAATTGATGTTAAGAAATATTCTTTAATGGCCCATGTAAGAATGATCATTCGCTAAACACCAAAAGGCCAAGTTGTTGCCATAATGTTTCAATATCACTGTTAATTTTAAATTAATATCACCTCAATCACGATTAATGTACAATTATTTTGTTTCTTTTATTATTGCCCTCTTTGGATTGCTGATAAGGTTTGTATACGTATATCGAAGCCTGTGTGCATATTTTATCTCTGCGATTTTTAAATAACCAACATAAGCAAGATTATGTTTAGATTGAGTTCTGAATGTTGGTTTTATTAATTATTGACACGTACTGATACTACTTTTGCTTTAGCAGCTCTGTTTGATTTAGAATCTTGTGTTTATTTATAGACATCTTAGACAATTCTGCTTCACAACAAATTTCTTCAGATAATGCTGAAAAGCAAATATCTCCAGGTCACATCTCAACCATTTTGTAACAACTGTCTTAACGACCGTGATAATAAACTACACCTTTAGATTAAGACATAAAACAAAGCAAAAGGTCATAGGGTGGTTTCCGCAATGACTGAGGTGTTATTTCAAGGAATGTTTTCAAGTAGCTGATTGTGCAGTAAAAAGATGTTTTGCAGTTGTGTATTCATCAAACATACATTTCCTTAGGGAGCAAGCAAGCAAGAACTTTGGCTGAATATGTGAGAAGAATGCAGTAATACAAAAAAGATGAAAAGAGTCAAAAAACGTACAAGTGAATGTACAGCAATGCAGTGGTCATTGGGGCATTCAAGATTACACTGCATACATTGTTTTTAAAAAGATAAAAGGTTCCAAAAATGATTCACTTGAAAAACAATTTATTGGCTGAATATGTGAGACGAATGGAGAAACATTAAAAAAGGAAAAAGGAAAGTTTAAATTCAGAAATGTGCAGTTGGACATTATATTGTTTATATATTTTTTTCTTAATCGTAAATGGTTATATAAACAACACAAACACAGGTGAAGAGAATGAAGAAACATTGAAAAGCAAATATACATTAAAATTAAAGTTATGAAAATCTGAGACATTATGAAAGAGGACCATTTAACATATTCTAAAAAATAAAGGACCTTGAACACTTCATTAACAGAGTATGTGACTAGCATGAAAAAGCACTAATAAAATTAAATTATGGCTAAAAGGTCCAAAAATAACAAGTGGTATGTACGGCAATATTTGTCATTAGACATTTAAGCATTATGCTAAAAATATAAACAATATAATGTTTATATACCGCAAAGTGTGTGTATGGTTCCTTCAAGACCACTTCACTGACTAGTATTTTAGCATCTGTATTAATAATATTTCTTAAAATAAAAGAAGACCACCTTGCTGGTCGAAGAAAGAAGAAACACTAAAATGACACAAAAGGAAAATACAAAAATGTGTATATGCAGCGAATTTTTCTGTGATCGGACCAAATATTAAAAATAATAGATCCTAAATGGTCCACTTTACAGCAACATTTTGAGCTTTGACAGCTTATCGGAGGGAGTCTTCTTACACAAAAAAAAGGTTGCTTATCAATAATAATAATAATAATAATAATAATAATAATAATAATAATAATAATAATAATAATAATAATAATAATCCGTCTTTGAAGTCTACAAATGTACTACAAAATGTAGTCTTGGACAAACTAATTACAAACGTCGGTTACATAAACATAAAAAATACAATTGTAGGATTCTGTGGTCCGCCCAGCTGGATTGATTTCGGATCGCCTTCCGTTTCCACCGAGCGCATCGGTTCGGTGTCACGACACTTTAGCTCCACACTCGGGAACATTTTCTGGCGTGACCGCGCTCTCCACGTCCGACGGTAAGGGCGCGATGGTGTGTTTCATCCGGTACAGCATGACGATGACCAGCGCCAACAGGAACCACAACAAACACACGAACAGTCCCAAATACGTGGACAAACTCGGGAGGTTGGGTTCCGCACGACCGCCGGTGCGCGCCAACCGTGGTGAAGCTCGGTTCCGCGGTGGAGCCGTTAAGGATATCCGGTCTCAAGAAAGCGTCGGGTGTCGGTGTGATAAAGTTCCTCCATATGATCCGCTCGTCTATCATCCCGGCCAAAATAAAATCTCACCTTCCGTGACGTTTCATTCCAAACCGATTACCCTCAGTCACGTATCTGATAATTCTGTCTCCAGTGATCGCGTGCAGATCTGTTTTCTTGCGGAGGCGCGCTTCACACAACCACATGCCCCAGATTCGACGACAATAACGGCTTATTGACATCAATGATTAACAATCGTTGACTTTAGAAAATAATTAAACAAAATGAAGTGGGATTAAGATTGTAAGGAGAATCATATCGTGTTCCGCATCACCGGGCGCCTCATAACGCCTCATAACGGGGGTGAGGCACGACGCGATGGGCAGGAAAATCTTACATGACCTTGCGCGTGTGTTTGTGTATTGCTGGGTTTTATGTCTCTGTGAGGACCCAGTTATCCGGTCCTGGAGTGGATGCAGGAACATTTGTATTGGTGAGGATCCCCTGTTGTTCCCTGAAAGGTGGGCAACCATTTGTAAGGTTTTTGTAGTTTTTCAAGGATATTTTTGTATTTAAGGACTCGTCCTCTTTTGTATTTAAGGTTAGGTTCAGCCGAGATAGATATATATATATATATATATATATATATATATATATATATATATATATATATATATATATATATATATATATATATATATAACACAAGTCAGGATGGGATGTGTCATAAATGTCTGGACTGGTCTCATAACCTCATCTAACTGGGTGGTTTCCTTAGCTGATTTTATTCTCTTATCCGCTTGCTTCTCCAAGCTATATTAACCCTATTTAGTTTTAGTTGTTGCCATAGTGAATATTACAAAGACAAAGGGGAAAACAGGCTCAATGCCAGAGATGTGGAAAGCAGTATCCAGTCAGGTTTTCATTCAACCTGTTAAATCAATTATTATACTGAACCCATTAACAGTCTGTATTGGATTCTATGGACAGGATTTTGACTTGATGAACCTGGATGTCAATTTCCTGCTCATTTGGTACTACAGGGTAGGTAATGAAAGCTTAAAAGTGATGGCTATTTACAATGATTTAACTTAATTATTGCTGAATGATAAAAACAGTGACAGTTTGTTTTACAGCATCTGAAAAGGTCTAAGTTAAATTCCTGGCCAGAGTTCTCACCATTTAAAATCCACTGTAGACTAGGACTGATTGGTTAATTGACATGGGATCTGACTGAATAGAAGTCAGATATTTGCATTTATGTCTGGTGATTCTTTCACAATAAGCTAAACGCAATAATGACACACCATGTGGCGAAAAGTCTTTGCAGACATCTGATTAAACAAAGTTACATGCCAATGTGCCATAAACTCATGAGCAAACCAACGAAACTCATTTGCTTACTTATCTGATAATTTTTATTTGAGATCTCATATCAGCTGATAATATCTCCACTATGATTTATTGTTCTGACTTTGCTTAAGATTTAGCTTAGCAGGGAACTAAAGATTCAAAAGTATAGCAGTGAACTGCAAATATGAAATATTGAGCTTTCTTGTTAATAAGGTGCTCTTTTTTGTCTAGGCCTGTCAGTTTATTAATTTAATTATTAGTGTCATTATTAGTTGAATCGTTTTCAGTTTAAAATATGCTTCATCACTGACTTTTAAACTCTTTCACTTTGCTCACTAACACAAGAACAAACTGAAAGAACCAGGTTTACAGCGCAGTGAGAGGTGAGGGCTAGGAGGTACATTACTGAAGAGATGATGACTTTCTTTCACAGTGCATATTCCGACTCAAGGTTTCTCACCAGCCTGAATTATCATTCCGTACAAAAAAAATCTCTCCACAACAGTCAGGTTTTTTTCATGCATCTCTTTACACAGGGCAAGGAGACTGATCGGTCCTCACAGTGAACGCTGTGCGCTTGGTGCACAATGCCTCTGAGATGAATAGGGGAGATAAAGAGCAAGATTGCACATCAACCTTGGCCGCAATGGTCTGTTCTTCTCCTGCAGAGATTTTAATATTGCTATGAGTGAATGCATGTGCATGGTGAGAAAAGGGTTTCAGTCAGGACTAACAGTTAAGACCAATTCGAATGTGCCTGTAGTGTTGTATAGGAGGACAGATATTTACAGATGGCTTTTAAAAAGCTGAAGGTGTTATTCCTATGGTTAGATTAAACTCTTAAATTCTACAGGCGCTTATAAGACATTTACATTTACAGCATCAGAACTGCAGTCCAAGGAAGCCTGCTCTTCATATTTGTGAACCTAACAGATGCTGTTCAACCAAGTTACTGCTAGCCTAAAAATGACCAAACCATTCTCTCTCTACCTGTTGCCAGTTGTGTTTGTCTGTTCTTATACCAGGACCTTGCTGTAATGCTCAAAATCCATCAAAACAGATGAGATGAACAATTGCAGGGTCTATGCAACCTTGGTCCTACAGAAGCCTTATTGTATAGAAACCAACAGGAAACTCCATACCACTGTCGTCCTAGGCTTTCACATTAGGGGTTTGGAGTCGGTAGTATGTAAAGCTGCTTTGGGGCCACGTCTACTGTATAAAGTGCTGTAGTAATTGAATTGATTTTTTTCAGCTCTGACTCCTCAGTTAGTCCTTGAAGAGTAGGTCTTCAGAAAATGCTTAAAGACTGCAAGGGACGCTGCAGTTCTGGTAATGACGTGAAATCCGCCTCTCAGGAGACAAAACTGAAAAGAGTCAATTCAATGGAGTTTTATTTGTATAGCTCTTTTTACAGCACACTTGATCACAAAGTAGATTGACATATTACTGACATCTCACACTTATTTTACTAATTAAGAAGTGTATTTTGAGTAGCTTTAGTGTTTTTGTAAAACCTTACAAAGCATTACAGTATGTCACTCTTAATAAAAGCGTCTGGTTGATGGACCATGTCTGATTGCGAAGGGTTTGGTAATTATGGCCTTATTACACTGTTACAACATATTTATGGTAGCTAGCTCAATTAAACCAAAAACGTCTTTAGATGTTGAGCTTGAATTCTGCAGAATTGGAGTTTAATTTTTATGGTTGGAAGGGAACTTACAGAAATACTGCAGCTTCAGTTGACTGATGACTAGAGGTATCCAACTTAAATATTCAGACAAATGGAGACAAAAGTTGATTGAAAGCAAAAAAGTAAACAAGCATTAAACAGGCAGAATGCACAAACAAAAAGCGGGATGGAAGGACAGAATGGAGAACTGGCAGACAACAAATAGCTGGACAGATGGCAAAGTGAGAGAGGTGTGTTTCTCGACACAGTAGCAGCTGTGTTTGTGTGTGTGTGTGTGTATGGGAGAGACTAACTGTTTGGGGTGTGTGAGGAGCTCAGCTGGTGACTGAATAAACTCTTATGGCTTGAACTCATCCTCAGAGTGTCTCAATAATTTATCAGTGCTTCTGCTTTTTCCCCTTTGGAAATCTCTTCTTCTTTCTTTCTTTCTTTCTTTCTTTTTCTTTCTCTCTCTCTCTCTCTCTCTCTCTCTCTTTGTATCTCTGACATCTTCATTTTAATGGTGCATGAGCAGAAACGTTTTTGCCAGAAATAGCATTCTGTGTATAGCAACATATCTAACATATCTAAATATTTCACTTCACTCCATATGAGAAAATTCAACAGCATTTATGATATAACCATCCATTTATTCAACATAAATTCTTTATGCAATGCTTCACTTGGATCTGAAACTGTAAATAATAATTATGGATCATAATTTATGCCTCAATGGTTTAGATAAAGTTCCAATTCAAATTGACAGACTTGGTTACAAACTGAAGTAGAATATTTGAAGACTTTTGCGCACTATAATAATAAAAACTATAGTATAATAACATTTTAATGGCTAAAGAAATAAAAAATCTTGTTAAAATTATATAACGCCATGTGGCCCTGACCTGTGAATGAACTGCAGTTTCTCAGGAATAACTTGGCTTCAAGGAGTTGTAAAGTTGAAAGTCGCTCTCTCGCTCACTCTGTGTATGTGTGTGTGAAGGAGTATTTTTAACACATACTAAAATATCACACTAAGACGCATACAGCACTGACTCCTGACTTGCATTAGGCTGTAGTTTTTGTCTCTCCTATTCTCTATAGGCATGATTTGCTGACCCAGATTTTCTCTCTGGGGACTCTACCTTACCCAAGATGTCCTCAGTGTGTCCTAGTAATGTCAACACATAGAGGAACTCTAATCGTTCCTCCCACAATCTGATATAAAATGCAGACAATGCTATTTAATGCATTTATTTAATAGAATGACACTTAAAATTGCATACCACTTGAATGGAGAGAAAGATGCCCATGATATAATATTTATGCTCATAGAAGGCCTATGTTTCTACATTTTTTTGCATTTTGTTAGTATTTTTATTTTTCTGGCATTCCTGGTGATACTTAAACATGTGCACGGTTACTAACTTTGGGTGTCCAGAAAAGTGAATGATAATGTAACATCTGTTTATTGACAAACGCTTATTAGTAAAAAGATGAAAGATTTGATTAACTCAGTGATTTGTGCTGTTTTAAACTATGACTAGACGGGAAATAAGTTTTAAGTGAATGAGTGAGTATTTGTCATTGTGAACACACCACAGCACAGAACACAGTGCACCACAACCCATCCGTGAAGGAGCAGTGGGCAGCTAACAAGTGCAGCACCGGGGACAGCACCTTGCTCATCGGAACCTCAGTGGTAACCCCACCGGTCTGGGATTGGAACCTGCGACCTTCTGATCATGGGGCAAACATCCTACCGTTACGCCACCAACTGCCCATTGACTTGAGGGAACTTGCCAATATACAAGTTTTGGCTATTACATATAATTGGTCAGCAACTGGCCTGTCTAGCCTATTCACAAACAACTCGAAAAAGGTTTGAAGAATTTATGAGGTACGCAGAGTATGCAGAAAAGAAAAAAATTGCTTAGCACACTGAAAAATATAGAAAAATCTAAATAAACAATACTAGAATCCATATTTTAAAAGCCATTGATACACTTTAACAAGTTGTTTTTAACAATAGTTCTGATTTGAGTTTAAATTATCAAATTATCAACTTCATTCTATGACGGAACTTGAAATTACTGGAAATCTAAAAATCTTGTTAAAAATGTGTAAGGGTGCATTAGTTGGGTCAGGCGGCAAAAAAAACCCCAAAGAAATAGAAAACTTTAATCGTTCTTTGCTAAATCGGGGCTCCTGAATTGGTTTTATCCCCAAACGGCCAAAACGGCCAGGTTGTAACACCACACTTCGCGAACTCTTAAAAAAACCGCAAAACTCCGCTTCTCCTTTTGTCCCTGCTACTGTGGGAACTTGGCGTTCTGCTTTATCAACCGTAATACGGGCCGGTTTCGGCCGTTGGGTGGCGCACGCGCACCTTCTGTTTTCCTTTATGCACTCCACGCGCACATACCGAAGCGCGCGAGGGGCCGAGCTCCGTCAGTCTGTTGCGAAGTTTCCTTACCGACGCCACGCGCAAGACGCCGTCCGGCTTGCTATGCGAACATGTCGGTGAACGAGGTGTACGTGTTCCGCCCGTTCAAGCTGATCGCGCTGCTGTGCGTCTTCCTCGCGCTCTGCCTGGACGTCGTGGCGCTCGTAAGCCCTGCGTGGGTGACGGCGGACGGCTACGCGCTTTCGCTCTGGGAGTCCTGCCGGGAGATCGAGAACGACTGGAAGTGTATCTCCACCCTCAAATCCGGTAAGAAAGCTCACGGTGCTCACGTTCGGCGCGGAGGTGGGAGAAACGCCTGCGGTTCGCAGTTTAAAGGCGGCGTCGGTGGCCCGAATGCATCACGAGCCTTTCAATGTTAAATCGAGGTTTTAAAACTTGTGGTGTCACACGTTTGAGGATTTAAAAACTTTGAGAGCGTGACCTTCGCCGGTTATAACGGTTAGTTAGCAGATAACAGTCGGACCTTGTTGGTTCGGTGGTGGAAGTAATAAATTACCGCTACTCGCATCACTGTAATTAATTTTTCTGGGTACTTGTACTTCTATGAGCATATGTTTAAGGCTTTTACTTGCACGTGAATACACATTAAAGTAAATCAGCTACTTCGTTTACATTGATATTTCGTTACTGATTTCGCATACAATTTGATCTAATATTCAAAAGTTTGACCGGCGTTTCGGTAGTGTTCATATGTGATTATTAGTCTTCACAGAAGCCATATTTAGTCAGATTCTTTTTAAAATTTCACTTCACAAACAACCTAATAAATATTGGAAAAGATAAATGTTATTGCGGGAATGTTATTCAATATCTACGAATAAAAACTAATGAGTACTTTGCATGTTTTTGAGAAGAACACTTAGTACTCTTAAGCCCTTTTTAATGCCAATGCTTTTTAATACCAATTGTAACAGTACTTGTACTTAAGTACCTATGTTTAGTACCCTTTCCATAATAAAACGACTCCGGTTCACAGTTAAAGGGCGGTTCTGGTGACCAGAATGCGTCACGAGCTTTTACCGTTAAATTGGGGGTTTAAAACTTAAAAGGCGTTCTTAGAGCATCAGAGTGGGAGTTTCCCCGGTGATAAACTGTTGTAACGGTTCGGGTTTACATAGCGAACGAACATTCCAGCAGATAACAGTCGGACATTGTTGGTTCGGCGGTTAAACCGGAGCGGTTTTTCGCCCCCGAAACGGACCCCGCGGCTTTGTTTACCCGCAGCACGTGAAATTTCCAGGGGGTGAAGCGGCCACCAAAGGCCAGAAAAATCGGTTTTGTTGATTTATTGCAGGGCACCGCGGATCTCACCCGCTGTAACTTATACCGCTTTAGAAATGCGCGGAATTTGCGGTGAATATCGGTGAGACTAACGTGAAGCGATCAGACAATAGCCCATTGTTTATTCACATCTGTCTGTCGCTCTCATTCGCCCTCTCTCGCGCTCTCTCTCTCTCTCTGTCTGTCTCTCTCTCCCTCTCCCTCAATCTGTTTATTTCTGCCCCCTTTTTTCTCTCCCGCTCTTTCTTCCTCAGTCTCTCTTTCTTTCCGTTGCTTTATCATCTCGCTGTCCAGTCTCTGTCTCTCTCTCTCTAGATCTGTCTTTCTGTCTCCCTGTTTCTCTTTCTGCTCATTCTCTTTCCATCTGTCGGTCTCTCTGTCCCAGTCTCTCCCTTCTACTCTGTAACAATAATGTACTGTAAGTCTCCCTCCATTATTTTTACACCCCATTGTTGGTGTTATCCATGTAATTGATGCTGTAACTCTCCAGACTTTAGTCTCATCGTTTCCTCAATGCTACTTTAAAGCCTCATTCGTTCATCCCTCGTTCCTCCTCTCCCTGCTGGGTTAAACAGTCTCAGATCAGAAATTAGATGCACTTTCCTAGCTAACTGCCTTTTCTCTCACTGCCTGTATCGGTTGGCACTGTGCGTTGCCTGAGTGACAACCTCTGACCTCTGCGTGCATTGTTTTTGCTAACTCTAGCCCTGCTAACTCTACTCTGGTGTCATTACAACGTAAACGTGATGCATTACTGATGAGACACAAGAGGAGTTCAAACTCTGGGGAGATGTTGGGGTGGTAATTTGAAACTTTTGTGTCTTTTGAAAGCACCTTTGTACTACTCTCTCCCTCTCTGTTTTAGGCCCAATCCCAATACCCCCACTTAGTCCTACCCCTTAGCCCTACCCCTCCGTTTTGCGCGTACCCGCGTAGGGAAGTGTTGTCCCATTTCTTATTAGCAGCGAGGGGTAGTGGTGTTCAGCCCTCAAGATAGCCCTCGAAACGGAGATTTTTCAGATGCTGACTCAAAACCGAGTGAAAGAAGAAAATTTCCACAATACATTGCAATATACAATCAAGAAAAGAAAAGATGGCTAGCGGTGTGGGGTGAGAAGTTCATAAATGTAAGTACATCTTTATAAATATGTATTATTCAGAGAGAAAGCGTTCAAAGTTCTTTTTATGTAGTTTTTTGGCTACGACACTTTTGGGAAACTCACCCCCGACTGTTTTCTGACGTAAGCGAGTGGTGTCCCGATTCCTAGGTAAAGATTTCAAGCCCTACCCCTTGTGGCTACGATCTGTGAAGTCAACTTCGAAAGGGAGGGCCCTCGAAATCAAGTGGTAGGGCTAAGGGAGGAGAAATGGGATTGGGCCTTAATCTGTCCTTATTTATGCCTCTGTCCCTCAGTTTCTCTCCTTGTCATAGTCTGTCTCTTTCTCTGTCTCCTGGTTTTTCAATTTCTCCCTGTGTCTCTTTCTGCCTGTCTCCCAGTTTCTCTCTTTCTCCTTTTCTGTCCCAGTCTCTCCCTCCCTCTCTCTTGCCCCTTGATCTGTCTTTCTTTCTGCTTTTTGTCTTTTTTCTTCTCTCTTTTCCTGTTTTGTCTGTCTGTCTTTATCCCCCAGTTGGTTTCTGCCTAGTATCTTTTTGTCTTTCTCTTTCTGCCTTCCTACTTCTCTGTTTCTTCATCAGTCTCCATTTGTCTCCCTCTTTCAGTTCCAGGCCCTTTCTTTCTGCGTGTCTTTCTATCCTAGACGGTTTCTGTCTGTCCCTCTCTCAATCTGTCTTTCTTTGTGCATTTGTCTCGCTGTTTCTCTTTCTGCTTGCCTCTCTCTTAGAATCCCAGTTCTTTGTCCTTGTCTTCCTCTCCTAGTCTGTTTCTATCTGTCTGTCTTTATGTCCCACTCTATCACTCTCAGTATGTTTTTCTTTATGCCTTTGTCTCTTTGTTTTACTTTCTCCCTCTGTGTCTCTCTCTCTTTTTTGGCACAGTCTCCTTGTATCTGTCTTTCTCCTTCTGGCTCCATTTGTCTCTCCTTTTGCAGTCTCTTTCTATAAATCTGTAGTTCTTTAGCATTCTACTTCTGTTTGTCCCTACTAATGTCCCTACTGTTTGTTTCAAGATCTTTCTCTCTCTCTCACCTCTGTCTCATTGTTTTTCTCTTTTTCTCTCTGTCTCAGTCAGTCTCACAATCTGTCTTTCTTTATGACTCCTTTTTTCAGCCTGTCTCATTTATTCTCTCTTTCTCTCTCTCTCTGTCTCTCTTATCTGGCTCCCTTTCTCCCTAGTCTCTCTCTCTCTCTTTCTTTCTTTCTTTCTTTCTTTCTTTCTTACTCACTCTTTTGGAAGAACTGAAATCTCTGAACAGTCACTCAGCAGCCACTGATGATAATGAGGCTACCTCCCTGCTGGCTAGAGATGCTCTGAGCGTGTGTGTGTGTGTGTGTGTGTGCGCGCGCATAAGCCCTGGAGACATTTCTGTGGGAAAAATGAGCAAGTGGCAGACTGTATGTCTATGTGTGTGTGTGTGCCTTTGTGTTTCTTTTCTCTTTCTAACTCCACCCCTCCCCCATAATTCCTTAAGATCTATCCTAAAGGATCATTGTAGGACACACACACACACACAAACACACACACACAATGACGCACATTCCTACGCATAAATACAGGGTGGAGACTGTGCCCATGTTAAGCCAAAGAGTTAATTGCTCCTGTGTGACCAACAACACACACACACACACAAACTGATGGCCATTTTCTATTGAGGACACACCTGTTCACCCTATTGTGTCTTTGTGTCCTGTTCTGCTTGTGTCCAAGTCATCAGTGTCCTAGTGCAACTCTTAACACCCGACACTTGTGTTACAAATATAGAGATAGATATGTGTTACTCTCTTATATATTAAAAATAAAAATGTAATCATTCTCAGGAAGTCTGTATAATACTCCAGATTTTCACTGCTCTATTTGTTACTTTACCACCCTCACACACTAACCATTTTTAGGCAGACGCTCCACTAAGCTAATATGGCAAACAGCAAATGAAAGCTCATGTATGACTGAATTCCAAAATTTACCACAAGTTGTCATTACTAATTAGGCCTTTAAAGATGTGAGTTCCTGTGAAAATGTAGACAAAACTTCAAGCTTACACATTTTTGACACACTTCACATTTAGTCAATTAACCAAATAGTGTTCAAGAGTCTACTTCTTTAGTTCTGCCTAGAGGCTTATGAACACTGACTTAGCATCATTCCAAGCCTTGTTGTATATTAAATGTAAATGCATTTGTGGATTTGTTTACTGGATGAAATAGTTGCATGTAGTTAGCTACCTTTTCTCTTTAGCTTGCAATGTAGCTAATTACTGTATTAAAACAGTAGCTGTGCCCTGCGGTGTGTTGGCGCCTGCCCAGGGCTTGTCCCCGCCTTGCGCCCGAAAGTTGCCGGGATAGGCTCTGGTCAAAGTCAAAGTCAAAGTCAACTTTATTGTCATCTCTGCTATATACTGTACAGATACATAGAGAGACGAGACGACGTGGCTCCAGGTTATTTCCAGTGCAAACAAACAAAGAACAGTAGAACAGAGAATAAATAGGCAGTGGCACGACTAGGCACACGGAATAAACAATAAATAAGTAAAAATACACATTAAACAATAAACAATATACATTTTAGACTAGACAGGGATCCCCGCGACCCCAGTTGGGATTACAGCGGTTCGGAAAATGAATGAATGAATAAATGAATGAAGTAGTTTGGCTGTAACTTAGCTACTTTTAATTAGAAGTAGCTTGGAACTTGAAAAGCTAGCGATTCAAAGTAGCTTTCCCAACATTACTCAAATCTCCTGTATGTTTTATCAAGGGCTGTGACTCAAAAGCCTTGGTTACGCCCGGCATTGAGCCGAAGAGACTCGGCGTTCCCCAACCGAGGACTTAACCCAGACATGGGAAGCGAGCAAGTCAAGTCTGACTTAAGACGAGTTCTTACTTAATCCTACCTCCTCTGGGCTCGCATCGTTCAAACATTCGATACCATCATTCATCAGCATCAGTCTCTCTCCCGCCCGTCTTGAGTGACGGACTCAATACATTATCGACAGGCCTGATCTCCTAGCATCTCCTGGGACAAGAACCTGCACAAACAACACACACACACATTGAGAGCATGATTGTGTGTCATAGCTGATTGTCCCTGTGGTAGACTTCCGAGTAAAGAGCTCTGCTCCAACTCTCTCAACCGTCTGGTTCATCTCATTAAAGCCAAGACCCCTTGAGAATGAGACAGAGAAAAGAAAAAGAAAAGAGAAGAGGAGGAGGTGTATTTTAAGCTTTAAGCTTCTATATTGTGACATACGTGGTATAATCACAAACGCACATAGTGAAATGTAGAAGTTTAGAAATGAGAAATTATCAACATAAATGAGAAATTAACAGCTTCCTTTTGAGATGTTTGACAACTTGCTAGCTCCTGAAACAGCTACATGCTAATTAATCAGCTGGACGCTATACAAGAAACTAAATTAAAAGAGTAAAAAGAAAAATGAGTAGAAAATATACAAAAAATATGTTTCCAAGTAAATATTTATGCAGTAACAGTAAAAGATAAGGTATGTTTAGGTATGTAACCCTAACTACAGAGATAATTAGCATACTAGCGAAGTTAACCTGCTTGTTATTCTTTTGCAATTAAATGAATTTAAGAGCTTGAGAAATTTGACAAGTGGCCCGACTTACTAGCTCCTGAAACAGCTAGATGCTAGTTAATCTTTGGAATTAAAGGAATTTGTTGTAAGTTAACTTTTTTTGGAAGTTTTTTTTATCTTTATACTTTATCTTTAGTGAAATTACCACCAGAAAGCTCTGTGTGGCCTGCTGGTGTTGTGAGGATAAGCCTACGATGACGGCTGCGAGCAAAGAGCAGAGAAGAGCAAACCTCGATCCCACTGATGAAGACCTCTGGGAGCAAGAAGCGTTGTGCTTTTAAAAGGCTTCTGTCTCACAGCACGCGTTTCGGCTTTAACGTGTGATAAGCTTCAACTTCGGAGTGGTTTTGATGATGCTAATGTGACTGCAACCATATCACAACCAAAGTCAGAGATGTCGTTCCTGACAATTTGAATGTGCTTTTGCTAGAGTTAGAGTTAAAGTTTCAAATGAATCTTTTACATTCCCATATTTATCTGATGAGCCAAAATTGAGAATAGACAAAAATCTATTAAATATAGTGCCTTAAAAAGGTTTTTAATTAGTTGTCTCACAAGCATATAAATGATCAAACTATAGTACTTGATTAATGTACTTCATTACTTACTAGTATTATAGTATTAGATTGAGTACTTTGAACTTGGAGTATTATCATTATTAGCTACTGAGTACTACAAGTAGTAGAGTAGAGTAGAAGAGTACTAAACTACTCTACTACAACTATAATGAAAGTAATATACTATTCCTCCTGGACATCTTGATTGAAAACACTGACTACTTGTTATATTTTGCCTTTAGTTTACCTGCAGTGACAGAAAAACTGTTTTTTTTTGTTTTTTGGAAATGTGATATAATGGAGGAACGACCTTCGGTTGTCTTTAGTGAGTGTAATTGATTATTTGTCATTGTGAACATACCACAGCACACAGTGCAGCACAACAAAATGCATTTGACCCATCCAGGAAGGAGCAGTGGGCAGCTTTTTGGCAGCACCATTACGCTACCAACTGCCCCAAAAAGCTTTCATGTAATAGATGGACCGAAACCCATCTATGGTACAGCGTAACCAAAGATATTGTAGTTACTCTGACTGTGGTCAGTCTGGTTCTGATCTTTTTGAAAATTAAATGGATCAGAGGATTGGCATCATATTTTGTTTTAAAAAAAGAATGAAAATAACTAAATACAGCCAAATATTTTTAAAAATATCTAAATATTTAAAAATTTTGTTTTTTTACAATTTAATAATTTAATACACTTTTGTAGTTTCAAAGAATTATTATTCCAGTTACAATTTAAAGGATTTCTGTGATTCTTTTCTGTATAATGAAAACAGAAAAGAGAAACTTCTTGTAAAAAAGAGCACCAAACTAAATAACTAACAGTGAAAAGGAATCTCTTTTTAGCCTAATTTTGTCTGTTTGTTTGTGTGCGACATTAGTGCCTTTGAGCATCTGCCGCACTGAAAGTCCCCCATGTAGCCTCGTCCGCGTCATCATCATTGGGTGGAGTTGCCCTTAAATAATTCTCAGTGATGTTAACTCTACAGAGACTGTGGGCTTCTGACCAGAGCGCCCGTCTCACAAGTGACGGAGAAATGTCGGATATGAAAATTTCATTCGCCGTAGCGCCTTTAAATACTGTAATGATGAGAAACGCAGATGTTTCATCATCTTGACGGCTCTGAGTCAACCCTTTTCTCACGTTAAAACATTTATCGTGTGAGCAGACGCATACAGCATACGGGTCCGTTAGGGAAGCCAATAAAGAACTACAGTCAGTCAGTTTGTCTGCCTCTTGAATTATTTAACATGTCTAAACTAAGAGTGACCCAAAAAAAACTGAGAAGTAAAACAAGCTGCGCCGTGTTGACGCTAATTTATGTGAAGCAAACAAATGCGTTCAGGCTGATGGGCAGCTCAGGGACTTTTGCAAGTCTCATAAATGTGAAACTGAATGTTGATTCTGAAAGTTTTAGAAAAATTGCGTGTGTGGCTAATTAAAAGAGCAAGGATGTTGATCTGTTACAGTTGTGTGACTTTAGAAACAACTTGCAACCTCCCGCTTGCTTTTTTAGATCATGAGGAAACAGTTGCGTCTTGTGACATGGCTCCTTGTGCAGTGTGAAATCTGTCCCCAGTGACTTATGGGCTACCGTCTAATGACTTTTTGTTTAACCTTTTAAACAGGGAAAAGAAAAATGGAGCCAAAAAGGTGTTTTTCATCATTTACCACGCTAGTGTAGTCTGCATAATTGCCAATCAAGTGCCAGTTTTTTAGTGTGTTATGAAAAACACATTTTCATAAGGATTTTTCAGTATAAAACCTTGCAAAATGGTTGTAGTTTGTGTATCTGTACTGTTTGATCATTTTAGCATCTTCATCGCAACATCAACATTAAAATTGCACTTGAAGTCTTAAGTTATAAACTTTATTACAAAACTATACGCAGATCCACTACTCTACAGAATTATACCAATCCTTCTACATTACTCTGTCAGCTGTACAAAATTAAATTTGTTAAAGTCTTAAATTAAAATCACTAGATGTAAATATTGTAAATAACAGTGTAACATTGCAAAAGATATTGTCATTTATTTCTGATAGTGAGCAGCCCTATTTCCTGCACATTTGAATAATACAGAAATAATACTTGATAATTTCTGTATAAAACACGATTTGAATCTGTAATTTCTGTATAAAACACGAATACATCTTCATCTCTATTCACAACTAAAAGAAGAAATATCGCAAAATGCCACACAACACACAGTGTCCCCTTATCAAGGATTTTTCATTACATGGTTCAGAGGTTTTTGAGGGAGAATACAATTCCTTCTCTCTGGTTATAATTTGCACAAAATCTTTATGTCAAAAACCGCAGCTTCGTCCTTCACATTCATTCTTCCTCTTTGTGACAAGCTGTGCTGATGATGCGTTAGCCAAAGTAGACGCTGTAGAGCGAGATGGAATCCAACCACCGATGTGGGAACCTCAAAGACCCTAAAAGCAGAGGCTTTGAGCAGAAATCCCCCCATTGTCTCTCTGTTTACCTGCCGGAGACGGCGAGATTTAGGAGATTTTGGGCTGGAAACTGTTTACAATTAACAGGAATGTGGAGCAGCAATTATTCTAATAATAATGATAATGATGATTATGTAGTAAATAGCAGAGAAGAAATCCTGCTGGTTTGTTGTAGACGATTAAAGGAGCAGTTCTATTTATAAAGCAGCACTATTCAGAGACTGTCAGTCATGCAGTGTTAATGAAATAACCTCTCTCACTCACACACTGTCTCTGTCTCTCTCTCTCTCTCTCTCTCTCTCTCTCAGATTGGCAGATAGCCACACTGGTGTTGTTATTAGCCGGCGCATCGGTGACATTGGTGGCGTTTCTTGTCGCTCTGATCTCCTTGTGTAGAGGCACACACAGGAAGCACTACCGTACCGTGGCTGTGTTTCTTTTTACAGCAGGTAAGAGAGCACCAACACACGCGCTCATATATAAAAAGTCAGCAAATGAGCACTGCCTTCAATGTACACCACTTAGTGGACACTTTCTAATGGATTCAGACAATTAGGACGTAACCGCATGGAATTCCGTGATATTTTTATACACACACACACACACACACACACACAGTGAAGGCAGACTTTTTCACTAAAATTTGGCTTTGAAACACCACACACTTAGAAAAAATATGTGCGCTAACACAGAGACGACTGAACTCAATCGGTGGCGAGAGTGAGGCACCTCACAAGGCGGGAGATCGCCCCAATGCCACTGATACCCGATCCAGCTATTTGAGTGGTTATCAGACCGACATCTGATCCACGTATCGGATCGGTGCCATCTCTAGTGTAGAGTAGGAAATTTATCACCAAAATAAGTTTAGACTGGATACACACACACATACAGATTCATCACACTGACTGATCCGTCTTATTCCTAAATATGTGTGTGGTTCAAACTAAATTCACACACCGACAATCCCACAGCTAAAATCACAGTCTGACCACTGCCACTGTGTGTGTGTGTGTGTGTGTGTGTAAATGCAGAGGCAGACTGAGACAGTGTGTGCAGACAGACAGGCGCAGTCTCATGCACAAGGCTTACTTAGAGAGCACTAATCAAATCACAGCTCATTAGACACGGAACTCCAAGCACTCATCCCTCCCTCCTCCCTCTCCCTCTCCCTCTCACCCTCTCCTCCCGCTCTCTCTCTCTCTCCCCCCCCCCCATCCCTCTCTCTCTCTCTCTCTCTCGCTCTGTCTCTCACTTCTCTAATCAAAAGAATGTCTGCACTTATTTTTAAGAACACAGACGGTAGCTTGTGTGAAGTGATGTTACACAAAGGAAAGAAGGGCAAACATAATCAGCAGCGGAAAGTACAGAGAAAGATGGGAAAGAGGGTGATGGAGAGAGTTACGAGAGAAAGAGAGAGAGAGAGAGAGAGAGAGAGAGAGAGAGGGAAATATGGGGAGAGAGTGAAGAGAGGACGGGAGAGAGAGGGAGAGGAGAGAGTTGGGGGATGGAGAGAGAAGGAGAGAGAGAGTGACGAGGAGAGAGAGTGAGGGATGCGATACAAATAGATGAAGAGAGTGAAGAACGAGAGCAGGGGATGGTGGAGAGAGAGAGAGAGAGAGAGAGAGAGAGACGGCGAAAAGAAGGGATGGACATAGGAAGGAACTGAGAGAGTGAGAAATAAAGAGAGAGAGAAGAAGAGAGAGGGAGGAATGACGAGAGTGGAAGGTTGGCACAAAAAGTGAGAAATGAAGAGAGAGAGGAGCGGAGAGAGGACAGGGGGAGGAGAGAGAGGAATGGGTGGAAATAGATGGGCAAGAAAAGAGAGTGGGGGTGTAGAAACAGGTGGAGAGAGAGAATGAGGAATGGAGAGATTGGGGAGAGAGGGAGAGGGACAGAGAGAAAGAGAGGGATGAAGAAAGAGATATACGGAGAGAGAGAGGGACGCAGATAGAGGGACAGAGAGTGGGGATGGAAAGGGGGAGGGAGATACAGAGAGAGGGAGAGAGAGATATGGAGAGAGGGAGTGAGATGTGGATGGGGGATAGAGTTTGGAAAGAAAGAGAGAGGGATGGAGAGACAGGGATGGAAAGAGAGAGATGGATGGAGACAGAGAGAGATGGTTGGAGACAAAGAGAGGGATGAAGAGAGAGAGAGAAGGAGAGATACAGAGAGAGGGAGCTGAGATTGAGGGATGGAAAGAGAGAGATGGATGGAGTCAAAAAGAGGGATGAAGAGAGAGAGAGAGATACAGAGAGAGGGAGTTGAGATTGAGGGATGGAAAGAGAGAGATGGATGGAGACAGAGAGAGATGGATGGAGACAAAGAGAGGGATAAAGAGAGAGAGAGGGTGAGATACAGAGAGAGGGAGTTGAGATTGAGGGATGGAAAGAGAGAGATGGATGGAGACAGAGAGAGATGGTTGGAGACAAAGAGAGGGATGAAGAGAGAGAGAGAAGGAGAGATACAGAGAGAGGGAGCTGAGATTGAGGGATGGAAAGAGAGAGATGGATGGAGTCAAAAAGAGGGATGAAGAGAGAGAGAGAGATACAGAGAGAGGGAGTTGAGATTGAGGGATGGAAAGAGAGAGATGGATGGAGACAGAGAGAGATGGATGGAGACAAAGAGAGAGATGAAGAGAGAGAGAGAGAGAGAGAGAGAGAGAGACAGAGGGAAGGGAGAGAGATGGATGGAGACAAAAAGAGAGACAGAGGGCTGGGAGAGAGAGATGGATGGAGAGAAAGAGAAGGATGGAATGAGGATGAAAAAGAGGTGGAAGAAGAGTGAAAGAGTTTATAAATGGCAGCTTCTCTTTCCTTCTCTCTCTCGCTCTCTCTTTCTGTCTCTCCTCACAGTGTTGTTCTTGTTGTTCTTTGTGAAACATCACTTCACCCAAGCGACTGCCTGTGTACTTATTTCTGCTGATTAGAGGGGAGTCTGACAGAGGGTTTATATAATTTTAGGCCAGTTCACTCCTCACTCATCCTCCACCTCTCTCTTTCGCTCCCACCTTCTCTCTCTCTCTCTCTCTCTCTCTCACTCGTTCTTTCTCACAAACGACTGTATGGATACATTTCCTCCTGGACAGAAACACCCTGTTCCTGCCTTCCTCCTCCTCCTCCTCCTCCCCCTTTCCTCGTTTTATATCAGTTCAGTTCCCTCTCACTTTTCCTCCCCTCCTTCCATCTCTTCTCCTCCTCCTCGATCTGTTCTTCCTCTCCGCCATGTGAAAGCTCTTCAGGAATACAACATTCTCTTTAATTGCTGACGTGGGAGCTGCGTTTCTCAGCAGGAGGCTGATGCAGTGCGAGGAGCATTACAGTGTCAGGATTAGGCTTTTACAAGCTTTTACACACACACACACACACACACACACACAAATGCAAACACACACACACACCCACAAGCTGAATCACATTTCAGGTCAGAAAATTTGCATCCGCATCACACACTGTTCCAAAAAGTGGAGTCGCTTCAATCACACACTCAATAATTGTACGTATGTCGATTTTCGGGCTATATGATGGTGTGTGTGTGTGTGCGTGAGATTTGATTGCACTTTATGGAATGTTTGGGTTGAGTGCGTAACGTTATTTGTGGTTTGTTGTTGTAGTGTTAATGATTGCAGCAGGAATCTGTTCCCATCACACACACACACACACACACACACGCACATACACGCACACACACACACACACACGCACACACACACACACACACACGCACACACACACGCACACACACACGCACACACACAGCTGGTCCTGGATCAGGATACACATTGCATTCCCCAGAACCCCAATACACACAGCATTATGTAAGACTTATGTAATTACCCACAGAGTTCAACACCCTCACACACACACACACACACACCCTCAAACACACACACACACACACACACACACCCTCAAACACACACACACACCCTCAAACACACACACACACACACAGCCTCGGTAGTCAAGCAGCAGACCAGGGCTGATGTGTGGAAAGAACAAATAAATGGATAATGAAAGGAACATTGAAAGACAAATGTGCAATTACTGGGTTAGAACAGTAACAGCTCCCTCTCTCTCTCACTCTCTCTCTCTCACTTTCTCTCTCTTCCTCTCACTCTCACTTTCTCTCTCATTCTCTTTCACTCTCTCTTTCTCTCTCACTTTCTCTTTCCCTCTCACTCTCACTTTCTCTTTCTCATTCTCTTTCACTCTCACTTTCTCTCTCTTCCTCTCACTCTCACTTTCTCTCTCATTCTCTTTCTCTCTCACTTTCTCTCTCACTTTCTCTTTCGCTCTCACTCTCACTTTCTCTCTCTTTCTCTCTCTCTCACGCTCTCTCTTACTCTCTCTCTCCCTCTCACTTTCTCTCTCACTCTCTTTCTCTCTCTCTCACACTGTCTCTCTCACTCTCTCTCTTTGTCCCTTTTATTCTCACCCACTCTTTTACTCATTTGCTCACTCGTTTCCCTCTCTTTTTCTTTCCCTCATTTCCTTATTCTCACTTTCTCTCTCTCTCTCTCTCTCTCTCTCTCGCCCCCTGCCCCCACCTCGTGCTCACTCTTTCTCTCTCTCTCGCCCCTTTTTGTTTTCTGTCTTTCTCCATCTATCTTTTATCTTCTCACACTCTTTGTTTCTCTCTCACACTCGCTCTGTTTTTCCTTGTTTGCTCTCTCATTCCCGCTCTCTCTTGTTCACTCACACTCACTCACTCACTCACTCACCTTCTCTCTCTCTCTCCCTCTCTCTCTCTCTCTCTCTCTCTCTCTCTCTCTTTTACTCGTTCATTCACACCCCCATTGACTCACTTTCTCTCTCTCTCTCTCGCTCTTGTTCGTTCACACACTCTCCCTTCTTCTCTTGCTCACTCTCTCACTCACTTCCCCTCCCTTTCCGTGTTTCTCTTTCACTCCCTCTCTTCCTCCCTCCCTTCCTCTCTTTTTGTCCGTTTCTCTTGCTTGCCCACTCACTCTTTTTCTCTTCCTCTGTCTCTCTCGTTTGCTCTCCCTCACTCCCCTCCCTCTCTCAGTTTCTCTCTCTCTCTCTCCTCTGATTTATATCTGAGTTTTCAAAAAACAGGCATAAACAGCCATAAAAAGGCAGCGGAAAAAAAGAACTTGTTACAGAATTTCAAATGAAGCCCATTTTGTGTGCGTGTGTGTGTGTGTATATGTGTTTGAACGAGAAGAAGAAAGAGACTTGACAGAGAGAAACTAATTCAACATCTTTTACTGACACCCTGAAGTCGGCCTCCAAATGACTACAGCGGCTCCTGCTTCCAAAGTGTTATGATACACTACGTCTTTCAGCTTGTGTGTGTGTGAGTGGTGAAGTGTGTGTGTGTGTGCGTGTGCGTGTGTGTGTTTGCCTTGCTCCCGCTGTAATTGCTTTCAAGCCTCATGTGGATAAAGGTCCCCTTATAGTGCTAGCAAGCAGGGTCATTATGGAAGTGTGTGTGTGTGTGTGTGGCTCGTTTGGGAGGTGATAAAGGAGAGCTCTGTCTACCTTATTGGGCTGTGATTTCTTGCAATGCACAAAGCCTGCTTCTTTTTCATAGATTTTCAACCGCCCCCAATCAAAACACACACACACACAGGGCCAGTCTCATAAAGGAAATCGTCTTGGCCTTGGTGAAGAAAGCTACCTGCTCACCAAGTGACTCAGTCGTTCGCACTTACGCACACAAACACACACACACACACACACACACACACACTCCAATTTGTTGTCTCTATAAGCTGTAAGTTGACCTCTTGACCTCTGGCCAATTTCTGACCCCAGGAGCCCAGTTGAGCTGCTGTTATATTGATTCATTCTCAACACAGCAGTAGCTTTGATACCGTTGTGTGTGTGTGTGTGTGTGTGTGCTGTGAGTGTAACAGCTCGACAAGATTTTTAAGGCTGACACCCATTTTGATAATTGAATTATTTCAAGGGCAGTTGAAAAGCGTAACGGTTAGGGAGTTCGCCCCGTGATCGGAAGGAAGATCGGAAGAGGTGGATTGAGGATCAGAGAGGGGAAAGAACAGGGAAAGAGGGAGGGATATGAAGGAAAAAGGTTTTGATCAGTTAAAAGTATAAAGGCACAAAAAAAACTAGCAGTGGAGTTGCACTCGGCTCTCTAGTGGACAATCTATGCAACAGCAACACTCCTAACATTATTATTGAACATTATTTTCTTAAAGTTTTTCTTACATTTCTTCTTAAAAAGGTTGAGATATTAAAATAGCATAATATTAAACAACTGTAGGATTGATGAAAACCCAATTAGCTAACGTTTTGCACAAACTTGCATGCAATAAAATATGCATACAGCAATTTTATATTCTGTCCTTACCTAAGGACTAATCTCAAATAAACAATATTTATGAATGTCAGAATATTCATCAAAACTGCGGAGGTGGGTTTTAAGAACAAATTTCTTTTTAAGTGCGGTTATTGAATGAGGGTTTTTTTTGCTTCACAAAGACACCAGCCCGGAAATCCAGCCACCAACTCAATGAAGTTATAAAATCAGGATTACTTCAGTTCTATTCATGTCATATCGTTATTGCTGATATAAACACTCCTGTGATTTGTGCCAAACTTGTGAATTACTGGCTATGTTTTTGTGCCAGCATACCAAGCGTTTTTTGTCTGATTTTCTTTTTTTTTTTTGCCCTCATTTTCGTATTCCTGTCGTTTCTTGGATTTGTTTGCTTCATTGACTGCCTCGGCTTTCCTTGAACGCCGCCCATCTTGTTACCACAATCTCTGTTTGCGCTTTGCTGCTTAACTGCTGGTTTCATAACTGTATTTGCATACCTTTGTGTGAACATGAAAATCATTCTATTAAATGACAGATTTTTCGGATGCAGATCGGGTTTATCATTGCCATGTAACACGCATACACACACACACACACACACACAAAATTTGACTGGAATCACTGGGACTAGATAAACAAAAATAGCTTACCTTGTGGTTCTGGAGTAGACTGCAGTTCAAACACTACAGATAGCCATAAAGAATGTGCTAGATGGACATTTGGCAGCTGCTGCCATAAAGACCCGAAAGAGTTTGATTGGGTCAGTGATTTTATTGTAATTTCTGTGTTATTATAAAAGCTGACACTAATTTGTTTCCAGTAAGGTCATATTGGCAACAGTATTGGCTGTCCGATTTATTGGCCAGGCTTTAATTTTTAAACACTACTGAGTGGAGAGCAGTCAACAACTGTACATAGTATGAGATGGACTGGACACTTACAAGAGTGTGTGTGTGTGTGTGTGTGTGTGTGTGTATGGAAAGGTTAAGCCCGGTTAGTTTTTTATAAATAGAGCCAGAATGCCTTTATAAGGCTCTGTATGACTTCTGCTTATACCATCAATGCTGTTGGCTCCGTTGCCATGGCGCCTCTAACTTCTTCCACAACGACATTATCATCACTCCATTTACATAACTCAACCAGTTAGATTATACACAGTACACTTTAGCAAAATGTTATTGTATTAAAGCAGCAGAAAACACTCAGAGCTGCGTCTTTTTTAGATGTTTTCTTTTTGCCACAAATAATCTGCCAGTAAACGTGACAGGAAAGTAGATCGGTTCTTGATTTTCGTGTCACAGTTTCCATTTAAGCCTTTAAACAGGTTTCCGAAAAATCTGTCATTTAATAGAATGATTTTCATGTTCACACAAAGGTATGCAAATGCAGTTATGAAACCAGCAGTTAAGCAGCAAAGCGCAAACAGAGATCGTAGTAACAAGATGGGCAGCGTTCAAGGAAAGCCGAGGCAGTCAATGAAGCAAACAAATCCAAGAAACGACAGGAATACGAAAATGAGGGCAAAAAAAAAAAAGAAAATCAGACAAAAAACGCTTGGTATGCTGGCACAAAAACATAGCCAGTAATTCACAAGTTTGGCACAAATCACAGGAGTGTTTATATCAGCAATAACGATATGACATGAATAGAACTGAAGTAATCCTGATTTTATAACTTCATTGAGTTGGTGGCTGGATTTCCGGGCTGGTGTCTTTGTGAAGCAAAAAAAACTCCTCATTCAATAACCGCACTTAAAAAGAAATTTGTTCTTAAAACCCACTTCCGCAGTTTTGATGAATATTCTGACATTCATAAATATTGTTTATTTGGGATTAGTTCTTAGGTAAGGACAGAATATAAAAATGCTGTATGCATATTTTATTGCATGCAGCTTTGTGCGAAACGTTAGCTACAATCCTACAGTTGTTTAATATTATGCTATTTTAATATCTCAACCTTTTTAAGAAGAAAAGAAAAACTTTAAGAAAATATGGACGAATGAGGCCCCTTTTGGAACTATTAGTTAGGAGAAAGTGGAGCTAATTTGGGGGTTTTACACGCCTATTTAAAGATATTTTGTAACATGAAAATGGCAAATTTGAACTCGGAATCATGAAAGTGAGTGATTATTTGTCATTGTGAACACACCACACCACAGCACACAGTGCACCACAACCAAATGTGACCTCTGTATTTAACCCATCCGTGAAGGAGCAGTGGGCAGCTAACAAGCGCCCGGGGAGCAGTGCTTGGGGACGGTACCTTGCTCACAAGCACCTCAGTGGTAACTTTACCAGCCCTGGATTCGAACCTGCAACCTTCTGATCACGGGGCGAACACCCTACTGTTATCGTGCATCCTCATCTGGAAGCCATGCTTGTTAGTTCATTATCTTTAGTCATTAGTACATTAGCAACTTAAATTGGAATTGGCATGATGGTGTTCTAGTGGGTAGGATGCTCACCTCTGGACCAAGAGCTCACGAGTTTGAATCCTACCTCCAGCACTAACATCATTGGGTCCCTGAGCAAGACCCTCAACCCGAAGTTGCTCTCATGGAGAGTGTCATCGAAAGGGGAAATGAAGTTGCTCTGAAACATTGGTGAATGTCCGAATCTTGGTGAAAACTGCGTGAGTGGGTTTTAAGCACAACTTTTGGTTGCCAAATGAAGTCCATTTCTTTTTAAAGCTCAGTAAAATGATTTTCTGTGGAAAAAGGTTAAACAATGAATACACAAAATGACCGTCACTTCGACTTTCTGTTGTGTGTCAAAGCAGACAACGTGCTATTTTTTTTTAAACACTGGTGTCTGGTTCGGGACGCAGCACGTGTGGCAAAGCGGCCCTTCAGGAACAATACAAGAGGATGTGTGTGCGCGTGTGTTTGTTTGTCGGGAGTGGAAAAGGGGGGATCTAATGCAGAAGAATGCATTCCAGAACAGTGACATCACCAGCTCCTGCATTCCAGGCATTGTTTAACGGAGCGTGCTTAAGGTTCAGCTGTAATATCCTGTTCCGAAACCAGCACCACATATTAAATATCCTACAGAGCTGATACACATCTCTCCCTCATCCTCTCAATCGCTCAATCTCCCTCTCGCTGTTATTAAAGAATGATAGAAGATAAGGGCGTCAAAATCTTTACCCATATTTCAAGCTAAGCTTGCTTAGTGGGATCAAATTAAAAAGCTCTTTAACCCTCTTGGTCCCGAATTGGAGATGTTGTAACAGTCAGAGAGAAGGCTGTTGGCATGAAAAGTCACTTTTCTTTATAGTCATGCCAGTTTCAGTGTTGCTGAAAAGAGTAATCGCTATAGAAAATGTGTAAATCGTGTGTTTGTAGAGATTAATCAAAATCAGCTCTTATAATGACAGATAAATGACAACTAAAAAAAGAAATGGATACAGAAGATGATAAAATAAAAATATAGATAAAATTATGATAGATAAAAATATTCAGAAATCCAAATATCCCAGAAATATCCAAAATATCATCAGAAATTTTAATCCAGCAATTTTCATGTATCAGTCTTGTATTGATCAGACTCTAGCCTGAAAAGCAGAGTGTTTTATTCTTCATTCATGATCTGAACCACTTAATTCCAATCCCAGATCCCAAACTAATAAAACACTAGGGCGGCACAGTGGCGCAGAGATTAGCGCTTCCGCCTCACAGCGAGAATGTCCTGGGTTCGAGCCCCGAGCCTTTCTGTGTGGACTTTGCATGCTCTCCCCATGTTCGTGTGGGTTTCCTCCGGGTGCTCCGGTTTCCTCCCACAGTCCAAAAGCATGCAATATAGGATAATTGGAGACTCTAAATTGGCCCCGTAAGGTGTGAATGTGTGTGCCCTGTTGTTCCCTGCCTTGAGGCGGCAGCGCTAACCACTGCGCCACCGTGCCGCCCTAGTGTTTTATTAGTTTGGTATATTTAAAATATACAGTTTTATGAAAGTAGCTATTACAGTGTTATTACCGCGATTTTGCCAAGTTGTTGCTGATTGGGGCAGTTGGTAGCACAACAGCCCCACGATCGGAAGGTCGAACCACAGACCACTGAGGTACCCATGAGCAAGGTACCATTCCCAAGTACTGCTCAAACAACTGCCCCCAGAGCCTGTCCCTATTTCTACATTTGGTGCTTATACTTAATTCTGTTTTCCAAAAACTCAGCCAGTCTCACTTCAGGAGTTTGGGATGTGAATTTTAGTTGTGTGTAATGTAAAAAATTAAATAAATAAATAAACCCCTGCGCCGGAAAGTTGTTTCAGGCCAGAACAATGACTCAGACGCCACCGTGGCTGTGTAAATTCCGCAGTGATGTCACTCCAGTGCTGTAACGGGCCAGATGTGGGCTTCTGGAACTGCCCTGCTGCATTCTGGGGGGGGGTTTATGTGGACTGTAAAGTTGAAATGTTTTATAACTTGTAACTTTTATATCTTATGTTTAAGGAATTTATGATTATGACGCATCTGTTCCACTGTGTATTTATGTCATTAATGCCATGAACTTGGTTTGTGAGATTCAGGGTTGTTAAAGATGCGTTTTGGAGGATAAATAGAGGAGGAGGAGGAGGAGAGAGAGAGAAAGAGAGAGAGAGGGGATAAAAGAGTGAGAAAGAAGGAGAGAACAGGGAAAGACAAAAGATGGAGACGGATGGAAGGTGATTTTTGGAGTCTGCAGCAGTGAGCAGCTGTTTATGTCTGATGGAGCAGAGCAAAGTGTATGAACGGGGCCTCTGGGAGGGTGTGTGTGTGTGTGTGTGTGTGTGTGTGTGTGTGCTGGAATGTTGTCCCCCCTTTCCTGATAATTCATTGCACCAATACCCCACCAGTGGATCTCTTGCTTGTACACACACACACACACACACGCACACACACACGCACACACACACGCATACACACACGCATACACACACGCATACACACACGCATACACACACATACACACACACACACAGCTGTGTCCTCATTATTCAGTCCATAGACAGTGCTGGAAACTGCAGGTTCAGAACAGCGTAACAGTGACTCTGGAAAACCAGCCAGCAGATTCATTAGCAGCAAGATTGGAGCGTTACATACACACACACATAAACACACACACACACACAGAGTATCCAAGCATTCAGATGCAATTTAGTCACGCGGTGACCCGTTCACTCAACAGTCTTGCAAGTCAGCCCGCCTTGTCAAATCATTCCTTCCAAAAACCCATGAAAACATGTTTTTTTCCCCATAGTTATTACCAAAATCAAATCTGGAAAAATGAAATGAGTCTTTTTCAAAAATTTCCATTTTGCACTAAAAAAAAAATGGAAACCTCGGACAACACAAGTCACATCATTAAAAAGAATTGGTTGCAATCTCAAAAACCATAAAAAACTAACTGAATGCAAAATATGCAACCTAACAAAATGCTGTCCTCTTTAGAGTCCTCAAACTTTGAATTTTATGTCTCTTAAAAAGTATGTAAATATTAAAACAATTTTAAATACGTTTAAAACAATTAACTATTCAACTGATGGGAAAACTGACCATTTTGAAATAATCGTTAGCAAGTTTTTGTCATTGTGAACACAGCACAGTACACCACACCAAAGTTTAACTTCTGCACTTGACCCATCCGTGAAGGAGCAGTGGGCCTGGGAAGCAGCGCTTAGGGACGGTAACCTTGCGCATGAGTACCTCAGTGATACCTTTACCGGTCCGGGATTCAAACCGGCGACCTTCTGGTCACAGAGTCAACTCCCTAACTGTTACACTACCCAAAAATAGACCTCTGCATTTGACCCATCTGTGAAGGAGCGGTGGGTGGCTGTTTTTTTTGGCAGCACCTGAGGAGCAGTGCTTGAGGACGGTCCATTGCTCATGAGTACCTCAATCCTGAACTTTGCGCTATATTTACAGTCCTTCAAGTCAGCTTCAGAATGTTGGTCAGGCAAACATTGGCACTGACGATTCCTAGGGAAATGTGGGCCAAATTTCCTCAAACGATTTATTTGGATTTTTAAACAGTTACACATCAGCTCCCAGATTAATAGTGTGAGTTGGCCCTGTGATTGAAGGGACGCAGGTTAAAGTTCCAGACTGGTAAAAGGTACCACCGCGGTCCTCACAAGCAAGGTACCGTCCCCAAGCACTGGTACTGTCCCTGAGTGCTGCCAAAAAATAGCTCCTTCACAGACGGTCTGTTTTGGGGAAAGTTGGTAGTTTAACGGTTAGGAAGTCGCTCTCGTGATCGAAAGGTCACCTGTTCAAATCTTGCACTGGTAAAAGGTGCCACTGAGGTACTCACGAGCAAGGTACCGTCTACAAGCACTGCTCCCCGGGCACTGCCCATATCAGCTGCCCACTGCTCCTTCACAGATGGGTCGAACGCCGAGGTCAAATTTCGGTGTGGTGCAGCGTGTGCTGTGTTCATCATGACGTTCATCACTCACTCTTAGTTCATTTCCAGTTGTCATTCATGTGCCTTGGTGCACCCTGCTGAAATCGCTCCCTGCACCACTTTGGGAACCACTGCAGTATGCAGAGCCTGACTCTCTCTCTCTCTCTCTTTTCTTTCCCTCTCCACAGTGGTGCTGCAGGCCTGCGCGCTGGTGCTGTACCCCATCAAATTCATCGACGGCAAAATGCTCCAGAAGTACCACGAGTTCAACTGGGGCTACGGTCTGGGCTGGGGGGCCACCATCTTCATGCTGGGAGGGGGCATCCTCCTCTGCCTCCGGACCGATATGTATGAGGACGGCATGTACTGAAGATAAAAAGACTGGGCACTTCCTTTTTTCTCTCTTTTTCGCGCTTTCTCTCTCTCTTTCTCACACACATACACAAACCATAGGGACGATTCCTTTTACTTACTGTATAGTATACAAAGATGAGAGAGAAGGGGACAAATTAGTTTCTGGGTCATTTAGGGTCCAGCTCATTAATCTAAACTCTGACACACACACACACACACACACACACAAGAAGCAAGGACTTAATGAAAAGTTCTGAGGTTTGCAAATAAAAACTCAGCACTCGTCTTTTCACACCCATGAAAGTGGTAATGCTTTTGAAAGGTCAAACACACGCACGCACACACACACACACACACACACGCTCTCACACACTTAGGCATGAAATACTGCTATATATAGACAGAGCAAGTGAGCCCAGGCTGGCACTGTGAGCTGTAGGAGAGATGAAGTAGAAGGAACAGCTGTTTGAAATAGACCACAACTCCCAAGATTTTCTGCGTGGGCCCCCTGGCGGCCATTTTGAGAGATATGCCATGGCCTCTGGCTTTGACCTTCGACCTTTTTTCAACAGCATATTCCACGGATCTCTGCTCTCACCGACGGACGAAGAAGGGAACTCTTAAAGCGAACCCAAACCCCACGAGGGCTGGTTTCTTTTTACTGAAGTCCTATACCTATTTACCTTTAGTACTTTGTATATTTCTTGTGTTACATAATGATAGAGGACATATCATCTTGTTAATTTGTTTATATTGTACCCAACTATGATGTATAATTGAGCTTGAGGGGAATTATATTTTCATGTTTGGTAAGTTTGCAGTTTTTGGAAACTGTAGCGGGACCGGCTTCACGGCATATGAGTTACTTTTCATTCTTCATTCAAAAAAAAAAAAAAGTCAATAAATGGTACCGTTGAATGAATATTGGTATGTTTTTCATTGTGCATACCTCAATTTACAACATTTAGGCTTCAGAAATCAGCTGAATTGTATAGAAACAGATATTTAGAACATGCGCAGTGGTTAGTGCTGCCGCCTCACAGCGAGAAGGTCATGGGACGGTTTCCTCCCACAGTCCAAAGGCATGCAATATAGGTTAATTGGTGACTCTAAATTGGCCCCGTAAGGCGTGAACGTGAGTGTGATTGTGTGCGCCCTGCAGTTGTTCTGGCGCCTGCCCATGGTTGGTTACTGGGATAGATATTATTTTAAAAGGCATGAATTAATGAAGTTCCATTAAAGACTGTTTAATAAATAAATATGTAGTGTAAATAATCAGAACTATTAATGATATGTGACTCTGCACGGCAAAACCAGTTGCTTGTCGCAAATTTTCAAAATTGAATTGATGTTTTCATGAAAGGGCATAAATCAACCTTCAAAACGATACCTATATCGAATGAATCGGACAACATATGACTGAGATATCAACATTCAAAGGAGTCGGGTTTCTCCTGTCACTCCAAGTGAGAAACGGAGAAATCTGCCTTTGAAGTTGACTATCGCCGTAGCACTCACAGACGCTTGGTGCGGTCGCAGTTACGTTAGCATTTACGGTAGCCTACGCTGCATTCACAGCCACACGGATAGCCTACCTGCGTTAGGTTAACTGAACTCGGGAGACGAAGATGGATTCCAGAGAAATATCTTCACGCTAGTCAACCAGTGGATTTACCGTAAATATTGGAGTAGAGCGGTCAAAACAGAAACTTTTAACATTCTGCTGGAATTGAATTCCTCACCTCAAGAAAGTCACATTTTTAGGATGGAAAGGGTTTTTCAGCGAAATTTATTCACAACAGTACAGTATAGACCTTCCACTGTTTCAAAACACTAAAAACAAAAAATCCAAAATTTTACCCCACGCAACATAAACGGTTGCTTTTCTGGGAAACCTCCGTTGCGACAAGTGACTGGTTTTGCCGTGCAGAGTCACATATAGGGTTTGAAGTCAGATTTTCTAGTCCTAGTGCAATTTGCATTTATCCAGTGAATCTGTCAAATAAAATATTCATCTGGTTAATGAGGGTCATCTGTTGGTTACTGTTGGAATAATGCTGTGCAAAATACATATAATATATATAAAGATGCTGTAGCAAGCTGAGAAAACTCATCTTAAGCCAACTGAGCCGCTGAGTGCAAGGACAGCTGGTAATCTAACGGTTAGGGAGTTAGCCCAGCAATCAGATGGTCGACGGTACAAGGACCAGACTGGTAAAGGTACCACTGAGGTTCTCAAGAGCTACTTCCTGAGCGATGCAGCTCTTGTGCTGTGGTGTGGTTAGAATGACAAATAATCACTTAAATAAATCAGCTTGTTCTACCAGGCCGTTTTATCAGAATAAAAGTACGATGTCCTTTTAAAGTGTCCTAATGCCATATCTGTGTAACGTCATGTATAGAACTAAAATGATGCGTCTGCCAAACTCACTAAAGAAATCACGACACAATCACCAGTGTTTTTAGGTTTATTAAATTTGTTCTTAATAAAGTTAAGACATTTAAATAGTATATTACACAACTCTAGAGTTGAATAAACCCAATAAGTCAGTGTTGGTGATTTGTAAATTCTGTTCTTAGCCAAGAAAAAAATCTCTAATAAGAAATCTTTGGTGAATGTCAGAGCCTTTGTGTAATTATTTGTTAGAATAAAAATATATTAACTGGTACCATCCAGGTTTGGACGGTACCAAAACCAGTTCAAAGGATTCCAAAACACATTTTAAGCTACTCAGAAGTAAAATGTCACTTACATGACCAGGATAAGATTACAACTTATCCTAAACCCAGCTCTCACAGAACAAAAAGATGCCCATACAATGCCCCTTAACATCACATCAATGCACAGAAATAAAAACAAATCTGATTAAAATTAGACATCAGGGAATTTTTTAATTTAATCTAAAAACGCTTTGCCAAGGTGTGTTGGCACCAAAACCTACATAAAGGGTTCTTTTGTATGTAACATTAAGCACAAGACCAAAATCAGACATCAGTTGAAGATATGACATATATCATAAACACATCATGGTTTTTAAACCAGTATGGGACCTGTACATGATGTCTAGCAGACCGAAACCTGACGTCTGCACCATGTAGGGACAATGCTTGTACACTGAGAGGTGTTCAAAACACATCTGTAACTGCTTTGCCAAGTTGGCGTGCCACCAAAACCAACTGGTACAGTTCCAAGCCTCAGCTTAAAACTTTCATGCATGAATTTCGAGCTGTTAATTCAAAACCTATTCAGGGTTGTCCTCAGTGCACAAAAGGATAAAGCCATTCATAAGTAGTCTGGCTTTTTATGGACCAAAAGATGATGATGAGCAACTAAAATGAAGTGCCAAAACTAGAAAATGAAGTGCCAAGCAGTACAAAAGCTCAACGACCAAGCTAAAGAAACAGGAATTTGGGAAGGAACCAAAACACATGCACCAAACAAACGAGAAACCCAAGCACATCCTCCTGCTTTATGAGCAGAGCCGAGTTCCAATGTGAGTCCCCTCTTAACCGCTTCCCACATCCCAAAATACCCCCAGAATGCTATGGCTGGAATGTGTCACTTTTAGCTGAAGGAGGAGAGTTGGGTAAGGGAAGGGGGTTGGTTTCACTGATGAAACTAGTGGCATAGATCACAAATTTTACTACAGTACGATATTATATCAACTCAGTGGACAGCAATTTGACGTCTGCTGATGTCACAAAGTTTGTTATTTTGCGTTGATTCAGTTCAGAAGCCAGTGATTGATGTGAGACAATGTCAACAAAGTCACTTCCATTCATATCAAATCACAAAAAGAAACCAAACTATCATCTGACATTTTCATTCCTGATCTTCTCTTTCAATATAAATTCATATTAGGGTTTGGCAATTAATCAAGAAACTAAAGAGGTCAATTATTTCAATTATTTTAGAAATTTTTTGTACACTTTCCCCCCCTAAGCATTCCTTCATTAAAAAAAAAAAACATCCATCCCAGCTGTAATAGTTAAGAATACTTACAGTACAAACCTTCTGAGGTTGTGAGGGCAAAAAAACAAACAACCCCTCCAAAAATTATTATTAATCATAGTCAAGTAAAAAACCATTCAATTAATCATGATATTGATTTGAGATAATATCTCCTAGCCCTGAGCGATATTACAATATGTATGATGTCTGATCAATATTGGATTGATGCTCTGGTGATGCGATGATCGTCAATGTCTGGATGTAGACTGATGTATTGTTACACCCCTAACTGCAAGCAAATGTAGTAAGGGCATCCAGAAACCTTGTGTCCCCAAGGATGAACGAAACGAAAGCAAACCCACGGCCTACGCCCAATTATGGAGCCATTAGAGGAGGTGGAAAGGGGCAAATTGGCCAAAGGGGCAGAGTTACAGAGCAGCTCCTTTAATGAGCTCGACAGGCCTGAGCTGCCAGGATATCGATGCCATTACCTCTCCCACATTTCCACAAAGCCCTAATCGCAGCTCGGCTGTGACCGGACAAGACCGGGGCTGAAAAGAGGAGGAGGAGGTGGTGGTGGTGGAGGTGGAAAGATCTCAAATTAATCACCCAGAACGCTTCAGACCTCCAGTAGCCCTTCTGCTTTTTTGGCAGTTTTTTTTCTATGGCTGAGCAATTTATCTGAAATAAAACTGACTATATATAACCAAAACTGTGTGTGTATGTATATATATATATATATATATATATATATATATATATATATATATATATATATATATATATATATATATATATATACATACATATATATATATATATATATATATATATATAAAGTATCTCGGAATTTTCAAGATTGTTGGAAACCCATTTCAGGTGACTACCTCATGAAGCTTTCTTCGAGAGAATGCCAAGAGTGTGCAAAGCAGTGATCAAAGCAAAGGGTGGTTATTTTCAAGAATCTAAGATATAAAACATGTTTTGGGTTATTTCACACTTTTTGTTTACTACATAATTCCATATATGTCCAAAATTTTGACTGGTAGTGTGTGTATATGTATGTCAAAAAAAAAGTCAAAGTCAACTTTATTGTCATCTCTGCTATATACTGTACAGATACATAGAGAGACGAGACGACGTGGCTCCAGGTTATTTCCAGTGCAAACATATATATGTACATACATACATACAGACTCTGCCCTGTCCGTTGTGCCACTCCACCCATTTGTGTTTTCATCCACTTTAAAATTCACAAAGACACGCACTCTTCCATTAGAAAAAAATATCTCATTGATGGTTGAACATATTTAAAGTACAAACCTTGTCAAAACCAAAATACTTGTTCATTAATTATAATCGAGATAAAATATTCAGTTAATCGTGATACTGATTCGAGGTTGTATCGCCCAGCCCTGTCAATTTCAGTTGCTGGAAGATAACAAGGCCGGGGCGGAGAACGGAACAATGCCATAGCACGCTATCAAATCAGTCGCTAAGAGATAAACCAGGGAGATAAGGTGATTGGGGCAGGATGGGAGCACAAACAGCTCTGGCACACGATGTAATGTTGGGGCACAGATGTTGGGAAACCAGACAAGTTTATTACACTGCCAGAGAGAACAGACTCGCAAAGCTGAATTAACAGCCGGGGAATTTGAGATGGTCTTCCCTCTGGAAAAGCTAGGATAAAAGGCCTCAGAAGGGATGTTCTCTCTCCCCCCTCTATCCATCCATCTATCTATCCATATACCTGATTTCTGTCTGCCTGTCTGTCCAATCGACCTGCATGTCTGTCTGAATCTATCTATCCATCCATCTTTCTGCCTGTCTATCTGTCTGTCTGTCTGTCTGTCTGTCTATCCATCGATCCAATCTATCTGTGTGTCTGTCTGAATTTATTGATCTGCATGCCTATCCATCCATCCATTTATTTCTCTTTGCAGCCATCTATCCATCTATCTCTCCATTTTTCTGTCTGTCTGTCTGTCTATCCATCGATCCAGTCGATCTCTGTGTCTGTCTAAATCAATCTGTTTGATCATATCCATCCATCCATCCATACATCCATCCATCCATCCATGAAATTCTCTCTTGGTCTGTCTATCCATACATCTATAATTAAACTGTCTTTCTATCTATCTATTTGTCTATATTAGTACAAAATACGATTAGGTTGAGCCTCTTCCCTCCTTCTACCATTGAACATCGCTCCCCTTTCCTGATGCTCACACTAAAGATTTTTTCCCACTCTTACAAACTCTGCAACTGCTTGAAAAATACATTGGTCTTTTTCTTGCTGCTTTAATGAGACACAAAGTAGGGCAAAGAAAGAAGGAGTTTTTCTGTCAGTTCTGGGCCAGGCGGAGCCATATTTCAGCAGGAATGTCCTGGTACAACTGTGCTTCGTTTTGCACAAGGGAATAGGGATTTCTGTACCGTAATGCCATTCCACCGAAACGGCTGAGTTAACAACTTTATTACCTCGACCAGGAACAACAAAATAAGGGTGTTTACAACGACACAGTAAGCCGAACTGTCAGGGCGTCGGAAAAGCACGCCAACACATATTTATTCTGGAGAACTGGAGGTGATGAATTTACACTGCAACACCCTTCTCCGGGTCCACAACAAAATGACAGTCTTTAAATAATGGTGTATAGAGTACTAGGGGTGTAAATCACAAGTTTTATCATGATACAATATTATATTGATTCAATGGACAACAACTCGTGTGCCAATATTATAAGTCTGCTAAAATACGATTTCCATTTGATTCAGTTCAGGAGCAGGGATCGATGAGACAATGTCATGAGCTGATTTAACACTGTTACTTCCATTCATGCGCAAAAAGTAACTAAAATATGATTTGACATTTTTATTCTTGAGTTACGCTTTATAAAGATTGTGATGAAACCAGCTTGCATAGTCAGGGACATTAAAATATTTACGGTTTTAAATCTACATTTCTATTTTGGAATGATGCTGTGGGCTTCAAACAGTGAATCAATGTATTGAGGTATAGTTACTCCCCTGTAGAATACATGAAATCAATACTTAACTAAAGTAAGGTTGAAAGTCTTAAAATTAAGTGCTTTAATGGGTGCGTTTTCCATAATATGGTGCCAGTTCTCACATGACTTTAATTCCAGAAATGACGACAAGACTGGGGCACAAATCAGCATCACGCTGGCATGGAGTAAGATGTTTGAGCATTTTTTACAAGTTCAAGGTTACGGATTTTGCACCACAAGAGTTGAGGTTGTGGAATTATTTTCCATATATGCATGACCACTTCTCATAAACGGCAAAGTTAAGTGTAGCAGTGTAAAACGTCTTGCCAGATGTGCAATGGTGTTTTGGAAGTCAAGTTTGGGATCATCTGAGGGGTCACAAATATGCTGAGCCTTTTATGATGGTGGAGCAAAAAAAACTAAACAAAAAGGGAAGGCATGGGAAGTTGGAAAGTTACCAAATCGTCAGAATAAATTACTGGCAAAAAATAACGATCATAGGAAAAAACTATAGGATTGATTATGAAAGAAGTGGATTATTTTTGTTGGATCAGCCAATAAAGGTATTCATTCTGCTGCTATGACAAATAAACAGTATTAATAAAACCAAGTCAAAACAAAACATCTCCACAACAGACAAAACACGTATGACAAGGAGTGTGTCAGTACAAAGAACGCAAAGAATGTACTCGTATTGTTAGCAAGAATGTTTGCCTTGCCTTATAGGAGCAAAATCATAGGAACGCAAGGACGGAACACATACCAGCTGTGGCCAAAAAAAGTCTGCCTTGTACTGGCACGGTACCCTATCTGATGCCACTTCTGCCAATTCCATAACAATCAGAAACACATAGTTGAAAATACTAGATAATAGAGCAAAAAAAAAATCATATCTTTGTTAAACTGTAGCATTTTGACACCTTACATCCTCTAATGACTGCTGCTACAGCTTTTCTATAATATTCGCACAATTTTGCACTACTGCTACATATTGCACAACTATTGAACATTGATATCACTGGTCACCCTCTAACTAACTGTATCCGCACGAATTATGGAAAGTACTTCAAAGACTTTAGTTCTCCACTGCTGTTACAATATCTGCTTAACTTAACTTAATCCAACTTAAATGTTAGTCAGACTTTTCAAGAGATACTGTTTTATTAATAGATTGGTTATAGATTTTTTTTCATATTGAAACTGTTACTGACCTCATGCACATTCAGTGTAAAAGTCAATTCCAAGACCATAGTTGTAGGTAAATACTGCATCCTAATTGTCTCTCTTTCTACTTCTAGTTTAAAGTTTAGAGGGACCTATTTCCCTCATGATGCTGGAGGTTCAGCTACAATATTCCAATTCCAATTGTACAATTTACTATTTAAATGTCTTAACTTTGTTAAGAACAAACTTAAGTAAAAAACCATCATTTACACAACTGCCTTCAAATATGGTTCCAACACATAAATAAATTTATTACATTTATTAATTTATAAATGTATTATACAAATATAAAAATGTATGTTTTTTAAGTTAAAGTAAACTTTTCAAAAAGTATCTACTGAAGAAAGTTAAGCTGATTTTAGTAAGCTACTCCTCAACACTGTGTAACTGTTACACACTTAACCTAAACACTGTGTCTGGCTGTTACACATACCTCTGTTCCACTGTGGCAGGGGCAAAAGCAAGCTGGCATCAAGATGGTTGACAAGCAGGCAGGTGATACACAGTGATGATGTAAGATCTGATTGTTTAAGGTTGAGTAATATTCCAAAAAGAGGGTTTTAAGTTCCAAGAAGATTCAATCCATATCAACCAAAACTACGTCAGGGCAGCCTTGTGAAGCACTGTGGTTAAAAAAAAACCAGCACGTTGGTCACCAGTATCTCCCTTTGTCTAAGTGAGTCTACTGAAGCACACCGAAGAAGCCATCTTTACCTGAACAGGTGACCTATGGCATTGTCAAAAATAAAAGTCCCGAAACTAGGGGACAGATCATATGAAACAAAATAAGAGTCTCTAAGCAAACACAATATCCCCCAAAAAAGAGGAACCAATTTCCCTCATGGTGCTGGAGGTTCAGCTACAATATTCCAATTCAAATTGTACAAAGCACTATTTAAATGTCATAACACACACAGTGTCCACGGTTTATACAACTGCCTTCAAATATGGGTCCAACACATGGTATAACAGAATAAAATTATTATACAAATATAAAAATGTATGTTTTTAAAGTCAAGGTAAACTTTCTTGTCATCTCAGCTCTATGCAAGTATACAGGGAGACGAGACGACATGGCTCCAGTTTTTACAGGGTACAAAGAAGGCACATACAACAGAGAGTGGCGAATAGAGGAAGGGAGGAAGAGTGAAAGAAAGGAGGTAAGACAGAATTAGAGCATGAGGAGCGGAGGAGGGATGGAGAGAGGGAAGAAGAGTAAAAGAAGGATGGAAGGAGGGAGTCAGAGGGAGTAAGAGAAGGGGAGGAAATTGAAAGAAGGAAGGCCGGAGGCAGAGAGAGAGAGGGATAGAGAGTTGTGAAAACAGAGAGAAAGGGAGGGAGGGAGGAAGAATGAAAGAAGGAAGGAGAGGAAGGGGGAGTGAAGGAGGGAAGGAGAGAGAGAGGAAAAGAGAGAGAAGGAGTAAGAGTGAAAAAAGCAAGGGAGAACGGGGTAGGAATGAGAGCGGGAGGGAGGATGGAAGGGGAGAACAGAACGAGAGATAGGACGTGTAAAAGAAGAGAGGTGGGTGTGAGAGAAAGAGAGAGAGATGGAGGGAGGGAGGAAGGGTGAGGGAGGAAGGGAAGAAGGATGAGAGAGAGAGAGAGAGAGAGAGAGAGAGAGAGAGGAACAGAGAAAGAGGGAAAAGAAGTGATTAGAGCCCCTCGACTCTCTCTTTCTTTTTTACCTTGGGAGTGAGCAAGAGAAGAGACAGGCGGGAAGGAGGAAAGAAAGAAAGGTGGAAAAGAGAGAAGGAAAGAGAGGATGGAAAGAAGTGATGGATAGAGAGGAAAGTAAGGATGAATAGAGGAGTGATAAAGGGAGGGAGAGAGTGAGGAATATAAACTGAAAGAGAGAGAGAGGGAGAAGCAGACAGAGCAAGAGACACACATACTCACTGACACATATCCCAGACCCACAGTTCTCCTCAACTCCGTGCGCTATTCATTTTCTAACCATCCTCTAATCACTCGCTTATCTGCACGATCAGTAACACACCCTGAAGCCTCTACACACCCGTATTGTGACTACATCAAATGAGCTGTGCATGAAACACAACTTCCTAATGACAGCTGAGGCCTGCGATAATTAAAGGAGGAGTTCTGCCCGTTTGTCTTTCTCAAGGGTGTAGGTTTGCTAGCAACTAGATGGGTGGTGCGGTGGTGCTGCGTTTAGCACTGTCGCCTCACAGCAAGAAGGTCCTGTGTGGAGTTTGCCTGCTCTCCCTGTGTTCGGGTGGGGGTTTTTTTTGGATACTTTGGTTTCTTACCACAGTCCAAAAGCACGCAGTGTAGGTTGATCGGCTACTCTAAGCTGACCTCATAGTTAGTGAGTGACATTGTGAATAAACCACAGCACGCGGTGCACCACATCGAATATGTGACCTCTGCATTTGAGCCATCCGTGAAGAAGCAGCGGGCAGCTGACATGGGCGGGATTTGAACCATCGACTTCCCGATCAAATGGCAAACTCCCTAACCGTTATGATGCCAACTGCACCAAATGTATGAATGCGAGTGTGTTTGCTCTGCTGTGTGTTGGCGTCAGCCCAGGGTTTATCCCGTCCTTGCACTCGAAGTCCCAGGATAAGCTCCAGCCCCCCCCACCCTGACAGGGAATTAAGCGGTTCAGATAGTGAGGCAACAAAGAGACAGTTTAATAAAGACATATCTTTCATACATCAACATATAAATAATGTAGGGGGATCACTGAAAGGAGTAACAGGGTGTTGTAGTCTACATTACCAACCAGCAAGTAACAGAACTACAGTAACATAAAGTTGGTAGCATAAGACGTTTGGAAAGTTGCCGGTTGGAATACCGGACAGGTAAAGTCACCACTCAGGTACTCATGATCAAGGTACTGTCCCCAAACACTGCTCCCCGGGCGCTGTCCATGCCAGCTGCCCAGTGCTCCTTCATGGATGGGTCAAATGCAGAGGTCACACTTTGTTGTGGGGCACTGTGTGCTGTGCTGTGCTGTGTTGTGTTCACAATGACTGCTTTTTCTTTGGCGCTAACAACAACCAAAAGTGGCTTGAGTCTCTCACACATCAGTAGGAAAATTCAAAAACCAGTCACATTGGCGTGGTGTGTTTGGAAGGTGGGCCTCGAGAAGAGAACTCCATGTAACCCTTTGTATACCTAGAGGGATTATGTTAGACATTCATGGAGCGTTACATTTTCGATTGACCAAAATTCTTAGTGGGAACTAGATATCCACAGGCCCTTGGTCTTTCCCACAATCGAAGCTGCAATGACACTTCAGACCCCAGAAATGTTAAAAAATGCTGTTAAAAGCTCCAGTTCCTCTGAGGTTTTAAATGTTTAGTGAACATGATAAATCAGTTCTCTTCGTTAATGCAACTCAACAGAAGCAGTTTCACTGCACTGGGATTGTTATGGTTTACACAACCGTCTGTCTTGAGCTCATGTTTTACATTTTATATCATTGCCATTGTGTGGTAATAAAGATTTGATGAAATTGTGCCATTTTATGTGTCTTTAAAAATGATGAACAACAAAACAGATGCTAATTTTAACCATTGCCCTGACCCTCCTCTTAACCGCCACACTAACCCTGACCCCTACAGTGACCTCTGACCTAATCCTGGTCTTATGAAACAAGCGGAGTGTGTGTCTGTGTGTGTGGTAGAGAGAGACAGCAGGTGCTGAGGGAGTCAGCAAGTGCAGTGGAGTGTGTCATGCTGAAATCAATAAAGTTCTTTATTTGTTTGGCTTTCCTGCTAAACTTCTTTTTTCATTAAATGGAGGAAATAAAATGAGGGTCAGAGAGAGAGAAAGACAAAAGGAACAACAACAAGGTAAACAGTGAGAAATATTAAATATGTATGTAGAAAAATGTTCATAAAAAATTAGGGAAAGTATGGGTAGATTTTAATTTCAGAGAGAGAGAAGTAGGATAGATAGATAGATAGATAGATAGATAGATAGATAGATAGATAGATAGATAGATAGATAGATAGACTGGAAAGAAGAAACATAAAGGTAGGTAGGATGGCAGAGAGAAAGAAGTGGGAAGAAGGGAGTGGGAGAAAGAAGAATGAAGGAAGAAAGAGAGAGTAAGAAATGTATGAAGGAGAGAGAGAAAGTGTGTGTGTGTGTGAGAGAGAGAGTGAGAGAGAGAGAGAGAGAGAGAGAGAGAGAGATTTACAGTTACATAATCTCGTGTTTAATCACATTGATTTTATTTTTATTTCATCTAATTACTGATTAATTAATTTTGTATTGCATTTTGGAAGACAATCCAACTTTTCTGGAAATGGGGTTTGTACACGTATTTAATACTACATTGGACATAAATTTGTAGATATTTTTAATATAAAGAACGGTAAATGTAAATATCCGCTCATAAAATATATATTTATCTATGTATATGTTTGTTGCTCGACAAAAAAGGCTTTTTGTCCTACTGCTGACAGAAATGCACAGTATTCAAAGTTCCGTCTGATCACTGAGGTGTTAGTTTGTGTAATGGAAGTGGAAGACGTGCACACACACACACACACACACACACACTCTCTCTCTCTCCCACAAACACAGACACACACACAAAACCTTCATTTCAGGACATCCTGACATATCCTCCAAATTCTGACATAGCTCCACTGTCTCACACACACACACACACACACACCTTCACTGCCTGAAAAGCAAAAGGAAATTGAGGTGGCTGGCTGAAGGATGTTTCCTCAGGCAGGGGTGTGTGTGTGCACGAGTGTGTGACTTAGGTGTGTGTTTCGCTCAGCATATGTGGCCCATTTATTTATAGCAGCAAAGAATAGAGCATGTGTCAGCGCAGGCTCCGGGTTTTTAGTGTGTGTGTTCCCTGTATTATTAGATACAGTACATTCTAACACTCCTCACAAAAGCCTTTACAGTGAGTTCTCAGGTCATAGTCACCTCACAGCGCCCTGAAGACTTTTGGGACATTCCAAATTGCAGCTGCGACATGGAGTCAGAGGATGAAGTCCACCATGGTGAAGATGGAAGCAAGGCATCATGGCCATATTTATCAAAGTCACCACAACAAAACGTGACTTCTTATTTTGACCCATCCGTGAAGAAGCAGTGGCCAGCTGACGTGCAGCACCCTTGTGCTGAGGAGCGGTACCTTGCTCACCAGCAACCTGCTAGTAAAGCAACCAAATTCCTAACTGCTACACTACCAACTGCTTTAAGAGTATCAAACAGCACAAATTAAATATTACTGGATACAACTGGATTAGATTGGATTTTGTAAACTACATTTTCTCTGTAGCTTGCTGTGAAGCTAACTACTGTAATAAAACAGTAACTTGGCTGTAGCTTACGTAACTACTTTTAACGATAAGTAGCTTGTAACTTGAAAAGACTCAGTTCAAACGTAAGTTCTGGTTATCTGTCATCTGATATGTCCTGGCATTTTATAGTTTAATGTTTTAATGATTATATCCACTAAAGGCCTTGCAATATTTACTTGATTATTGATGTTTCCAGTAGTCTTAGTCACTCCAGTAATCTTCTCTCTTTGAACTATTTTACATAAAATATTTTACCAAGTTTAAAAGCCATTTAAAAGTAGCTTCCCCAACACTGGTTATGAGCGTTGTCATTGCATAGTCTTACTTACTTTTATTAATCAAAATTTCAATATATTTTTTGTAATGTTCTCCAAAGTACTGCAACTCCATAGACAAAACATATAGGAATTTTCTTGGTGAGGTAGTCATATTTGTTGTTGTGTTCCAAGGTCTCTCCTCCAATTAACATGACAGTTATTGAAGAACAGTTAATAATTTTCTTTTTTACATGATCAAAATAAATAGGATAAATAAGCATCAAAAGTGTTGCACAAAGCTAACTGAGTGATACAGAAGATTTACCACGACCAAGCTAGGAATTAAGAAACTATTGGAACATGCTGTTAGCATTGAGCAACATTAACACTAAAATTAAATCACTATTTCATTGTTTGGTTATTTAATTAGCTTTTGATGGGTAATGAAATCAACAAAAGTTGGAAAGGAGGCTGAATTCATTTATTCTTCAGTCTTTGATCTTTCAATAATGTGTTTGCTATAATATACAAGATGTTTGTTTGCATCTTGAATCTTGAATAATACACTGAAAACACACATCACAGTAAAATTACAACTAATTTCCCCCCTGTATATATACTTAAATTTGCCAATATATATTTTATTGGCAGTGTTGGGTAGCGACACTATTTACTTACTAAGAAAGTACTAAGTACTTTGTTCAGTAGCAAAGCTAATTTTAAAATGCTGTAGCTAGTCATTTTTAACACACAGCAATGTAGCTTGGTAAAAGGCTACATGGCTAAAAATAAAAATGCAATTCATTTTTTTTCTAGATAAAGATGGGTATTTTTGTTTACCAGGAGTTTCTTGTGCTGAATTTAATTAGTAGAAGTGGCAGTTAGCTACTTTTTCTGTGCAGTGTAGCTAACTACTATATTAAAACAGTTGCATGGTTGTAGCTTAGCTATTTTTTTATCAGAAGTAGCTTGTAGTTTGTAAAACTACAGTTCGAAGTAGCATCCCCAACACTGGCTATCTTTTATCTTTTATCAAGGTGGGGACGTGTATCACTGCGGGGACGTACAAAGTTCATCACTGCAACATAGCCTTTTCTTCAGGCTTAACCTCCCCTTTTAAGATCTAATAAGTCCCCATCATGCTCATATTCAAGCTAAACTTGTACCTTTAAAATCTCTGTCCCCATATTGGTCATATTCTTAGAAAAGTGTGTGTGTGTGTGTGTGTTTGGCCATGTATTTATCGCATTGTGGGGACAATTTGTCCCCTAAAATCACTTTTATCTGTTTTTTTGGGCTTTGTGGGGACATTTGAGAGGTCCCCATGAGGAAAAAAGACTTTATAGAAAATGTGCTTGTTTTATTTGAGAAACTAAAAGATTCAAGATTCAAGATTCTTTATTTGTCACGTGCAAATTATACAGGTACAACATGCAGTGAAAAGTATCCTGATCCGCTCTTTTAACTGTGCAATAGACAAGGGAAAAACAAAACAGACACAATACAACTTACAAACATAAGACTGACTTAAATAAGGAGGTTGGGGTAACAGGACGAAAAAATAGCTATATATTATGCAATAAGGAACATAAAAGAGGTAAAAGATGTGCTTTTGGTTACTGAGGTTAAGGTTAGGGTTAGGATTAGGTGTAGGTGTAAAATTATGTACTTTAGTCATTATGGGAGTCTATGGAAAGACCTGACAAAGATAGTAATATATAGACTGTGTGTGTGTGTGTGTGTGTTACCTTTGCTCCGCCCCTAAGCCGCAGCTCAGGGGAAATATGAACTCCTGGAGGCTAAACGTCATGCAGGAGAGATGTGCAGACGGAACTGAGAGTACAGACTTTAAAACTGTGGGAGAGGATTGTCCTGGATAAATGTCTAAATCATTCCACAAACAAGAAAAAAATATTCTGCTCTGTATATATACACACACACTCTTGTATTCATTTCACCGCACTGTAAATTATTCTAAAAATCTCTCCCTCACTTGCTCTCTCCTTGTCTCTGTCTGTCTTTCTGTCTCTCTCTCCCTCCATATATCTACCTCATTAGTCCTTAGTTCACAACTAATTGAAAATATTCTAAAATAATCTCTGTCTCTTTCTGTTCTTCACACGTTCTCCCTCTTTCTTTCTATCCGTCTCCTCTTGACTATAACTATCATTAGGTCTCAGTTCACAGCTGTCCAAAGATATTTTAGAAACATTTTGACTCTTTCTCTGTCTTTTTCTCTCTGCCTCTTCCCTGTACCTCTCATTAGTCCTGAGTTCACACACAGCTGTCCAAAAATATTCTAAAACCTCTCTCTTGCACAATCTGTCTTTATTTTAACATTTCTCACTTTCTATACCACTCTCTTCTACTTCCTCTCTCTCTCCCGTTCTGTCCATGTCTGTCTGTCTGTCTGTCTCTCTGTCTTTCTCTTTGCCTCCCTCTCTCTCTTTCTGTCAGTCACTTCTTTATACTTTTCATTAGGTGTCAGTCCAGAAATACTCTAAAATTTTCTCTCTCTCTCTCTCCCTCCCTCCCTCCCTCAATCCCTCACTCCCTGCCTCCCTTTCTCTCTCCTTACTACAGACACACTGTTCTTCTGCCATCTAGTGGAGTAAAGTGGAGTGTTTCAGCTCTTTAAGGGTGGAGTGAAAGTTGTATTAAAGGTGAGTGTTAATTTGAAGGTGACTCTAATATGGAACGCCATTACGCACAAAAATGTAGTTCTCTCCCGGGTATGAGTCAAAAATGAGGGTTAGGAGAAAGTGAGTGCAAACTGGCTCATTACTTGCCACAACTTGTGTTTCTTTATTTTCAATTAATCAGAAATTCTATAATGTTAGAGAGTAAAAAATAATTATAGTAAAACGCATTATTTATCAAACAATTTTATTCAATATCCAGATGGATTCCAAATGGATAAAGAAGTGTTTCCGCCTGGCACCTACCTTATTTTTCTTTATCGTACTAAGCCATAGAATGTCTCTACATAATAAAAACTCAACAAGCCAATAAAACAGACACCGTTCTTACTGTATATAGTGGATATATCTACAGTTTCAACACATTTATACTACATAAAGCTAAAAAAAAAAACATTCTACAGGCAAAAGTCAATTTTTATTAGAAATGGACTGATTTCAAGACTGTGTCAGCATTTACATATCAAACTATGACAAATCTGAGTAGTGCATAACGTCCTGAACACAACAAGATAAGGTATGTATGGCTAACTTCTACACACCTTATAATAAGCCTAAAACAAAGATATAGAAAAATGCTCAAAATTCTCTCAAGGTTATAAGGGTTAAACAGCTAAAGCTCCTAACGGTAATGAATGAAAGCTAAAGTAGACGTTTAGCATTTACTTAATCCTCCATTTGTTTTAAATAACGGTTACCTGTATTGTTTTGGTGTAGGCTGCCCATTTAAGTGTGATTCATGCAAAATTTGGGTTTATTTCGTTTGCTCTTAGGGTTTGGTAGGGTGTGTGTGTGTGAGTGTGTGTGGACCGCAGGGGGAGAGACAGGCTATTTTTGACCAGGATGCAACACCAACATCTCTACAGGTGTGCGAGTTCACACATTAAAACACACACAGACACACACACACACACACACACACACACACACTCACAATCAGAGTGTGCCACCTGGCCATTCACACATATACACACACACACACACACAAACCACACATTTGGCTAGGTTATGCCAACTGGTCATTCACACACGCAAACACACACACACACACACTTTGTCTCTCTCATTTCTCATTTCACTCATTTCAAGTGATCCATTTATCCATAAATGGAAAATAGAGCTGTTATTGCTGCTCTCCAAAAACACTGACAATGTAAATGTTATTATAGATCCACAGGTATTTGAGAAGACCTACATGTCCTCTTAAATACAGAAAAATCTAACACAGGTGAGATTTTTGAGGCATTGTGTGGACATTTTCGTCCGTCAGATTTTTTTTAAAGAATTAAATAATTTTTAGAATATGCATGTGAACAATTACTAGAGTGGAAGTGTAGTGTGTAGAATCTGCAAAGATAGTGCGTTGGTGTAGTATTGTTTAGTTTTAGTCTAGTAAATAGCAAAATTATAATTAAAAAAAATTATTAACACATCTCACTGTATGTTTTCTCATAAGAAGCTTCCTTAAATGGCAGTTAAATTTGATTTAGTACAAAAATACAAAAAAGCCAGAAGTTGCATTGTGTGCCAGACTATAGGGGTGCAAATCACAAGTTTCATCGCGATACAATATTATATTGATTCAACTCAAAATGATATGACCTCTGCTGATATGAATAAATCTGCTACGATATGATTTTAATTCGAGACAAGACAATATTATATGCTGATTAAACATAATCACTTTCATTCATATCAAATCACAAAAAGCCACTAAAATATCATTTGACATTTTTATTCCTAAACTACGATCAACAGGACCTTGGTCATCATGCTTAATAAAAGTTGTGACTAAACCAGTTAATACAAATGTCAAATGATAGTTTTGATTCCAGAACTATCCTTTTGGCTTAATTGATGTATTGACGTATTGTTACACCCCTAGTTACAATGATCTGATGAAATACATGATGTCTCATTGCAAGTTTTCATTTTGGATCAATGCTATCTGCTTGTTGATCGCTGAATTGATGAATCGATGTAGAGTGATATACTGTTACACCCCTAACAGTTAACGTTCCCATGTATCTCTACAGCTGAAGTGTCTGCACCGTGAGGACAGCAATGACATCCTCCCTGTGTCTCACTGATGTTGACAGGGACAGATACCAGTTACTGAGCCCACAATACAGAGATACAATACAGAGAGGAAGAGACATCTCACATCGAGAGAGAGCAAAAGAAAACTAAAAACTAGAAGAAAACATACAGGACATTAGCAGCACAAAACTCATTACATTATGACATGATGTCAGGCAGAGCAATTAAAAGATTTTATATCAACATTCTGAATCTCTAATTGAGACCGTATGGTTATCAAAGTTTCCCAGTGTGTATTCATGTACTGTCCCTTTAAAAACAAACTACTACCATGACAACAAAGTAATTGTTGATTAATCGTAATCAAGGCAAAATGTTCAATTAATGGTGATGTTGATTTGAAGTCATATCGCCCAGCCCTTCCAAATGTCCAGTAAAATGACCCAAAAATTCATTGTGTTACACAACTACACTTCCACAAACAATGTCAATGTTAACTATTGGTTCAGACGTGCACTGACCTCTCATCGTTGTGTGTCTTGGCGATTTCTGTGCTTTCTCAACGTCCCTCTCTTTATTTCTCTAACCTTTGTTACAACGCATAACCCGAATCTCACAAGAGTCAACCATTAACTCTGATTGGCCGTTTAGCCAATCAGCTCACACTCTGGATGCTGGACGCTAGCGCAGGTCAGGGTCAGTTCACTTGCAGGTTTCAGCGTAGAGAATGATGCTGTAAAGAAATATTGCTGCAATAAAGACACACTTTTTTTTCAGAATTTTTTTAGATGATTCATTGCTGTTCAGCTGTTCAGTTATAAAGGAATGTCACGTGAGGAAGTAGAAACGTCAAAGATGAAAGAGAGATGGAAGTGTCTTAAGCGAGTGTTTTCTCTTTTAAGTAGAAGTCTAGTTTGGCGCAGTGGGAAACAAGCACCTGCCGGCCTAGTGTGTGTTCGTGTGTGTGTGGAGGTTCTTAGGTGGTGGGGGATTGTGCCCAAAATAATGTTAAAAACCTAAAATATTCTGTGACTTTGTGATGTTCTTAGGAAAAATTACATTCAATGATCTGGAAATCAATTGAAGTACTACACAAAAACAGTAAAATGTACAGTGTTGGGGAAGCTACTTTAAACAGTGGCTTTTCAGGAGACAAAGTATTTCAAGGCCAGAGATCCTTCCTTCCATCTTGGCCAAGGTGGACTTCATCCTCAGACTTTTGTTGGTGGCGTAACGGTTGGGTGTTCGCACCATGGTCAGAAGGTCACCGGTTCGAATCCCAAACCAGTAAAGTTATCACTGAGGTACTCATGAGCAAGATACCATCCCCCAAGCACTGCTCCCCGCCCACGTTAGCTGCCCACTGCTCCTTCACAGATGGCTCAAATGCAGAAGTCACATTTCATTGTGGTGCACTGTGTGCTGGGCCATGGTGTGTTCACAATGACAATTAATCCCTCACTTTCACTTTCATCTCGCAGCTGCCAAGAGCACACTGTTGTGCAATGACAGGCATGGTGGCATCAGATGCCACTTCTGTTAGTTTAACCCCTAGTTGAAAATACCCATCTTTGTAATTTTTTTTAAAGTAACTTCACTACTGATAAGCTTGTGAAAAAAGACATTGTTACCAACATTACCTAAGCACTCCTTCCCAGACATTGTAGGTCAGCTGGCCACTGCTCCTTCATGGATAGGTCAAATGCAGAGGTCATATTTCGTTGTGGTGCGCCGTGTGCTCTGCTATGTTCAAAATTATAAATAATCTCTCACTTAAATTCACTTGAACACAAATGTGTATGTATGTGTGTGAAAGCCTAAACAAAAAGGGGAGAAGGAGTAATATCTTCTAAAAAGATAAACATGACAAGATTATACCAGCAACACCTACTTAAATTGCATTTTTATTTGAATAAACTGTGCTTTTCATAATACTCAAGGACACCTTCCAAAAATAGTGATAAGACAATATTTAAGATAATATGTAATACTAAAACAATAAATCTGCTCCAGGGAGACTGTCCTTGTAATTAGGAAATGTAAGTTGCCCTGGATAACAACTTTGTTAAATGCTGACCAAAAAACATAAATGTAACCAAAAAATCCTGTGTATATGTAATAAAATTGAAATCATCAGCACCAGAAACTACTGTTAATGTTTTCTTGAGGAAGTGGTGCAGAGCAAATTAGGCCAAGAGTGACTCCACAATAACATTAATACAGAGAGGTCTCTAGTGGTAAGATATAATTATACGGTGAGTCACAGTTCAAAGCTTAAGGCCAAAGCTGTCTATTAAGAGTGAAGTTAAATGCTTAGATGGGAGAATTTCCTTGTAATTGTCATGGATGGGAAAACTGAACATATCTCTGGCCTGAGTGCATTTAAAAAGACTAATATTAAGAAAAAGAACCTTATTTCCAAAACATTCCATCCATGACATTACATGCGATTCATTTTACTCCACTCCTCAGAGTAGCGTGTGAATTATAATGCACATGCAAATGAGAAATGTCACATTTTAATTACTTGTCATAAAATAATGACAAAAAATGTCAAAAAATAATGTTCGCTAGTGAGGAGGATAAGTTTCGTTCATAAGCTTCATGACAGCTTGAGCTAAATTAAACATCTAAGATAAATTTTATTCGTTTAAACCCATTTGTATGTACATTTATTTTATGATGCAACTAACTGACCCTGATGTTTGCCAAAGAATCAAATCTATGTCATGTTTACTTTATATTAGGTACATCCTAAAAATATATCTGAAGAAATATGAAGAAAGAATAATTCAGTACAGCGTTAGAAATCGATGTTAGTTTTGACTTTTTAAGAATTCCCTATTGCTCTTTTAAAATTTACTTTCAAAGCTGTAGTATTCTCAATAAAAAATTACACTTCACACTAAATACTGCATCAGAATGTAAATGAAGCAGGAAACCAGTGATGCAGTTGACAATGTGTTTTGATGTATCTACAAAGCATGAATCAGGATAACTAGAAGTCATTACTCATCGTTAATAATAAAGGGTTAGAAGATCTGGATGCACTGTATTTGAGGAGTCAAATGTGGAGGATTAGCTGTGAAAAGTTGGGTCTTTCCCAGAAAGAGTCAGACAATGTTGTTTAAGTCTGACAAATACAAAGAAGTTACACATCAATGAGCAAATTATTGCATTCAGTAGTCGCTATCTGCCGTCTAAAATTGCAGAAACAAACTGGGAAGAGGTCCAAAAGAATCATTCTTCACCCATAATTGAAATGACCCTAGCAGCTGCAGACGAGTGAGGTGACGCATCCATTTAATTCACAATAAATCAAAGAAAAACCCTGCCGAATGGATGTTTAGACATGATTTAAATGGACTGGCCAGATTTGAGCTGATGAAAAACAAGACAAACTATCGTCAGAAACAAAAAAAAATGTCATAATCAATGTCTTTCACAATGTAACTTTGTCTTTAAGCATTCGTCATGGAGGACATACTGAGACTGGACTTTTTTGTTGTTGATTACTCAGCAACACACTCAATCAAAAGAGACAGATGTTCCAGACAGACAAGGAACTAATTTAGTTCTAAACTCACTGGATCGGAAACATTTATAAGCAAAACCTCCTTCACTTACATGGACCTTGTCAGTTTCCTCAACTGCATTTAGCACAACTTAGGGGCAGTTGGCGGCGTAACTGTTGGGCGTTCATCTTGTGATTAGGAGGTCACCAGTTCAAATCCCAGACCGGCAAAGTTACACACTGAGGTAACTCGTAAGCAAGGTACTGTCCCCAGGCGCTGCTCCCCGGGCACTGCCTTTGTTAACTGCCCACTGCTCCTTCATGGATGGGATGGGCTGGGGTAGGAAATGCAGAGATCACATTTGGTTGTGGTGCACTGTGTGCTGTGCTGTGGTTTGTCAAAATGACCAATAATCACTAAAAAATAAAATAACGTAAAACTTACATTTCCTAATTTCATGAACTTTCTCCAAGGAGCAAGGGTTAACTGACTGCATAATTGGATTAAATTGGCTGTGAATTGCAGGTTTTAAACAGATCTCTGAAATTCAACATGAAAGGGAGAATTTCCAGAAAAAGATTGAAACATCTCTACATGACTTCAAATTCTGGTTACCACAGGTTTGAAGCAGAACCTATAAACAAGAAAAAGAGACAAGAGACAAGTCTCTGCCTTAACATGACAAGTTCCCATAGAAAATCCACAAGAACGGACATTCAGAAATGCCCTTAAAACACTTTTTTCATACATTGCAATTAGTCACAATGTTATTCACATTTACTGTCTCTCACAAGCTCCTAAAAGGAAATAACTCACACAGGAAGTTAATTGAAAAACTGGAACACATGCAATGAATATGCTCTATGTGTAAAAGTATTGGGACACACCTCTTAGTCACTGAATTCAGATGTTTCTTTAGCCCCATTGCCACAAGTGTCTAAAATAAAGCCCACAGCAATGTAGCCTGCATTTGTCCTTTAGCCATCTATACTTTACTGTCGACTACACAACTGGGAACAGTTTGGTGGCAAAGGCCCTTTCCTGGTCCGTCATGGCGGTTTTCTCCACTTCAACCAACACCAATGTGCAGTTCCACCTGGACAATGCTCCAGCAGTCATTCTGCTCCAGTTCAGTCACCACACACTAGTTAAGGTGGCAAAGGCGCAAGACAAAATTCACCAGTTAGAGATAGGGGATAACTAGGAGGTCCGATTTGAAAAGGCCATGATGGGTCATTTTAGCTGGACAGTGAGCTTTCACCCAATCTCTATTAGAAAGATGATCCAGTGATCTTTTATGAGCTCATGGGAATCAGAACCTAACTTTACACAGTTAGTTCTTACAGCGTCTCCATTACTGCACTGGGGTCTTCCAAATCCACTCCGGACACTGTGCACACTGTTGGTTCCTTCACCATCTCTAACACAGCAGTCAACTTTCTCAGTTGAGTCTCCATCCAAGCAGTGGTCAGGGCCAAACCTGCTTAGCTTCTGACTGATGTTCACGTCAAACCTTTGTTACACTATTCTCAGAGAACAAACAAAGAACTCTCTTATTAGCAGAACATTAGCTACTTATCCTGATTTGTATGCAGTGGAATATTTATAGTGGAATATTTATGTAATTGTTTATTTAATTAATTATTTATAGAATGAAAGCCATTTGTACATTTGTAGGCATTTCATTTAGATCGATTAGCCATAGACCTATAAAATGAAGCACTTTAAAATCTGCATTTAGGGGTCTGCATTTGTACATTTGTATTTCACAGTGCTGTGCCATTCTATGCTTCTTAATTTGAGGGAACAGTTTTGTCGAAAGGCCCTTTACTGTTTCAGCAAGACTGTGTCCCAGTGCATAAAGCAAATTGCACAAAGACGTGGCTAAGTGAGTTCGGTTTAGAACTAGCTTTCCTAGTCCAAGTAGTGGCCAAGACTACTGGTTCGTACTTCCTAAACAACTTATACCAATTCTTATACCATTCTAATGCTATTTATTTATTTCTATTTTTATTTAACATTGCAATATTAGCATCACTACTCAAACAAAAACTCTATTTCTGAGTGAAGCTGTGGCCAAACACTAAAGACAGACATCCCAAGTCTCATGGAAGTTCCGGGAGTCTCCCGCATATTGATAGCGTCTCCCTGATGCCCGCAAATTGAATAAAATATCCCGGAAACTAGACAAGGGCCTGCATGCGAGGGGGGGGGCTCTAATATGATTTAAGCATGTCTGTAAAGAAGTGAAACTGAAAAGGAAGAACAATGAAAACTGGTCAAGTTCCGTTTTTGTGGTCTTCAGTAAGATCCTACTCAGCACTTGGGCACTGCCAGTTGTGTTTAGTTGTTAACAGTGTGGGTAGCGAGTGTGTCAACGAGAAGACAATGTATGCGACTAGTTTGGAGATACCTGAGAAGACTGAAGATGTGTATCAGACTCTACACCTGCCTCCTGTAACGAGGAACACCCACAAACCACAAGGTGAGATAACATACTTACACTCTTAAACAACACCACCACAGAAAGCTCTAAATTCGAGGGTTTTTCACATTGGACAGTGTGTGTGTTTCTATTCTGCTTTCTACTCTATTCTCTTTTTCTAGCAGGAATAAAGGGCTGGAAGACAAAACTGTTGATCCTCCACACTGTGTTACTGCTAATTATTATGATATTAATCGGCTTAATCAGTGAGTAACTGGCAGATACTTGAAGGGAGAAACTAATTTTAGTAAGGTGCAAGTGTCAAATATGAATTCTTAATGAATTCTCTGTAATGTTTGCAGCTGCAAAACTCAATGGACAGAATAGACCAGAAGTCAAAGGTGAGAAAACACACAGCCCATGTAACCTCAAGACATTGTTTCCTGCTGAAATAGGGAAAGTCTATCATTTATTCTATTAATAATTACAGCAGGATATTATATTTATATTTCATATTATGCCTGGACTACTGTTAGAACGTTTAGACCATGTCATTTTTATGTTGATTTTGAGCTGTGTCTTGTGTAAGCATGTGTGGAGGAGAACAGGGAGGTGTGGCTTCTCCATGACGATCGGTTTTATTTGTTCTGGGAGGAAATCGGTTCTTGTTCGGAGGCCATTCATTTCTGTAACCAAAGAACGTCAGAAATTGCTACCATCACAGAGCAAAACATGGTACGCTTAATCCCGCCTGAATAAATGCCAAATCAAGTCCTCTATTACTGACATAAATTTTAAAGTGTGTATGTGTTACACAGGACTGGCTCCTCTCTCAGATCAAGGAAAAGAACGTATGGATAAACATAGTAAGATACTGATTTTTTTTTTGTACAGATATAGGGATTTATTGATTTGCATTATTGTTCTTTTTTAGACAGTCAGTAAAACAAGAAATTAAATGTTTTGCATTGTTATGAAATGTGTATAGCAGAGTATTTATATTTCTTAAACCTTGAGCTGACTTTTCTTTGCGGTGCACTGTGTTTAATGAGCATTTTCTTTGTTTTAGAGTTCAACCCTGGAAGCACCCTGGCCTAAAACTCTTCACGAGTGTACATATTCTGATTATGAGTCTGATTTGTACATACCCACGCAAGGCTGGGTGTGTGCATATGGGCAGCCTGAGCTATCCACACATTCCCTAAGCCCTTATAGATATTTTCTTCCCAGTTTGGCGTAGATTCCATTAAAGATCATGTGATTACTGTGTTCTGTATAGTTTACATTCTGTCTTCAAAGCTAATTCTTACCATAGCCACTGCTTTGTTTTAACTGGCTATACAACACATCACTCGCTCCTCATGAAAGCACTTGTGATGATCTTTGCCAGTTGTCTAAGTTGTGTAATGATGAATAAATTATCTTATTTTAATTGTCTATATTTTTGAATGATGTTAAGCTTAGGGTTTAATGTGTTTCACTTTGACTCTGTTAAACTTGTATTAAATAAAGCCTCTTTTTACCCTTTTGGCTTTTGTCACATCTTCATGAAATGTTCCTTATTATAGTGTCCTACACATTTTCCATTTCAAAATTCCAGAATTTATTCCAGACTTAAATTTATACATTTTTCAGACATCACCATACAAATACACCATTTCTATGCTGTTTTTTTTCCATACTTATCCACACCTGGAAATGACTAAAATCAATTTCCACACTGGGTAGGAACCCTTTTATTACCTTAGAACATTTTAAACAGACACACAAAGTATATAAAATTTTCAAAATAGATCTGGTTACAAATAAACATCAACAACATTCACATTAAAATTGCATTTGCATTTTCAGCATTACTGGATTTGCAGGTTAACTGTTACTAGAGCACCTTTGGAACTTGCATCATGTTAGTTCAAACCTCCATTGCAAATCTCATTAACTAAATGAACATCTCCATGGGCTATCTGGCTAGCTGTCTAGCGCTAGCTAGGCGTTATCCAATGATCCAAGCAAAGCAGGTTTGTGTTCGTCGTAGTCGACTTCTAAAAAACATGCAACTCTCACAAATTTATGATAAACTATCAGTTCATTTATAATTTAGAAATGACTGTTTAGAGAGGGGTGGATTCCAAGGCGTTGGGGTCAACTCCTGATTCTGTCCTTACCTGAAATCTTGCAAGTAACTCCGGTTACTTTTAGCTGAGACTTAAAGCGCTAGACTGGAATTACGTGCTGCATTTGAAAATATTTACTGAGGAAGTATAGCAAAACAGAAATTTAAGAGTAAATTTGGATCTCAGTTTTAAAAAGGATTTGTGCTCCACCTTTTGCAGATGTATTTCATTTTAGCAGAGCAGTGAAGGTCATTGAGTTTCCCAGATGACTCTATCTGGCCACAGTCTTCTCCCCCCTCTCCTAACCCGTGCTCTGTCCAGTTGTCTGGCTGGCCAGGGTACCACTGACTGCAAAAATAGTAAAAGTATTAGCTGTACACACAATCATGGTCCTTTATGTAACATGCAACATCTTACAAATAAATCAGATAAAACATTTAGGTAGAAGGTAAAGTTCTACATCAAACACCAAACAGGAATTTCTTACAGAGAGAAATGGGATTAAGAAACATCACTATATTATCAAGATGAGTGGAATTGCAAATAAGATAAAACATGAGGAAAAAAATTGGGTGAGGAGAAAGCAGGAGGTTTGAACCCCCAAACTTCACTATCCCTAGTTATAGGTTAAGTAAGTGTTTTTAAAGCAATTAATCAACTACCCCTTTCTCCTCACCCAGTATATTGGAGGTGCCAACCCAAACCCAACCTTCATCTCACCAACAGTATGACAGAAATTCAATATGTGTTGTGTTTACAAATGTTGCTGCTATACTAAAATGTAGCCTAAAATTCAGTTAAAATGTTTGAACAAGACAATGTGATTTGGCATATTATATGGTGATGTGTCACCATGTGACTATACAGTTCATGTTTACAGTTGGATTTCCCATTCAATAAAATAAATCATAAATAAATAAAAATAAATTTGTCTACAAATTTGAATTTGAGAAAAGTCTGAAATTTTGAAATGTATCGGAACCTTGGTAGAAAACATATATTTATCTAGATAAGAGTCTAATAAATGTTGTGAAAGTTACTCCAGTTTTACAGCACTAACACAAAAATAAACAAAATCCAAGTTGAAACAAGCTGTTGGTGGCGTAACAGTAGGGTGTTCACCTCGCCCCATGATCAGACAACAAACTGAACAGAGAAAAACCTGGAATGTTGTTAAACTTACTCTTTAATGATGTCGAAATGAGTTCCATCATGCCATCTCCATTCCCCAGTGATTTCATCGGTGAGGCCGACCCAGTAATCACCTGGAATGATCTCTGAAGTTACAAATGACTAAAGAGAAAGAAGAGACAGATAAATGATAATGCAGGCAGAAAGACAGATTTTTTTTAAAGGTGGCTTTAAAAAAGTGTATGTGTATGCAGGTTTACCCAGTCACGTCTAGTTTCCAGTTTGAGGAGGGAGGCGTCCTGCGATTGGCAATAATCTCGGGCTTCGTGCCAGTTCAGACGGTTGGCAGAGATGAAGTAGCACATGGAGTAAAATGATAGCCACCCAGGCCTACATTTAAACTCTGCATTGTGAAGGGGAAGAAGGATTTAGCCAGAAGAATTTTCCCATTTTGAGACATTTTCCTTAGATGAACTGTTCAAGGTTTCTCTATAGCCTTTCAAAAAATTGTCCATACTGGTATGCTGGAAATGTTATGGTCAGAAGCATGTTGGATAATTTACAATGAAAAAGAACAAGCTCAAGGTTAACCAGGAAAGTGAACATAACAGGAGGAAGCACTGGATACAAATTGTGCAAGAAAGATATCCAATTAGGGGGGAAAATAATACTAACATTTTCTTGAACATAATTTCCTGGGCTGACATGTAAGGTCCTTGCAATCTCAGAATGTTGAAAAAGGAAGTGTGAATTTGTCATCGATAACTAGATGATTAGAGACATTTCTCTTAAGTTAGTGAAGCAATTCCTGAAATTTCATTTCTTTGGTGTCGCCATTACATGCGTGTCTTGCCCACGCTGACACCTAGTGTTCATAATTGTATCATTAGAACAGCTCTTTCATATGATCCCTTAAGCAGGTAACTAGGGGCTATAGTGGTGGTCTAGTGGTTAAGATCCTCTCCTTGGGCTCAAGAGGTTGTGGGTTCAAATCCTATCCCCAGCATTACCATCATTTGGGTCCTTAAGCAAGACTCTTAAGTTTTCACAAATGCATGTGCATTCTCAGAAAACCCAGTAAGAAAACACTTTCTTCACCAATATGTAGGCCTATTTAGGGTGCTGGATAAAACAGGGAGGACTTAGAAATTACCATGTGATTACTAAAAGATGATAATAGTTGGAGAACAGCGCAGAATAGTCAGACAGAGTAAAAATAATCAAGTATAAATTTAAATATGGATAATGGAGAAAATGAGTTTTTAAATCAATCATCAATAAAGATTCTTTCTACCACCAACACTGACTTACTAAAGCGTTTTTTTTTTATTAGAGCGCAATTTGAGGGACACAACAGTCGGAGGGAAAAAGGATGACAATAAAATGTCTGACCTGTTATCAGGCTGGTATTTTGAATTATCACATCAGCCAGAGCTGCCAGCATTTTCTCTTCTGGAAACGAAGGAATAAAGTATTAACCCCATGAATGATAAGTGCCAATGCTGCCCTAAACCATCGTAATATATATACATATATACAAAGGCAAACAGTTTTCTTGTTTGCTTGTCCACTGTCTTGTCTGCGGTATTACATATTCAGTATCACATATCACATATGGCTTTCTTCTGAACATCTACTGACCGACAGCTTGGAGTTTGGAGTGCAGCTCGCTCACAGATGACTTCAAAATTAGCAAGTCCTTTTTCAGCTCAGTGTAGTGTTGGTCCTTCTGGGTGACTATAAAGATATAAAATATTTAAAAAATTCTGATTGATTGAGATATTTAGTATATCATATGTTTGCTATATTGGTAAAATTCATTATTACATGTGATAAAACTGAAAGATGAAAATCCTCACCCGTGTCTTTGGTTTCGAGTTTTGAGGAGAAGGACTGCATTGAGGAACTAAGATTGTTCATTAAGGTCTCAATTTCAGATATTTTTTGCACTTGGGCTCCTAAAGGTCGCATATATACATAAACAGGTAAACACAATTATTACCAACTCTAGACCTCAAAAAAGTCTTATTTTCATCTTGGTCTGATTGTATTACTATAAATATGTAACTTGGAACTATGGAAGCAGCATGCATGAAAAAAAACTATTTAATTTCCAGATGCATGCATGTTAATGAAATAAACAAGCTTAACAACTGTACAATTATTTTGGCTACCTGGGCTAGACTCAAAATACACTGTGCTGAAGCCCTGATAAAATCAACTTACACTATGTGCTTCACCTGACACTACAAGAAATACTATAACGCTGTATTTATATTGTTGTGTTTCAAATCTAGATAAATATAACACATCACAATGGCATGATCTTGGAAGACAGGTAATATTTGATACTTGACATAGATATTAATTATATTATAATAAATATTATACTATTATTAATAATAATAATATTATATATTAATTATATAACATTCTTGCGAGTCTTGAATGCTGGTGTCAGAATTTTGTGGAAACAGGCATGAGGAATCCGTGTTATTAGGTTCTTGATTTCTGATAATTTCTGCTCTTGGTCACCCTAAGGTCACATATACACATAAAAGCAAACTACACAGTTTACAGTTTCACAACAAGGTTACTGTCTTGATGGCCTACTTTGAGTTAAGACTCAAGAGTTTATTACCCATAGGAAATGAATTACTTAATGGTTGTCAGTTAGGTATAGGGGTACAAAAAAATCTTTAAAAAATTCAATCAATAATAAATTTCTAAATAATAATTGGTTTTCTTACACAAAATTGACGTTTTAGCAAAACAAATTTTTGTTTATAAAATAATTCTGTGATGGAAATCGATTATATATAATATAATTATAAAAATACTGTGTTCATATGTAAGTTTATATAATTATATATGTATATATTTACATATAATCATCAACGTAAATAATTATATGTATATATCTTTGAAACATTTACTGACCAAGACCTTGGAATTTGGATGCCAGCTCAGTCACAGAAGTTCTTAAATTCTGCAGGTCAGTTTTCAGCTGGGTGTAGTGTCCACATCCTGCTGGGTTGCTGCTCAATAAAATCAAAAGATTTACTCATGATAAATATGAAGATTATTTAGATTAGCCTTATGGGTACTCTGGGTATAAAAGCAAGTTATTATTGAAGTTGAATGAATACAATAAAACAACCAAAACTACACAGATGCTTTATCACCGTTTCTTGAACTTTAGTGTCTGTAGTTTGAAAGAAGACTCCAGCGAGGAACCAAGATTGTTTATTAAGCGCTCAAGCTCTGATAATTTCTTCAGCAGTCTCTCTAGTCCACATATGCACATGAAAATAGTTGCACACGATTATTACTTCAGAGTTCTCCTTTAAATCAATTCATGCAAACTTGCGGGAAATGACTGAAATTCCCTAGAATTGTGGCTGAAGCAAGCTTGACGTTGTGTCTTTCTCTCTAGAAAATACACAATTAAATGTTTATTACTTATAACATTAATAAAGTTTTTTTATACTTTTATTAAATATCAAATGTATTACTAACACAAAATACAGCTAAACTGTCTAATCAATTTATGACCGGTTGAGGTCTTCTTCTATTTTTTACACCACATTCAAAAAGTTGAATTTTCTCCAAATTTCTAATTAATTTTAAAAGATAGCGTCAAGACTCTCACCGCACCAGTTGCTCATTTGGTCGAATGACAGTCATGTTCACATGAGAAGTTTATTTCGAACTTTTTCAGCTATACATTCTAGACTTTCCAGTTCAGTTTCTAAACAAAAAAAATCACCATTACTATTCTTTATGAGCTACAAACTTCCAAATGGGCTAAAAAGCTAGCGGGTAAACAGCTAGCTTCAAATGATGCTGATTAGTCTACATGTGGTTTATGATTATTTAGTTTGCTCTTAAAAGCGTTTTAGAACCATCCATTTCATGCTGTGAAAAAGAGATTCTAATTTTGGTTAAAGTGTTAAAGACATGTACTGGAAACAAGCTAGTATTACACCATAAATTCAGGTGCCGTTAAGAATGATACATTAGATTAAAGATACTCTGCCCGTGTTTTTCAACTGACTTTCAGTTCAGTTCATCGAATTCACTGAACTGAGATTTTCCGACCTTGTCAGTTCTTCAAATTTCCTTTCCTGATACCCAACTGCAAAAAAAAAATCATAGCAGAAAGTGTAAATGATACTTTTTGCTTAACCCAATATTGAAACTCAACCTCAATATAACTAAAATTAAACTTTTGATTCATCGATTACTGCTAAAATTTAATTGAATACCCCATCCTAACTGTCTCTCTTTCTACCTCCAGATTAAAGTTTATATTTTATATTCCACTACTAGTTTAAAGTGTATATTTTATATTCTTTTTATATATTGCTTATTCTATGTGCCTTATTTGTTATTTGTCGCTCCTTTGACTTAAAATTGTACTAATACTATAGTAAAATAGTATTTTATTAATATAAGAGAATTTATTTTAAAAAGAATATGTTGATTAATATTTATGTCGTACTTTTAAATTAAATATTTATATATTTATAAACATATACTATATATTTTTTAAATTCATCAAATTATTGCCACTGTATTCTATGAAAAAAGTTTAAACGTTAAAAACAATTAAAAGTTGTTTTTCCATACATTTAGTACAATACTTTTAATTATTACCATAGTATTATATGATTTTCGTGTATAATTTAAAGAATAAAAGCGAGCAGGATTACAAGCATATTCTGGAAAACTAAAAATATATAGTGCCTAAGAAATATTTTTTTATAATAAATCTAACAAATCATAAACATCTACCACTGCAATATGTTTGCAATTATTTTACTCTCTTGAGTTTTGCTGGCATGTAATCTATAAATAGGCTACACTACAGTTTAATTCATAAAAAAGAGAAATGACAATCGGGCAGCATCTAATCACACTTTGGGGGGCGGTGAGGGAAGTAAAACACTCACATGAAGCACAAATCATAACGAGCAGTAGAAGGAGGATGAAGGTGCCTGACACTAATAGAAGGAAACTCCTTTTGACCTGAAATTTATCTGCAGAAAACAAAAAACTTAGATTACCTTCTTCTTACTATCAATAATAAAACAAAATGTACTCCAACTGCAAAAAGAAAAAAAATCATAGCAGAAATGTGTAAATGATACAATAAATAAAAACAGTGGGATGCAAATGTGAGCATAAAACGATTGTACAATTGTAGAGTAAAATAAAAGAAATACCATGCAAAAGTACATTTGAGTTCTCAAGCAACTTTTACCAAGGTTTCAGACCTTAATCAATTTTTTGACTTTGACTTGTTGGTGAGCTTTGACTCACCAACCGTTCCTTACTGGTTATTACAAGATCTTTTAAGAACAATTTTCATCTTAATATCTGGTTGACTGCTCAGGAATAAAAATGTCAAAAGATAGCCTACCTTAGTTGGTTTTTGCCATTTAACATGAAGTGTAATTGTAATCATTTTGTTAAATCAGCATATGATTTTTTTTTAAGTCTCGTATTGATCACAGGCTCCTGAATTTAAGTGAATCAAAATCATAACATATTTTGTAGCAAATCAATGTAATCAATGTTTTGTAAAAATTATCTCAAAACTATGAATCTGACCTCTCCCTGCTCGCCTCGAAGTCTCCTGGTCACTGTCCATTTCCATTCTGGAGTAAGTTTTCCAGTCCTCGTCCATGCTGGTGCACCTTTCTTGAGTTAACTGTGTATCTGATGGAGGTTGTGACACTAAAAATCCAAACATGCTCCTTTGGTCCTGTTTCCATAAATATTGAAGAAAAGGGGATGGGAAGTAGTTATTCTCATTTCCTCTTTACTGCAGAGTATAACTTTTCAGAAAATGCGCTAGTTTGGTATTTTCCACAGGAACAACAACTTAAGTTGTACTTTGTTACTGCACCGATGTATTATTTTGGGTACATTGTACTTCGTATATTAAGAACAGCGTTGGGGCAAACAGCTAGTTGGCAGCTAACCAAAATTAAGGAAACTAGAAGCAAAATTTTCTGGCAAACTTTTTTGCAACACTTTACATTGTAATTTTTTTTTCTGTTTACAAAGAAGTATTTTCTATGGAATTTGTTTTAGCAATCAGGTGTTTCCGATTTGTGTTGAATTGCATTATCTTTGCATCACAGCATGGATATGGCAGCTGCAAGATGGAGTCGGAGGATGGAGCCCACCTTGGCCAATATGGCTGTTAAATAGCACTCGTGCAGTTAGGTGCTACAAACTACAATATTAAAACAGTAGCATGGTTGTAGCTTAGTTTTAATCGTAAGACTTGGAGCAATCATTAAATTATAATTGTATAACCATTTACTGTAACAATACTAGCAACTTTTAGTCTCTGCCTGACTATAATTATAATGACAACAATGTACTTTTTTTAATCAACTATGTTACTATTTCATTGCAATATATTACTTTAATCATTTGAGAATTGACATTTTAAAATCATTTAACTGAAAGCCACTCAGACAATTGTTCTTTGTAATGTCTAACCTTTATTAGTACCAGAAAAATACTTGTCTAACTATAAATTTATGATGCTGATTACCAAGAAACTTAATTCACAGAAGTAATGTTTTTCCAGATAGCATTTGTCCCAATCCAATCTGCCATTTGAATAGGTGATCAGGTTTTAATAGTAATTTAAAAAGATGTGATATTTTTTATTAACCCATTTCTTTTATTTAAATGCCATCTAAACCATTGGAACAAATGGGATACTGAAAATGAGATGGAAAAATGAAACTAACATAGCTACTTTTGATCCATTTACAATTAATTTCATTTATATTTAGAGATGAATCTCAAAGGAACTCCGATTTATTCTCGTTTTTAAAAACAGTTTTCAAAAAGGCCACACCTGTCAAAATAAACACAGACATAATATAAATGTAAGAGAAAAGTTATATTTCTATCAGAATATTTCTATCCTGAAAAGATCAAAGTCCCAACATCGAACACAGTTCAGATATTACAAATGACGCTGTGGATTATCATGTCAACTTGAGTGGAATAAGGAGGAATTAAGAGACTTTAATTCTAATTTAAAATTATTAACATATGAACAAGTAAATATAAAATATTAATCTAACACAGAAAATTACATCAAAATATAACGTAAACATTCTTGAAAATGCATTGCATCGTGGCTTTAAAACCATGCACCATTACAAACCAACTAAGAATTTGATTGTGTTAATCCAGAGAGTATGCACAAGGGTTAAAAGTGTAACTCTAAATATGCAATAAATGTCTAATCTGCCTTATTTCTAACAGCTCTATATATACTCCCATTTAAAATCTTTGCTGATAAAACCAGGATGCAACTTACAAAACAAACAGTACTTGAAATTAACTATCTGTTTGTCATCCTCTCAGACACACAAAGAAAAATTACTTGTAATCTAAATCTAAACTCTTCAACAAATTGGACACTGGGCCTTTAAAAGATCTGGAATATAGATTATGGTAAATATCTGGACGCCAATGTGCATCATTTCATCTTTCCAGCGTGTATCATTTCATAATTCTTTTCCGTTTCATTAAAACAGGAATGAACGTGACATTTTCACAACACCAATTTCCTGAAAGTCCCTTAAAAATATATCATGTTTTCACAGTTCTTTAATTTAGACTTTTAACATAGAAAAGGGAAGGAAAATGCAAGAGCCAAAAACATGACTACATCTTCAGGGGGATTTTATAAAGCTTTGTGTTTGACAATTATGCAATTAAAACTCATCCAAAATGCAACGACGAAACATTTTAACAGTTACACTCAGTTTTTTACCTTTTAATGGCAATTTAATTGCTCCTTTATTAGTCACACTCTGAAACGTATGAATTTTGGATCTTTAATCGGGGGTCCGACTTTCCAAACGGCACCATGACAGACAACACGTACGCACAGTTTGGCTGCTTCTAGCAACACTGAAGAGGTTAAGAAACAGTACAACGCACAAATACTGTTGGTTTTGTCTCTTTGAGGGGGTCTGGGTCATGATCGGTAACAACACCCCCGTAAGTCGAAGCGAAATGTTGTAAATGTTTTCTGAAGTGTTGTAATACCTCATATTTTGATTCATTATGTCAAAACCAAGTTTCAATCCATTTTATCTTATATTAAAACATTAAATATCAATTTTTAAATAGTGATCATAAGATAAATTTTGTTAAACTCTTCTAATAAAATTAAAACAAGACAGCCCCGGTGAGAAAATACGCGTATTTTGTAATTGAGAATTAAAAAAAACTCAACCCCATGCACAACAAAAATAAATGACAAGATAGCAAAGGAAAAAAAAAAAAAAAATCAGCCAAGACCCTCACAAATTTACTGGATACATAAAAAACCCAATAGTTTCTAGCAGGGCCGTCACGAATAGCTGAAGAAGTCAATTACACTGTTGCAGTTTTTTTTAAATTAAAGATTATGTATTTAAATATAGACACCTTTTTATGTATGTTAAATTGCCATGAAAAATTGACCAAAACAAAAAAGGCAAATGAGACAATGGAGAGGTTCTTAAATTATAGAGCTATTTACTGTACTTCTGTTTATTGATCTCTGTAATCACACTTTTGTGATGTGTCCTGTCAGCAAGCGAAAAAAACATGGGCCTGACTCAGTCAACTAAAGAGGTTTAGGGCAAAAGTAACTTACAAAGACCCAAAGCGTGGAACACGAACAGCACGCAAGTACTTCACATGATCCTGAAACGAAACACAACTGCCTTAAACGTCCATTAAACAAGTGTTTGAGAAAAAGCTCCAGCTGAAATCTGGGTTTGTTTTATATTGACAGTGAAAGTTTGTGTGTATTTGTTACATCGAATTACTTTGTATCTAAAATTATTTAAATGACATTTATTTCTGCCATAAACAGAAAATATGTGAAAAGCTATTCATTTTCCGAACCTCAATCGGGGTTACATGGGCCAGAGCCTATCTCAGGAATTTACGGTGCAAGGTGGGGACCAATCCTGGGCAAGCGTCAACACACTGCAGGGCACACACACACATTCACATCTTATGGGGCCAATTTAGAGTCACCAATTAACCTATAGTGCATGCCTTTCGACTGTGGGAGGAAACCGGAGCACCTGGAGGAAACCCACGCAAACTCCACACAGAGAGAACCTACGGCTGTCCCCGGGGCTCAAACCCAGGACCTCGCTGTGAGGCGGCAGTGCTAACCACTGAGCCAGCCTGCGAAAAGACAAATGGTTAGAATTCATGATGCAAGTTAAAGGAACATTGCAAATATGAAATATCTCTTTAGGAAAATAATAAAATTGTGCATATACTAATTTAAAGAAATCATTATTGGCAATTCTTTTTATCTTAAAGGCATAAAGTGGAGTCAGTGCTGATGTAATCCACATTAAGGTTTATTGGAGAACGAAAGTTACAAGCTTCTGCATTATTGTGTACTCCTATAAGTGAAAACATAAAAAAAAAAAAGCTGCTTGGCTTCAGTGTAGGGGCTCAGAATGGGCATTTAGACAAGACCTAGGAATGGATCACTGGAGAAAACAAAGTCAATTAAAATGAGAGAGAGAGGGATATAAAGGGGGCAATAAAACAAGAATAAAATGGATCCTCTAAAAGAAGTCCACGTCATCAGGAGCGTCCAGGTCGCGGTACTCGATGATGTTGCGAGGGTCTCCACGCATCATCCTGAAACATAGTGTTATGTATTATATGGGGTCAGATCCTAAAAACACAAGGAAAGGGCTGACATTTCACCTCACACAAACTAATTATTTAACAATTTTCATCTCAGAATATTAAAATACAAAAGTCAAAGATAACGCTTTAAAAAGGAGTGTCTGCTTTTGTTCTGTTAAAATTGCGCAACAATGTTTCTGCAAACTTGCATAGTCATTTCACACTCGAGTGTTTGGTTTCACACTGAAAAAGCAGAAAAATATTTTGACCCTTAGTATTGTTAGTTACGCAACCCATTTTTAGCTTTGCTTTTGCAAATTAAACACTTGTATACACAACTGTGTACAATAATGTGTAGCCAGAAGTGTTTCACACTGACAGTTCTGATAAAAGTTGAGAAAAGGTTTGACAACTATAATGCTTCATTTTCCACTTGAAAGTGTGTTACTGTGAACACAGCACAGCACAGCACACAGTGCACCACAACCAAACGTGACCTCTGCATTTGAGCCATACGTGAAGGAGCAGTGGGCAGCTGACCTGAGCAGCACCCGGGGAGCAGTGCTTGGGGATGGTACTTTGCTCATAAGTTCTCTTAATGGTGCCTTCACCAGTCCTGGATTCAAACCAGCAACCTTCCGAACACATAGTGAAAGCCCTAACCGTTACGCTATCAACTTCCCACTCGTGCACACTAACAACTGTATCCTCAAATCTCAAATTTGAGGATGTATCACCAAATGTATCCCTCCTCAAATGACTGTTGCTACAATACTGCTATAATATTTGCACAATTTTTGCACTGCAGCTACTTATTTGCACAACCATTGAATACTGAATGTATATCTCACTGGTCACTTTTCAACTAACTGTATCTGCACAAATTATTGAAAAGTATTGCACAGAATCTGGTTCTCCAATGCTGTTAAAATATCTGTACAAACGTAAATGTTAGTCAGACTTTTTAAGAAGATACTTTTATTAATAGACTGGATATAGAGTTTTTCAAACTGAAACTGTTACTAACCATGCACATTCAGTGAAAGTCAATTTCCACTTTTGTAGGTAATACTGCATCCAAATTGTCTCTCTACTTTTATTTCTAATTTAAAGTTATAGTTATATTTAATACTACATTTCTAGCATAAAATGTATATTTTGTAATCTATTTATATATTGTTTATTCCATGTGCCCTATCTCTCCTTTGTTCCCTATTTCTTGTTGCACTGTGAAAACCGGAGCCACGTCGTCTCGTCTCTCTGTATATCTGTACAGTATATAGCAGAGATGACAAAGTTTACTTTGACTGATAATATGATCAGTTTGAACATGAAAGTGTGTCTGGAAAATTGTGTCTAAAGAAAAAAAATTTATGTTCATACTCACCATATTATACAGTTGTATATAAAACAGTAAAACAATTATAAAATATCTACAAACCATCATTTAAACTTCACCAGTGTAAAAGACACATGGCTAGACTGTTTTATTGAAAATTTTCAAAATGAACTATTAAAAATGACACATTTCTAGCATCATCATAGACTTTGCCGTCCACTCGCACCTTCCTTAAAAGAAAAATCACCCAGTGCAGTCGACTGGCAAACCGAGGCATCAACGCCTAAAGCCTTACCGGTTATTTCTTGGTTTTCCCGGATAACCTCCCTGGCCACGGAAGTTATCATAGTTGCCTCTGCCTCCCCCTCCATACTGGTTGGGAGGGTAAGGAGGACCACCTTTTAAAAAATAAATATCTCCAGTCAATACATAGTATTTTGTCTACAATAATTACAACGAAATGTTATGTAAATGCATGTTTCAGCAAATGCCTTGAAGCTCACAAACTAGTTATTAACGTACCTCCGTAACCCAAAAGAGGAGCCCTGGGCTGCCCAAAGCCCAAAAGACCCTGAGGAGCTTGGGGTGGGAATGGAGGACCACCAGGAGACATCACACCTGTCCACACACACACGCATTTACACACTCATTGTCAAAATGTCTAAACTCAGTCCCCTACTGGGTTCGCGTTAACGCAAAACAGGTCAAAACTGATGTTCAGAGTCTAATCAAAATAATCTTGCGGATTTAAAGTTCTAATGGCTTGAGGTAAAACGTTCAATTAATTGTGATATTGATTGGAGGTCGTATCGCCCAACGTTCACGCTGTTAAATACTAAGCTGCACTGAGCTTCTCACCCTGCCCAGGGACAGGAGGTGGTGGAGGTTTCATCTCTGGGATGGAGGGTCTTTTAGCGTCCATTAGGAAGTTGTTGAAGAACTCCACCTCCTTTTTCACCTCCTCAATTTTGTCTCCATGCTTGTTCAGGATGTGCTTTCTTACAAACTCTGGGCCCTGAAGAGATGCAAAGCAAAAAACGAATGAAGAAAACTCGTGCAATAAATTCTGAAAACAGCAAGACCGACCAGACTGACCCAATGTTCCTGAATTAAATGTGACTGCTGTGCGCTAAAATCACAAAAGAGGATAAACACGAGAAATGGTAAAAGATAAAGGCTGTTTAAAGTTGATGTAGCTGTAAAACTAAGAGCTGTTAAATTCATGTTCAGCATACATCGGGAACGGGCTTATCACAAAAAAAATGAATAGCACAGTTATCATTATTGTTAAGCCTAACCCTAACCTTAGTCAGTCACTATCTGAACCGCTTAATCCCTATCGGGGTCGCGGGGACCGGAGCCCATCCTGGGACTGCGGAGGCGAGGCGGGGCGTGTGCCGCAGTCGTACAATCACTCTCACAGTGCTAACCCTAACCTTTGTGGCTGAAATAGGGAGCTATTGATACATCTGTAATGGTGGCACCCCCATGGGTGAAATAAGGGGTGAAAACCTTTAGGGAAATGCCATCTTAGGACGAAAAGGGGAAAAAAGATGACTGCACTTTGGCTATTGACAAGAAATGCAACACCCTTATTTAACATGGGGTTTAATATTTTAAGCCATGAACTGTGTTACTACGACAGAGAAAATTAGGAGCGAACGTAACAAAGAGTGGTACGAAAATAAAGAAGAATTTTATTTTTATGCTCTTTGGGAAGCCCGATAAAAGGCTTTATAAACAAAATGTATTATTATTATTATTATTGTTAAGAAATCAAGAGAACAAAATGATTACTGGTGCCATACAACTGTGAGGAAATGCCCGAAAATAGCGAATGATGGTCTTAATAGTGGTGCCGCTTTGTGGCAAAATACGAAACATTTGTTAACCTGAAGTTAGACTGCAGTTGGTCTATTGACAAGAAACACAACACACCAGCTCTCCTCAAGGAGCTAAAATGCAGAATTAAGGTTATGCTCACATCAGGCTAATCACTAAAATAGCAATTATTCTCAATGTTAGCGCCCGCTGTGGACCAAAATAGGGAACGATGGCCTTAATGGTGGGGCAAAAATAGGGAACCATAATTTTTTAGACCTAAAAACAAATGGTGGAAAAATGTAGCTCGCATTAGACTACTCTTATGAATTCGGTAGTTTGCACAAAATTCTACTTTTTATCAACACAAGAATTCAGCGTGCACACACCTTGAACTTCTTGCCGCTGAGAGGACACAGCCACTTGTCTTTGCCCAGCTCCTGAGTGTTGGCCGACACAAACTTCTCCACCTCCTGTTCGGGATCCTTGCGGCCCATCTTCACCGCCTCATCCTCCGACAGCGTCTCCTTCACGCTGAACAGGGGAACCATCTTGTCCTCGAACGACTTCTGCCAGTCAGCCACTGAAACGTAGACACAGCAGCTCAACAACAACATCTTGTTGCAAGTCGTGGTGTAAAGCAGTTTGCGTGTGTGTGTGCGTCTGCTTACCCTCTCTGACAGTGATGCGGTTGGGTGGTATGGGGCCTCGGACATGGATGATTCCACAGCGGTTTGGCATCTCATCCTCACTCGGATACTCACACGTGTTGTAGTAGTCAACAGAATGAACGACACGCAGGTAGAAGAGCAGACGGTCCAACACCTACACACACACAAATATATGCAGTGTTCAAGAATTTTTCCAAAGACTGCAACGGATCTGCAATCATTGTGAACACACCACAGCACAGCCCAACCAAATGTGACCTCTGCATTTAACCCATCCGTGAAGGAGCAGTGGGCAGCTAACAATCGCCCGGGGAGCAGTGCTTGGGGACAATATCTTGCTCACGAGTACCTCAGTGGTAACTTTACCGGCTCTGGATTCGAACCTGTGATCTTCTGATCACAGGGCGAACACCCTACCGTTACGCCACCAACTTAAGTCTATTGAGACCACAGCAAGAAAAATGGCTGTGAAGAAGAGACCTGAAGCAATGCTGTAGTCTTACCTTGACCAGTTTGTCGTCTCTCTCCACAGTAACTTCAGTAGGATTTCCTTCTTTAGAGCCTTCCTCTGAATCAGCTCCGCCCACACTGCCCAGAAGCTCCTCTTCCTCAGCGCTGACTTCCTCTATGAGGTAATCTGTGATGTTCTTCAGAATTGGGTTCTGAGCTGGGAGCTAAACACACAGACACGGTTATGAGATTACGACGAGACAGATTAAGAGCTCATGCACAACTTAAACGCCTTGACTTTAAAAACAGAAACTTGCGTTGCGTTTGTACTGATATACTTGCTTCTGTACAATGTGTCGTATTCTGTCGTGCTTACTCTTATCAACCATTTACCCAAAATTGTCCTCCGTTATCCCAAACAAAGACGTCGTTGGTCAAATCATTTTTAGATCCTCCCATGTGGACCTCTCTAAAATAATTATCAAATTAAATACATATTAAGTTCCCCTCATACTGAACATAACCAGACTCGCAGTAATCTAGGAGGTCGCACTCAGCAGCTGCTCATCAGTTTCTCTCAACACTGCCCTCTATAAATGTTCCATCTCTGTTAACAGAGCACTAAAATTTGTGGACTTCAACAAAAAAAACTAGGCAGGACACGTTTTTGTGTGTGTGTGTGTGTGTGAGACGTTACCTCAGTGGCCTGACCGTCCGCACGAGAACGAGGATTCCACAGGCTCTCCCGCTCGTCCAAAGAGTGGATGAGTTTGGCTGAGAGTTTGATGTCGTTACGCAGCACCTGCTTGTGCTGTGTGATTCCGTTAACGTTACGAACGCGACGCGCCAGGTCTCGGTTCACACCAGGAGCCAGCTCACAGTCCCGCAGCTAGACGAGAGTAACGCACACATACAAGTGGAAATGATTAGTAGTGGGCAGAATCTCAGTAGAAAAGGGTTCAAGTGTTTTATCTGATATCTGAAGCTTCACTGGACTCGCTATTTGATTCTGATTATGTCAACGATTTGATGCGGTACGAGATGCATTCCATCAATCTTTCTCCACTACATCATATTGGGAATGGACTACAGATTGGTCAGCCATAGCTACTACCGGGATGTACTAGAATTTTCATGCTCTAGGCAGAAAGTCAGCAATAATCCAGGGACGAACTCTCAGACTAAGTAGTAGTCTGTGGATGTCCACTGTGTGTCCGTGTGTTATAATTTATTTAATTTTTTTTTTTAGATATTTGCATGTCACGGATCACCAGCATTGCCGCCGCAGACCACCGGGGGTCACTGACCATTGCCTGAAACTCCTGACAATCGATTATTGGTCTGCCACTGCATCTACACAGAATCGTCCATGTCTGCATTGCAACGGATCATTTATGTGATTAATTTCATCATCCCAACTAATTTATATTATATTCTTAGTATAAATGAAGTTGCAGGTCGTTGGACACACAGATGCACTTCCAGAACGAAAGCAGTCTCATTTGTTGCTCCAGCTGTAATCAATCTGTCAACTGGAACTAAACCTGTCCTTTAATGTTAGTATTTTAATGTGCCTTCTTATCTGTGCATCTAAAAGAAAATTTCCTTACACCTAGTGACAAATGTCAAACCCAATTCTAAAAAGTTTTTAATCACCTCACTGCCTCACCTGCCGGTACCTTAAGCCTGTTAAAATTACAATTATGCACCTCTTGCTGTCAGCAATTATTTTGTACTTTTATTTTTTTTAACTTTTTATATTTGCATTAAATTTATTATTCATATTCAAAATTCCAAAACATCTGGGAATGTTTTGAAAAGTAAAATAATTTTTAAAAAGTGAAATTGGATTGACCACCTGCATTGCCGCCTCGGACCACCAGGGGGCTGCGGAGCCCTGCTTAAAAAAAACCCCAAAAAACCCTGGCTTTGCAGGTTACTTTACCGATGACTGTACCTTTGGGTACACAAATGATACTGTGATTCCTCTCTGCACAGGATAATGACCCTACATGTAGGCAATGCACGTAGCAAAAAGTAGAACCAGCACATGAACGGAAAATGAGGTGTGTTCGTGCTGTAGGTGATGCCCAAAACCTGACCTCATAGCAGCCTATTGAACATCAGAGCTGTGGCCAAACCAGCATTTAATAAGGCTCTAACACTCACTCTGATGTTCTGCAGATTCCAGCAGATCTCTTTGATGTTGACCCCTCTGTCAAAAGTCACCCAGCAGCGCCGGAAAAATCTAAAACAAAATTGGGGGAAGATGAAGTGCCCGCTTAACCAACCCGATATACAGAAGGGAAAGTATAGCAGTGTGTTTCTTACCTCCGCTCAGGCTGGGGTTCCGACAGACAGACCCGCATGAATCCAGAATAACGGCGGCAAAGCTGAAAACGAGACAGTGTTAGGCTCCGAGTCAGATTGTGTGTGTGTGTGTGTCTGTGCTCATGTGTGGGTTTATATACTCACAGCAATGATCTCTGCTTTAGAGATAGTCGGAGCGATGCTCCTCATGAAGAGGGAGCAGGTTTTGTGGAGGGGGCGTGGTCTTGGGGGTTGATCCTCCTTTGCTTTCTTCTCCTCCTTGTCCTTCTCTCGCTCTTTCTCCTCTTTTCTTCCCTTCTCATCGGCTATTTGTGGGACACAGAGAAACGGTTCTAATGGTAATGATTGTGAAGCGGCAGGAAGAATGAATAATAAGCAAAGCCGAGCCTTTAAGCAAGACGCAAGACTGCAGAACTGACCTTCGCCCTCTTCCTCCTCCTCCTCCTGCTCGCCTTCTCTGTTACACTTTGCTGGTTTCTCAGATGTGTGGGAATTGGAGTCCGAGTCGGACTCGGACTCGCTCTCAGAGCCACTGACCTCATCCTCACTGTCACCACTGTGCTTCCTCTTCCTCTTCTTACTCAGCTACACAAACAAAACAAGCCCCCCCAGAAATTAGTTCCGTCTTTACTCTATACACAAACCCGCAATTCAGAGACCAACACACCTTTTTGGGGGGTTCCGGAATGTCGCTCCCTGGTCCCCGATCGGTATCAGGTTTTATTTCACCTTCACCGTCTCCTGCTGCTTCACCTACTTCCTTAACACCACCCTCTTCTCCCTCACCCTGATTTCGCAAGAGGGAAAAAAAGGCTATTCAAGTTAAGCATGATTTCCACAGATTGTGTAAACTGTGACAAGACAGACACATACCTCTTTGTCCTCCTTCTCTGTGGAGTTCTTGCGCTCAGCGTCCGCGGCTCTGTTTTCGTCCCGTTTGGGGGGTTCTGATGGTGGCCCCCCGGACAAGGTTCTCTCCCTCTCCTCTTCTTCCTCCACCGGCTGCTCCAGTATGCGCAGGTCGTTCTCCGTCCCTCCCTCCATCTTTATTACAGCTGAAAAAGGATAAGCACACTCCTAAACATTCTTTACACAATCTGAGGCAGTCTCAATGTAACTTGCCATTTTTGACAAGTGATTGCTTCTGTGTGTTGTTGAGTGAGGGACTGGCACACCGCACACCACGACAAAATGCGGCCTCTGCATTTGACCCATCAGTGAAGAAGCAGTGGGCAGCTGACATGGGCAGCACCCGATGAGCAGTGCCTGTGGACGGTACCTCGCTCACGACTACCTCAATGGAACGTTTACCGGTACAGGACACCAACCTACGACCTACTGATCACGGGGTGAACTCCTTAACAGTTAAAATTCCAGTTACCCCTTCATTGTTGTGACACACCTTGTCACGCGCCCATAAACTACTCTGCCGGTGAAACCACGGAAGTGATTCAGCACCTTGGAGAGCGATCCCCTGTCAGCATTTCAGCACTTATATTTTGGACAGAGGCCAAGGCTACAGCTTTCATCATTTACATTGACACTTACAGCATTTAGCAGACGCTCTTATCCAGAGCGACTTATATTTCCCCTGAGAGCAACTTAAGGGTTAAGGGTCTTGCTCAGGGACCCAATGTTGGTAATGCCAGAGATCAGATTCGAACCCACTATCTCTTGGTCCAAAGGTGAGTGTCCTACCAGTAGGCCACCAACACCATTATAGGGCAACAGGGACCAGGAGAAGACATCAGAGAACCCGGACAAGGCCACACAGTGGGCATTCGGACCACTACTCACCAACTGCCACAACTGACCATATCTTTTCTGTCATGTTTTGTTCCCGACACCAGCACCAGGCTGTGAACATTTATCGAATGCAACTGGACTTTTTTTTAGGTTCTTGAAGGTGTTCCATCTCTCATATTCAGTTCTAAAAATCTAAGGGACATTCCAGATGTTTATCCCATGGTCAACTGAAAGTGGTCATGGACTCGCCCTGCTAAAGTGTGGACCGACATGTCAGTCATTGGGGTGTTCATGAAGATTCCAACATTCACCACGTTTTTTCTAAAAATGTGTTCTCAAAACCGCCAAAAGCTGAAGAGCACTCTGATGCAAATTTTATTGCTGGCATGTTTGTGCAAAAAATTAGCTTACTGGCTTTTCCTTAATTCAACACACTGTGCAAAATCATACTAAATAAATGTCTGGTGCCACGCCACACGCATTTCATTTATTTTGTGGTAATGCCTGATGTTCTTCCATGGACATTGTTGTTGGAAAATGCCTTGGTTCTCGCGTTTCGTGCCATTCTAGCAAGGTACGGAAAACACAACTCGATCTGCACCAGTTAAACATGCAAATTAGCTTTACTCTGCTATCAGCATCCTTTACCCAAAGTGCTGTGTCCAAACGACACAGACTCGCAACTATACACATCCTAAATTCTTCACTGTGTTTTGTAAACCAAACCTTAACTTGAAACAGCTAATCATATAATGTCATGATGAATCTACAACAAGCTCATGTCAGTTCTATTAGCGAAGGAGAATTACTCACTGCTCTAAACACAAGTTAAATCGTTGGCAAAGTCATTCTCTTCAAAATCCAACGAACAGAACTAATAACTATAATGTTGAGATACTGCTCCAAAAATAAACAAAGCATTTTTCCCCCCGCTCTGTTCTCTTGGGTAACGTGTGCATCGCTAAAGTTCTGTTCTTGAATAAAAGCACAACACCGCTGTCGTTCCACCATCTTTGCTGTATACGAAAACTGTCACTGTCCTAAACAAATTCTGTGGACGGTCACAAATGGGCGACATTTTCAATAATACGTTTTTTTATGATGATATTCAGTGTTCTGGAGCACTGATAGACATTTCTAACTGGTGAAAAAATCTTAAATACTGGCAAATGAAGCTCAATGTTCTAAGTCCATCACACCCTGTCGCAAAATCTTAATCACACAAATCAACGACAATTTTCCTCATCCATTAATACCGCCACAGGTTGAAAAGTCACATAGCTCACTCCTCATCCTCACCTGCGTCCAGGATCTTCATGATCTGTGGTGCTCGATCAATGTCCATGGAAACGGAGTCCAACCAGTTGTTGTCCATCAGATACATGAAGACGTTGAGGCGGTTCTGCAGTGCAGCATGAGCGTCTGCCTTCCGCCTGCCCACCTCATCCGGGTGGTACTTAGAGCGGAACCTTGAAAGAACGAGAGAGAGAGAGCGAGAGAAAGAAAGAGAGAGGAAAAGAAAGGAAGTAGAGCAAGGTGGGTGATAGAAAAATAACCGTTACATTAAGGAAATAAACACAATCATCTTGTACTGCAATTTAACATTGAAACATTGGCTCACTTTTCAAAGAAATCTGATCCTTCTGTACATCAGTGAATTACAGATTTAGTTAACAAATCATCACTATAGACACTTTCTGCTAACAGCATCCTCAATGTGTGTGTACACAGTGGTTTAAACCTCTAGTTCAATGTGTGTCTTTTGAATTTCGGAATCATGTCTCAACTCACCCAAATCAAATGGAAAAGAGAAACGCACACATTAGTCAAGAAACAACATGACAACTGAGCACTGAGGCTTAAACATGAAAAGATTTTTAACCATTGTGTGTACTAAATTTACCTGCAGAACAGCCAGTATTAGCACACAACACAGACAGAGAGGTCTCCTCGGTCGTGCGCGCGAAACTCGCACTGTTTCGGCACGCGATTCGTTTTTTTAAAAAATGTGCAAAAAAGGGGGAAGGAAAAAAAAAAGGTATCGGACGCTAAAGAAAAAAGAAAAAACGCGATCCTGGCCCGCGGGTCTGGCTCGGTTCCACTGTCTAACTAGGGGCCCTGGCAACTTTGGGTTCTAATAGCATCTGCATTGTGCGCAGTGCGAGACCTGACTGGCTAACCCGCGCTTCCTGTGGAGGGTCCAAGAGTTTGGCTCGTCTTCAAAATCCTTGCCATGAAGGAAGGAGAGGGTGAGATGGAGAAGGGAAGAAGCATTTTGTTTGTTAATTTTACTTTAAAAAAAAAAGAAAATGAAATAAAGAAATAAAAACACCTGAAATAAAATCAATCACACCTAGGTAAGAGCTGGGGAGAAAAGGCTGACAGAAAAACAGCAGTTATATAGAAAATAGGGATGCACTGAAATTTCAGTCATTAAAAATTATTGAAAATACATTATATTAAAAAGGCCAACCACAACCAAGTGCTTTGGAACCCTCTTGTAATTGGCTCGCAAGCCGCAAAAAGAAATTTGAGTGAACCGTGTGGCCTAGAGTAAAAATTCCATCTTTAGCTGATTATTTGGCTTAAGCCAAACAACTTTCTAACTTGGACTATAGACTTCACATTTTGAGCTAATTTTTATAATAAGATAAACTTTTATCAACTCCTCCTGCTCTAATAAGCTCTAATTTAATCTGCAGATATGAAAACAAAGCTTTCTTGAGATTTCACAAAGGGGCGGCTAAAATAAGCTATTTAATTCCAGCAGGTGTGGCAGGTTTTGCTTAAACAGCTGTATCTTTGGATTGCAATGGCGCCAGCTGAACAATAAGAACCGCAAGTCCGAATTTGCTGAAATTTGGTATGAACAATAAAAAAAAAATTAAGATATGGAAGAGGGAACTATACAATGTAGCTATTTGAAGAAGAGGGGCAGCTAATTATATATTATGGGGTGCTAAACGTACAAGATAAATTTAAGCACTGATTTACTCCTTTCTTCAACTCTACTAGCAACTGTCCACTAGCAATGGATGCCATCACGACTGACAGGGACATTTCCCTCTAGCAGAACTTAACATTCATTACAGACCTAGGGATGAGTATTTTAAAAAAGCCCTAATACAGCCATCAATAAATACAGATATTGTGCATCTGGACTAGCAATTCCAAAAATTTGCTTTGTGCATCCAACCCAAAATTTACATTTCAGTGCATCCCTACCAGAAGCATTATTGACATGTACAGTAATTTAGGACTTTAAGCTAAAACTCCCCATTGTCCCTAGTTATCTAATGTTAAACATAAAGGGAGAAACAGAGCCAGAATGGCTGCCTTCGCCGTACCACTCTTCATCTTTATGAGCTAGGAAGAAATCCTGCATCTGCTGTCGCCTGAAGTCAATCTTGTACTCGTTGTAGCGCTTCACTGCCTCTGTCTCGTCCACTGAGTCATCCAAGGAGAGCAGGAACTCTTTAAAGGTCTTCATGATGGGCGGCGGGGGGCCCAGATCGACGTCGTGGATGTTGCCCAACCTGGAAACACAGACAAGATGTTCAGAGAGGTCACAAATAGTACAGAGGCATGCGGAACAACTTCTGAAGCCTGTTGCAAAACCCACATACCAACAGCAGGGCCAACTAGTAGAGGTATAACAATGTTTATCATGAAAGATAATATAGCCTAGCTGAAAAATAAAAAAGTCAAATGCTATTTTAGTTGCTTTTTGTGATTTGATAAGAAGGGAAGTGATTGAGTTAAATCAGAATATGACAGATACTGTATGTCTTAATGTTAATCACTGGCTTGTGAACGGAATCAAAATCATATTGTAGCTTTCTACTGAATTAATATAACGTCATGATTTCCACCCCTATAAACTAGAAAAACTATCCACAGGAAACTTTCCATAGGAAAACTGGTGTTTATGCATGACACACTGAAACACAAACACACCAAACAGCTCAAGTACACATATCTGGAAAGATGCATCATGTGTACAATTAGTCATTTTAATTTGCATAGCTTCCCAATTATGGTTGCAATTAATTGTTTATATTCAATTAGTTGGTTCTTTTTTATTATCATTAATCAATTAATGTCCAAATAAAACAAGTTTTTTAATCTGTTTAATAATTTAAATAATTCCAGGTTTAATAATGATAGCTTTCAACAGATACATTTCAACATCTTCCAAATAATGTTCATGTCATGTCATGTCAAGATCATAGCGCTCCTGTTTAAGACTGGTTTACTGGAAACAAAGTGGCAGCTGCATTTGTTTGCATAATGAAGTATTGTTTGCATAACACCTGTGCGTGTATGTATACAGATATACACACACATACTATTATTATTAATAAAAGCAGACAGCGCCTCGTACCTGGCCTGGATGGGTATGCCGTGGTGGGGCTGCATCAGGTGCATGTCCGGGTGGCCCCATGGCTGTGGGGGAGCGTAGCTGGGTCCACCTCCTCCACCGCCCCCATACCCCAGATCATATCCGCCATGGTAGGGGTCTCCACCATGGTCATCCCTGGATAAACAAGAGGGCACTAAAGAGAACTGTTGTTGCAAAGGAGCCTCCACTTGTTCAAATGGAATTAAAAGAAAAACACATTATAAAATTGGTGCTGAAACAGATTACAACCCTGGCAACTAACATAACCATAGGCTAAAATAAGACACTACGGTAATGGACAATCTGAAAGTTTGTTCACTTAACATTAGATCAGAAAATAAGTTACACAAAAATCAGTACTATACTTTTCCAAAAAAATTACCCACATCTACTGCTTTACAAAATATGTAACCCCAAATCTTAACAGAAAGCTAATGACAATTAGCATAGGGCCTCAAAGAACCGGGCCTCTAGAACAGGCACAAACCAGTTGCTAGCAAGTCCACTGGTGCTTTGATGCTAACATGAAACAACGGAGTTAGACAGCGCAAGTCAGCACTACCTTGCTGAAATATACATGATTTAGAGACCAAACAATGGAGGATAGAACTAGCAACCTAACACCACACTGAGTCTAATCAGAAGCCCTGTGTGTTTAATCAAAATGTACAAGATGTAAATGTGAAAGAGAATTTTTAAAACATGATCAATACACAGCGTTGACTTTCAGGCACGTACCACTCTCTCCTCATGCGTTTTTGCTGGGGGCTCATGTCATGCCTGGGTGGGGAAAACCGCTCTCGCCTGCCCCTGTCGTAGTCTCGATATTCACCGCGGCTCCGTCTCTCCCGGCCCCTGTCCCACTCCCTGGCCGACGGCCGCCAGTTAACGGCAACCACAACAACAAATAAAAACCACGAAGAAACCAGCCCAAAGACATAAAAACTCATATGGATTTCAGCAAAATCACAACTGGGGCATATTTCAAATGGTCATGTAGCAGACAAGGTGCAGCATTTATAATTAGAGCCTGACCGATAAATCAGCTGGACTAAATGAAGGGGAATCTGCAACTTCGTTTACAACAGATGACAAATTACTTAAAAAGTAAAAGAAATGGAGGGCATTTGGACAATAGATGCTGTTTGTGCATATTATGCAAACACAGAAATGGACGTCATTTGGAAAATAGAGGATATCTACACATGGGAACAACTGAAACAAACTGTTTTTTAAAAGAAATGAACAAGCAAAGGGCAGCTGGACGACAAAAGTTGCTGTTAAAGATTACATTACATATGAGAAAATGCAGACATTTACACTTCGGCACGGACAACGGAAGAGACGCTCAGAGAACAAAAGATGCAAGAAATGGAAGACATTTCGCCAATGGCAGATGCCGGAAACAGATCACAGAACACTGGAAAGTGTTGCGTGTGTACTACCAATTTTTACATTGTTAGGAGACTTAAAATATTAGATCACAGAATAAATTTTACGGATAAAATTGTTTCTGAGCTGCATTGCGATAATAGTGATTTTTTAATTTATACTGGCCATTTCTGGAAAAATAAAAATAGATGCATGTGCAGACAAATACATATTTTTTTTTAAATATAGGTCAAAAGATTCCTATATCGGTCGAGCTCTATTTATAATCACACAATTTCGTATTCACTTAGGATAAAAACTGATCTCCTGGGGACTTCGCTGTGCTCACCGGTCGCTCCACTCGTCTCTCCTCCGGTCCTCTCTCTCACGGGACCGGTCGTAGTCGCTCCTCTCGCGGCGGAACTTGTCCCTGCGCCGGCGGTCGTACTCGTCATCGCTGTCCGCCATGGTAGCTGGGCTGCGGCGCGGCGAGGAGTCTCTAGAATTGTGCTGGGAATAAAGGTTTAAAGTAAGTTTTTTTCCCCCATTGTCTACTAACCAAATCACGTATTTAAGCTGCTTATTAAATTCCTATTTAATCCACAGAGAGATTATACTACACACATCGACATAGTCAAATTAATTTGGCAAATAAAACTGACGACTGTAAGAAAAAAGGACAATGAAAATCTGCAATGAAGGCAAAGCGGGGGTTTCGAAACCTTTTTGCGTTTTGTCGAGTGACTTCGCGATTTCATTTCTTCGAAATCTGGCGTTCCTTAAGCCTAAAATTGATTTTGTTTGCTAACGAGAAGCTTCTTCACCTCCCGCTGCTAGGAGTACTTAGTAAGGCCGACAGGAGTTATAATAACGTGGGCATGAGCACGTAAAACCAACTTCAACCCGTCATAATATTACTTTTTGCGGGTTGATACAAAAGAAAGCACTCGTTCGGTCGTGGTTTTCACGAGAAACAGATAATAGAAGTCTGTGTGAATGAAGAATTCACTGAATAACGTTCAAGGTGGGATGGCTCGCCCTCAGAAAACGAGTGAAATTTTATCGTTCTAGAATTCGTAGTTATTGTTCAATAGAACTATTCAAGTATATAATTACAATGCCAATTTTCACCCAATATTATGCAGCCGTATTAACAAAGTGCATGAATTCTATACAACTTTCATTATTCTCGAAATTTGTATTTTGTTAAACAGCGTCGAGGCAGCGCGCGCAAGATGCTCAGATATGCGCCACGCGCCGACGCACGCGGAAATCCCCCTTTTAGCTTCTGGTCGCCGAATTAGCATCTTTACAGCGGACAGCAGCTAGTTCACAGAGTGAGCTACCTTTGCGCACAAACAAATACATGATGAATATGAGCGAATCATTCACACAAACGTTTTTCTAAATTAATGTAATAAACGCCGAGTAGCTTTAGTTAGCCTATTATGTAAGCTAAAGCTAGCTAGACCGCTATGTTTCGGGCGTAAAATGCTCAATGAGTTGACTAAATGCACACAAACATCTTAACAACCAAGCTCTTGATGGGTAAGAACAGCAAAAGCAACAAGAATATGGCATACATTCATAAAGTGTTATTGTTACCGGTAAATATACGACAAAGTCCCGCCACCCGCGGTCTTGTTCCAGAACAGTGCTGCTTCGTCTGTCCGCTAATATTCGGTAGAGCGGAGTGACCGGCGCCACCGTGTGTTCGGAGGACAAAAACGCAGCTATATCAACGAACGAAAGACAAATTCACAACAATTTAATGTTTTATTGAATGAAGAGACGTAATGGTCGAGTGTTAAAACCTATTTCTACGTTTTAAACTCTGTCTGATATTTTACACCGCACTCTGCATTTTTATGCGAACGCCCCTTTACCACGACGCAGTAAACACAGGAAGTAAGAAACTAAATAGCTATTTCCGCCATTTTGGCTCTACGCCGCTTTGTTTTTAAAGGCGTGACAGTCGCTGCATTGCGCCGTAATGGACCCGATTTCTTCAAACCAGTTTCACGTGTAAAATCCTAATCCTGGTAGCTATGTCCCAAACCACACACAAGCACACTAAAAGTATGCTGGGATTACACCCATTTTAGTTAGAGCATACTAGGTACTAGGTTATTCGTCTCGGAACCCGGCCCTCGTCGATGTCAGCTGACTTATGTCGTGACTGTGCTACCGCTTCAGCATAAAGACTTTCATTTTATACTGACACGGTAAGGTCATCTTCATTGATATCTTACTTGACTTTTTCTTTTAAATAAGACTTAATGATGTTTTTGGTAATTGCCTGTGTAGTAAATGCATGCATTAGCGCTGTTTAGTGTTTTAAAACCTTCTGACTCTAAGTACCTGGATAAACAAATGTAAATAAAACATATAAGGCCGACTTTACATTCTTGTTTATGTTGCCGTAATGTTATCCTTTATTGTACTAAACGCGTTTTTGTTTTAATGTTTCATTTTGTCTCCCAGTGGTTTTGCATTTTAATATTTAAATTCCTTTACATGTAAATGTAACTATTACTACCATTACAGTAATATCCATTACTGTTTGAGCCTTTGGATTATTATGGATTTTTCGTAATTCATTCCGTGTGTGAGAGTGTGTGTGTGTGTAAGAATCAGGGGAGAGTGGGCTTGGGAGAAAGGCAAGGGAAGAGGCAAAGGAAAGAAAGCAAGAAAGACAGACTGACAGAGAAAGAAATGTACAGATAAGGAACATAGAAAGACAGCGAAACAGCTGGAGGGTGGGAGGGAGAGAGATGGACAGATTGGAGAACAGAAACATGTACTGAAAGAGAAAGAGAGATATGGACAGACAGAGGCAGAGATAGTGATGGACAGGTGGGGAACAGAAAGGGAAGGACACCAGGAGGGAGAGAGATGAATAGAAAAATAGATGAACTGAGAGAAAGACACGAAGAGATAGGTTGAGAGAGAGGTGAACAAACAGGGAGAGAGAGATGGACAGATGGAACGAAAAGAAAGAGATGGGCAGAGAGGGAACAGAGAAAGAAACATAGAAAGATGGACAGTCAGATGGAGAGCAGGAGGAAGGGAGAGAGAGAGAGAAAGAGAAAAAATCTCATTGTAAAGTGAGTTTTTACTGAGCGACAGTCAACTTTGCTGTGAGACTATTTAAGCGTTGATGTGAAATTTCTGTCTCTCCCTCCCTCTCCTCTCTCCCCTCTCTCCCTCCTTGTGTCTGTTTTCTCTTTCAGAAGCACACAGTCTCAGGATGGACTTTTCCAAGCTGCCTAAGATCCGGGATGAGGAACGTGAGGGGCAGTTTGGTTACGTGCATGGAGTCTCCGGCCCTGGTACCTTTACATTTACACCATTAGTCAGCCTTACACTTATACACAGAATGTCATATCACTCTCATTTTCTCTCTTTCGCAGTGGTGACGGCCTCCAGCATGGCAGGAGCTGCTATGTACGAGCTGGTCCGTGTTGGTCACAGCGAGTTGGTCGGGGAGATCATTCGACTGGAGGGGGACATGGCAACCATCCAGGTTTATGAAGAGACCTGTATCCTTGACCTGGCCTTGATCCACACCCACACACACACACTTCTCACACGCCTCTGCACTAACTATCTGATATCTAATAGGTTTTGTCTGGGTTCATTTCAGCCGGAAAACCCACTGAAACCCTATAGCACAACACATGCACAAACTCACAATAAGCAATTCACACCCTGAAGCCATTTTTCACTTCCCCTAGGCACTTCTCTGTGGGAAATTCCATGTTTGTGATGGGTTACCAAACTCTCTCTGAGTCAGACTCATGTCTGAGGGCCCTGCTTAGCTCTTAATGAAGGTGCCTGGTTTATTTGAGTTTCCCAAATCTGATTGGAAGACCGTTAAGTGCGCTTCCTCAAATCATGTCTGAACACAGCAGTCCAACTCAAGAAATAAGAAGCTGAAATGAATCGTATGTTAACTTGGAGCACTGACAAAGTGCAGAATGTTTCATTTACAGGTCTGAATATAGCTTTAGAGCTGAGCTAGAAAGTGTACAGTATGCATCTCCCGGCATTGTGTGTTTTTCCTGAACCCCTGTGTAGCTGGTGTGTCAGTAGGAGACCCCGTGTTGAGGACCGGGAAACCACTCTCGGTGGAGCTGGGCCCCGGCATCATGGGCTCCATCTTTGATGGGATCCAGCGGCCCTTAAAAGACATCAACGACCTGACCAATAGTATCTACATCCCCCGCGGCGTCAACATAGGAGCGCTCAACCGTGACCTCAAATGGGAGTTTACACCCTCCCAGAACCTAAGGGTGAGTGTCTGAGTGTGTGTTTGCACATAAAAGAGAAACATTCTGAAAATGTACAAAGGGAAGTAGCATCTATATTATTGTATAGAATATGTTAATATGTTCTTTCATATGTAAATGCATATTAACATATTCTATACAATAATATAGATGCTATAGAGAGAGAGAGCTGGACAGACAGAGGGAGAGATGAAGGGAGAGAGAGAGATGAGCAGATAGAAGGAGGGAGCGAGAGAGAGAAAAGAGAGAGGGAAAGACATGGATAGTTGTATAGAGTGTGAGAAAGAGATTAAAGATTGGAGGGAAAGAGACAGATGGACAGATTGGAGGGAGAGAGAGAGGGACAGATGGAAGGAGAGAGAGAGCAATGGACAGATGAAAGAACAGAAAGATAGATGGACAAATGGAACAGAAGCGGAAATAGATAAACAGAGGAATGGAGAAAAAGAGAGATAGAGATAGAGGTAGGGAGAAAAGGACAGTCGGAGAGATAAGGAGAAACGGACATATGGAGGGGGAGAGAGAGTGGGGAAAAAGAAAAAAGAGAGAGAGAGGCAGACAGTAGAATTGAGAACGAGGGTGAGATGGATATACAGAGGGAGAGAGAGATGGTCAGATTGAGGAGAGAGATGGAAAGACTGGAGGGAGAGGGAGAGAAAGATCGACGAAGGGAGGGAGAGGAGTGGACAGATAAGGGGAGAGAGAAAGATGGACAAATGGAGCGAGAGAGAAATTCCTTGTGTGTGTGAACATATTTGGGAAAGTTCATTCGGATTGTGATTCTCTGTCCGCAGGTTGGCAGTCACATTACAGGAGGTGATATCTATGGTACGGTTTTTGAGAACTCTCTCATCAAGCACAAGATCATGCTGCCCCCTCGTTCTAGAGGAACTGTCACCTATGTGGCACCAAGAGGAAACTATGATGTGTCTGTAAGTCACTCGCACACATTTAAACACATGAATATGAGTAGAACACTATATATAAACATGTTTGTGGAGCTTCTCAGTCATCCAGGACATGGGTATCTTGAGAAATTGATTCAAAAGCAGCTGAGCTTTTTTTAAGGTTCTCGAAGTGTTTTAGCTCTCATCCAAAAGGCTACTTCAGTTTTAGAACTTGTAGAACTGAAGAAGTCATTTGAATGAGAGTTCTTCGAATCAAGCTCTCAGGATCACTATGTATATATACTATATATCACCATATACTGTACTTGTATAACAATAGAGGCCCTGTTCTCACTCTTGGCTGATCCGATTACAAGTATCTTGAGTTGCCACTTGTGATTGGATCTCACTTTTCTTACACTATATGCAAATAAACACATTGATTATTGCATTTTCCAAAACACAATTCATTTGTTTAATTATCCTTGTCGTGTCTGGCACTACATCTGTGTGTGTTTCCTTCAGTTATTTTAAAATCAAAGAGATATGCACTTTTTCCTTAGTTATAAATACTACAACTTTAACAGTAGAGCATCACAATTCTCACAATTACTGAAAACTAACTGTCAAAAAAGAAACTAAAGGATCTCTGCACATCTTCTATGACTTTTGGTCACGAGTGTTCACATTTAATTTAGTGATGCATGTTAAAACCATCTAAGAACAGGCCCAGAGTAACTATATGTTAGCGGCAGTTTGTATAAACTTGGATTTTGGTGTAATAGTGTGTTTTTGTGCATCAGGATGTGGTGATGGAGCTGGAGTTTGAGGGAGTGAAGGAGAAGTTCACCATGTTGCAGGTTTGGCCTGTACGTCAGGTCCGGCCTGTTACCGAGAAACTACCGGCTAATCATCCACTACTGACTGGCCAGAGAGTACTGGACGCCCTCTTCCCGTGAGTTCATTCATTCGTTCAGTCTGGTACTGGTCGAGTTCCTCTCTCGGCATCAGAATCAGAACCACGTCATAAGTCGTGTACGTTTGTTTTTCTGCTGATAAATGCCTTTGTCCTTTTGCTTTATGTCACTGGCACAGAGTGTTCCAGGCATGTGCAGCGCTAGAAGGGCTGGACAATACTTTTCTATAACTTTCCTGATGTGTGTGTGTGTTGCCAGGTGTGTGCAGGGCGGAACCACAGCCATCCCAGGAGCCTTTGGCTGCGGCAAGACCGTCATCTCCCAGTCTCTCTCCAAGTACTCCAACAGTGATGTTATTATATACGTTGGCTGTGGAGAGCGTGGAAATGAGATGTCTGAAGTGCTGCGCGATTTCCCAGAGGTCAGTTGGGCTGTGTGTGTGTGTGTGTGTGTGTGTGTGTGTGATCACGTTATGATTAGAATGAATGCAGATCTTTTTTGTTTATGGTTTACTTGAGCTAACCAAAGTTCTTGTCTTAAACCAACTTCCAATATTTCGACACGACATTGTAATGGACCTCACGCATAGCGTCTTGTTCGTTTTTAGTCAGAAAGCCAGCATTTCGTTCACTACCGGTGGAAAAATTCTTGGCCCATATTTACTAGGTGTTTACAGGTCCTTCCACGTCTTACTATAAACATTGTTGATGTGTGGTCAACTGCTCCGGCGTCCAAGACAAATAAGGGTTTTAAAATCGACGTTTCCTCTTACATTCATAACTGTGAGGCCATATGCTGTTTCTGGTGTTAGCACATTAGCTGATATTAGCTTTATTTTCAACGTCATCCTACTGATCTTTGTTTGTTGATTTTGTCGTACTAACTGAAGTAACAAAAAAAATTCTGCTACTCTGTCTCTAATAAATACCAGCGTACAGGCGAGGTTATCATCATGGCACTGTGCCACAAGTTCACTGTTGTAGCGACTTGATGTCGAACACAGTGGCACACAGCAGTGGTCATTTGAACCGTTACAGTTTTCATAAATTTTAAACAATCCCTAACATCGTATGTCGTGTTTTTCCGTACTACACTCATCTTTTTGACAACAAACCGCAGTGAACATCACAACCTCAACGGAAGTGCCGACCTCCTGACAAAAACAAACGTTCATCAAGACACTGTGCACCATGGTCCATACCCATTATTATTACCAGCTCGAGGAAACTGGCATTAGTTGGAAAGTTCTAGGGGTGTAAATCACGATACTATGTTATATCGATACAGTGGACAGTGATTTGATGTCTGCTACCATACCATTTAGGTTAGATTCAGTTCAGCTGCCTGTGATCGATATGAGACTGTCATATGCTGATTTAACACAGCCACGTCTATTCACATCAAACCAAAAAAAAGGAACTCAAATATAATTTGACATTTTAATCCTAGCAGACATTTAAATGAAAATAGACCTGTCATTTAAAATAAATTGACATTAAAATATGTGTGATGTCTGATTGATATATATGTATGATTTGTGCTTGTCAATCATTGAACCGATATATCACTACTAACAAATTCCCATTTCTAAAGGAAATGTTCTACACCGGCATTCTAGATCTGCGTCCAATAAAGAACTTTGGTTCATGTGTTTGCCTGCATGTTTAATCTTTAGTTGACCATGGAGGTGGATGGGAAGGTGGAGAGTATAATGAAGAGAACTGCACTTGTGGCCAACACCTCCAACATGCCTGTGGCAGCCAGAGAGGCTTCTATCTACACAGGTACATTGCAGAAACTCCCAAAAGGCAACGTGGGTCACTTTTAAACATTCTCGAAGGCAGCATAGGCTTGCGCCATATATCGCACAGAGTTGAAATAAATAGCTACGGTTTCAGCACTGGTCAGGGGTGATGGTGATCAGATCTCTGGACTAAGAGGTCGTGGGTTTGAATCCTGCCTCCAGCACTACCATCCATCACTGGGTACCATCCATCCCGCTCTGGATAAGAGCATCTGCTAAATGCTGTAAATGTAAATGTCTGAGTTGTTATTTCACGGACGGCGTTGTCAAGATGTTGCAATAGCCAAAGTGGCCATTAGGTGTTGCCAAAGTTCTGGTGTCACAATTGTTCTGAATGTTTCACAAAGCAGTGTGTGTGCGTTTTTGCGTAGGCATCACCCTGTCCGAGTATTTCAGAGACATGGGCTACAACGTGAGCATGATGGCTGACTCCACCTCCAGATGGGCAGAGGCCCTCAGGGAGATCTCCGGCCGATTGGCGGAAATGCCTGCAGGTAAGCACAGCACCACCAATTAGAGCCCATAGACAGCATCGATCCAAAATTGAAAACATCAATCAGATATCATACACATTTTAACGTCATATTGAAATGTCTGGTGGAGCTCAGGAATAAAAAGATCAAATGATAGTTGCTTTTTGCGTTGTGAAATGAATGGAGGTGATTATGTTAAATCAGCATGTGATACTGACTCATATCAATCTCACCTGAATTGAGTCAAATCAAAATTTTAACATAAGACATTGTGATATTGGGAGACAATGTGGTCCATTGAATCCATGTAATATATCTTGAATAAATAATCATAGCGTATTGTGGTATATTTTGACTTGTGATTTACACCCCTACCCCACAGACAGCGGCTATCCTGCCTACCTGGGTGCCCGGCTGGCGTCCTTCTACGAGCGGGCAGGCCGGGTCAAATGCCTGGGGAACCCAGAGAGAGAGGGCAGCGTCAGCATCGTGGGAGCGTAAGTGCCTCTGTTCAGCACTAGGGGGATCTCTGGTAGCAAATATGTAATTCATAATGAGAGATGTCTTAGTAAAACAGAGAATTTCTGTGAAGCTAGTGTCCCTTATGATTAGAAAAAGAATAAATGTATTTTCAGGCAATTAAATTATACTGTAAAAGTGTGGTTGTGAATGTTTAGGCTTCAAGACATAGAAAAAAGTTATTTCACGATACATGACATACACTCGTTAATTCAAATCACAATGTTAATGTTACTTATGTAAATTAATTATACGATCTAACAGATAATTCTATATTTTTTGTGTGTATAGCAATATAACAATGTGTGTTTTTTTTGTCCTGCAGTGTGTCTCCCCCTGGTGGTGATTTCTCAGACCCTGTAACATCAGCAACTCTGGGCATCGTGCAGGTTGGTGTTCATCCTGTCCAAAAAGATTACTTCCTTGTTCAATGAATGTATTGAACTGATTCATACAGTGGTTCTATATTATTTGGAAGCCTAATTAAAGCCTTTTTGTCTAGTTTTCACATTGTCATGTCTCCTCTGCACTTCATGTCTTGTTTTGTGTGGTCACCATTTTTGTTCTAGACTTTCAGCTGTCTGTCTACTTTATACATGACTGGAAGGACAATATTCTTTCTTGAACCTATTATTATTATTAATGTTAAATGTTTGTGACCTAGCTCTTTGAGGTTGTGGTCTGATCTTTCTCTCTCAGGTGTTTTGGGGTCTGGATAAGAAGCTAGCCCAGAGGAAGCACTTCCCCTCTGTAAACTGGCTGATCAGCTACAGCAAGTACACACGAGCGCTGGACGAATATTACGACAAACACTTCCCCGAGTTTGTTCCTCTGCGCACCAAAGCCAAGGAGATCCTGCAGGAGGAGGAAGACCTGGCTGAGATTGTCCAGCTCGTCGGCAAGGTAAGTCTGTTTTTATGTGTGTGTGTGGGTAGGTGCAGGTATGATTGAAAATGCCAAGGGTGGAACTTTCCTTTAATTGCTTACATTTGTTGCTGTTGTGTTACATTAGTCTGCTCTGTCCTGCTCCAGGCATCACTAGCAGAAACGGACAAGATCACTCTAGAAGTGGCCAAGCTCATTAAAGATGACTTCTTGCAACAGAATGGATACACACCTTACGACAGGTGAACACAGTGTACTTTGTAGGAAAAATCTGTTTTAATATGTGCACAAATAACCCCCAAAATTTTTCAAGTCTTTAAAATAACTTTTTAAAGTTTGTCCTTCAGTACAAAGGGGTTTACAATGATGTTTCTCATTAGCACAAGTCAGCGTATGTGATGCCTACACACGCCTACACACTGGCTTTGTGAATCTCTTGTGTTAATGCATTAATGCTCCTAGCCCTGGTTATATCTCAACCATTACTTGTATTTGGAGTTTTTGTATGGAAGATTTCTCTCTGTCTCTCCAGATTCTGCCCCTTCTACAAGACTGTGGGCATCCTTTCGAACATGATAGCGTTTTACGACCTGGCTCGTCACGCCGTGGAGACCACGGCCCAGAGCGACAACAAGATCACCTGGGCCATCATCCGGGAGAACCTGGGTGAAGTCCTATACCGCATCAGCTCCATGAAGTTTAAGGTACTGCAGTACAATCTTCCCTGTTTTTTCAGCACCGAGCAAACAGGATCCTGCTATTTGCAATTTCCCACCTGCACGATGTAGGTCTATAAAAAGATTTCCAGATCTGGAAACCTCTCTCTTTTCGAAGAGAGTCTTTATCGCTCTCATTTTTTTCCTTTTTCTTTAATCGTCAACCTGAAATCGTTGTTAGAGGATTCTTACCGAAGCGTTTCTAACTTTTCTGTCAAAATGGTCACGTCATTTAGCTCCTCCTCAAAGTCTACAGCCACCCTTCATTTCTGGATGAAGGGATGAGCCGAGATTTCCTGTTTTTAAAAAAATGTTTAGTGTTTTTAAATGAGTTTGTGTATCTGTGTGTGTGTGTGTTTGTGTTTGGTAGGACCCAGTAAAGGAGGGTGAAGCGAAGATAAAGGCAGATTATGCTCAGCTATTAGAGGACATGCAGAACGCTTTCCGCACCCTGGAAGACTAGACCGTGAACTTTCATTTCCCTCATTTTGCTGTGCAGTGGATATTCCAGTTCTCCTGTGTCTGTTTTCATGTGTGTATGTATATACTTGTGTGTGTGTGTGTAAGATCATGCATGGATGCTGCCTCTGCTGTACAAATCTTAAGTCATTGTGACCCTTGAAAGCCATAGCAGACTCAGTGTGTGTGTGTGTGTGTGTGGGATAATATTAAAAACACTTGAAAATGGCAGCAGTGGGTATGTGGGTGTGGGTGTAGGTTTGTGTGTGTGTTCACTCCCCCACTCAGCAGCTCTATAGAGAGTGTTAAACTGCCGCCATCACCAAAGCACTGCAGGATTTCTACAACATGTTGGAGAACTGACGCTTTTTCCTTTTCAAAAAGCATAGAAAAACAAGCCAAAGACAGTCTTACTTGACCAAGTATATCAATAGTTCTACATAAAAGGCTAAAGTTGACTTTAGGAAGCTAATATTTATCTGTCAAAAATACACAGGCTTGTAATTAGTGAAATGATATCTAAAATCAGTATTGCTTGAACAATACATATACCCTAATACTATGATTTAAACTGAAATTCTGACCTCTAATCACAGCTGGAAGAGCTTCCACTCGTTTCAATTATTTATTTATTTGTTTGTTTCTTTATATGTTTAGCATTTATTCGTTTTAAGCTATGTATTTGTTTGTCCTTTTTGCTTTTTTTGTACTTGGTTTGTAGTTTGCGTTCTCTTCTGGTCACTTAGTACCAAAGACATTTTAATTAGTTTTTCAGTTTAGCAAAAGCATTTTGGTTCAATAACAACAAAATAGACTGAATTTGTTTAGAATATCTGTCTTGTGGTTTGTAAGAATGACTCCATCTTCCTGACATTGTGTCTTTGTAACTTACTACTAAAACTTGTGATTACCGTAACATTTGAACAATTATATTTAGGCTTAGCTGCTGTATGTGAACAGGGTTCAAACTGGGAAGTCACGGTTCTCCAACATGGCGGACAAATCCCACACAGTTTGTTGGCGAAGGCGGGAAACATTCTCTATTGTCACCCAAACCCGGACATTTGACTTTAGTCTCTAAGACGGTACTGTATTTGTCAGACATGAATTTGAGTGTCTGTTTCACCATAATTTTTCATAAGTATTTGCGTCGGGGAACACGTCCTGCTCTTTTTGTTTTGAGACCAAACAGAAATGTGTGTTTTTAAAGTAGTGGAACAATGGCAGACAGAAAGGGACCAAACGAGGCACGTCCCGTATTTATTCACAGTCTGTAGCCTCACCGTGTGACCACTGTTCTTGTGTGATTGTGTGTGGAAAAAGGGAGGAACAGAGCGAGTGTTCAGGAGAGAAAGAGTGAACGTTGGTCTGTGTTTGGTAAATTAATGTTACTTCCATGGTGGTGTGTTTTACTGTACATGATGTTTCGTGATCAAAAGGTTTAAATGATTAAACTCTTGTGGAAGTGTGTGTGGCTCATATGTGTGGTCTTTTGTTGTCTTTGTTTTGTCGCATTCCGATTCTCCATTTTGTTCTCTTTTTCTCGTTAAAAATCTATATAAAAACGCACAACACTCGATAATATTCCATTCTGATTGGATTTTATTGAATGCAAGTAGCGTGGTTCTGAAGTGACCGTTGTACACAAGACTAAAAAAGCGCGATCATCACAGATGAATGAGGTTTGACATTAATGATTTAATTTAATTTAATGCTGAGTCAGAGTATCAACTTTGTTCAGATTTTACTACTGAATGTGAGTAGGAGAAACAGGTTGAGACATAAAAGAGACACGGGAGAGAGGTACAGAGAGCCAAAATGAGACTCGGTTTTGAATAGTGATGAAGGGAGAGCTCATATGCTGTACTCTTTATAAAATAGACAATCCATCTTAATGTGTTCCAACATGTCAGAAATGTCAGTCAGAATAAAACAATTAAATATGAGTCCATGAATTCTGCTTCTTCCATTTTTTCTATTTGAGCGCAAAAGGTAAATAGGATAAACATTCGTTATGGTGTTCTGGTTTTGGTTATGTTTTCGGGGATATACACCGACATTAGAGCTAAGATAATATTAATATACTGAAACCGTACCATTACCATAGCCCAAAAAACGTGATACGTACCGAATCGTGGGCACACAGTACCGTTGCATCCCTAATCCTTAATTATATGCCAGTGACTTTTGTGTGCAAGACTTAGGTTGTATTTCATAAAAGTACCTCAAGTCCTCTGTTGCTATCTACTGGAAAAAAATATATCTATACAGTATAGTATACCACATGTGATACAGCACAATAATCCTTGTTGGATGGGTTCATAGGACTGCTGTAGATGGGGCAATTTATTTATCTATTGCATGAGGTTAGTAAATATTGCATGGGGTAGCCTAACATGATGTAACATGAAGTTACATCTAATGAACAAATTGTGTGTGCGTGTTTGTTCTTGAGCCCATGGGTGGTTTGCTCATCTGTATTATGAGGCCAGTCCACATTGCCAAGACACTGGTCTTTTTTATATTGGGCGACTGAAAGTAAAGCCCACACACACATTCACACACAATTTTGTACTTCCATTGTCTTCGTGTGGACCCAGCTGTGCCCACATCTCTGGAGATGCTGTGGTGTGCCTCGACTTGTGGAACATTCTCACTCTCTCACCTTGTTCCCGTTTGGGATCTACAGCATCATGGGAGATGTGATCATCAGCAGCCATTTGTTCTTCCAAGCCAGCTCACAGAGGTACTAAAGTCTGGATCTCAGATCTAAATTAGGGCTGTGTTTTAGCTGTTATATGAAGCATGTTGTCTTACACAAAAAGAGCTACGTGTATTTTTAATCTGAAGTTCTGATGTTCATGTAGAAAAAGCTGTCCAGAATTAGATAATAATAATAATAATAATAATAATAATAATAATAATAATAATAATAATAATAATAATAATACACTAACAGGCTTACTAACAAAATTGACACAATGTACTAATACACAGGCAGATCTGAGGCTTCAGTGCAAAGCATCCTTTTATTCCAGACCAACAAAAATCAATCTGGCACACAAAATAACCACACTAAAAATATCTGCGTTTCAAAAAGACGAAAACAACACGCCAACATGGAGTTGACACAACAGAGGACTGACAAGAACAAAAAATGAAACGTTAGGGTTGGGATATTATATAAACAATTTAACAAGGGGTAGGGCCAAATAAAGCTGAGCAAACCAATCAAAAGAACCAAACACTAACTGAATAGTGACAAACCAAACCAAACAATTAGGAAATAAATGAAAAAGAGAGGGGATGAACTAAACGCATGTAAAACAGGTGAGCAAAATAACAGCTGGATTAAATGAAAGAGCCAACCAGAAACAAAGAAGAGGCGGGACAAAGGGATGATGGACAGGACAGACAAAAGACAGGACAGAAAAAAGAAAACTTAACATTGGCAGCACCTGGTGGCCTCCTGGAAGAATGTTTGGAGGGATCAGTGATAGGTATTTAACATTATATATGTTTACAATGTATATCATATATATTCACAATTATTCATGAGAAAACAGTCAATAGACTAAAGACAAAATAGATTGAAACATGTTTATTTTTGAAAAAGTAAAAAATATATACATACACAGCCTGCTTTTATGTGAGTAGGATTTTAGATTGCATTACCAAGATATGTAATAATGCACAGATGTCAACTGTATCATATAGAAAATTGTTTCCCCAGCATTACCATGTCATACAGGAAAAACACATGACGTCAAATACCTACAGTGGTGTACAGAGTATCCAAAACCATTCTTAAGATATACATTACTTACAAAGAGAATGATTCCAGTAAAGGTTAAATAACAGAAATTAGAGTGAAAGTACTACAGTATCTAATAATGATAGTACTTATTTATTGGAAACTGGGAGGTAGCTATAGTGCCTTTTTTCATTAACAATTTCCGAAAGACTAAAATGTTTTGTCACTGAACAAGTCTCAGTCATGATTGTTATTAATACAAATGTTTAAAGTACGCATATAGATAATATAAGAAAGCAACTACAATGTACTCAAAAGTAAGCGTGCAGTGTCAACATACAATACAACTTAAGTAATCTCTAATGTACTCTGTGGGAAGATGGATCAGCCATGCTAAAAATTTTTACACTAGAAAGAAATGCTAATTCTTTCATTTAGAAAAAATAATTTTTTAGTGACAAATCGTTTAATGATGACATAGTTGGATATCTGATACTGTCAAACAGCATTTTTTGATTACTATGATTATAAACTTTCCTTTTGGATAATATAGCAGAAATTCAACTGACAGGTAATCTAACCAAATAACACTGAATATAACTTTTACAGATAAAAAACAGTCCAGCTGCTCTAATCTGTATATCATTACTGGCGCTTTGATTGAATGCTGACATATGATACGGTGTGTTAGGTAGTAATGAAATAAGAATTGGTGTTACAGTCAAGGGATGAATACCTCTGTTAGTACTACCGATATTCTCTCATATCCTATATTGATGGTCACCACTTGGGAATTGATAATGTTTGTGTGTGTGTGTGTGTGTGTATGTGTGGCAGAATTAGCAAGGGCTCCCATCAAGCTTTCCACCCACCATTGGCTATTCTTTAGCTTCTCAGGCATTTAAGTTTGTTCTTAAACTGTATCAGCATCAATGCAACCATGGCTGTTACTATGCCAACCGCTGCCACAGTGATGCCAATGACAGTGCCCACTGACTCCTGTTCCAGACCACCATGAGGTAAATACAATGATTATAGATCATTTGGCATTAATCACTTTAATAAGACACTTTTTAATAATTTATTTTAAAATGCTCACCTTTCATTTTGTATTTTCTTTTACTTTTGAAATATACATAGTTGAATGTGAAAATTAATAATAAAAGATTGCTGAAATAGTATTGGTCATACTCTCTTCATTTTTATTTGATAGTCAGTTGACTATGTACAGTCAGTCATGGGAGCATGCGTTACCTCAATATTAAAGTCATGATGCATGTTCCGAATCTGTCCTTGGCCGAAATGGAAATTTCTCACTGGACCTCTATGAATTTTAGTTGGTTGACTGCTGAAACCTGGTGCGGAGTTTCCAGGAGGAGAGTGCTCCCAGCAGTCAAAGTCAGTCTAAACATATCTGATGGAAACATATCCAAAACCAATTTCTAGTTATTATAATTATAATTTTTATATGTAATGTTTTATGGTTTATTTATATATGTATATTCTATGTGCCTTCTTTGTACTTTGTAGAAACTGGAGCTATGTCTCTCTGTATGCCTTTTAGCTTCAGATGTGTCAGAAGTTTACTTTAACTTTGACTCTCTTTTAAGTTATAGAGGTATTTCTGTGGCAGGTTACATGTTTTGTGACAAAATAGAGCTTGACTCTTAAAGTAATTTCTCAACGAAACACAGTTTAACTGCCAGATAATTTTGCTAGATTTACCCAAATTTGTAATTGCCCCATTTATACATTTTAAGTGAAGTCATTGTAAATACAGCACAACACACTGCACAGAGAAACTGGATCTGTATTAAGTCAATTCTAGGCCATTCAACAAAATGTTGACTGGGAATTTATGGATACAATGAATAAGAAGAAATTAGAATCATAACCATGTAATTAGATTTTTTTTTAATTAGGATTATAGCTCTCAAACCATTAGCATTACTGCAATCAAGAGTTACGTTAGTCACTTTATATCCTAATGTGATGACAACTGAATAGCTGTACACCTAGCAACTGGAGCAAACAAGAGCAAACTTTAATTTAATCAACATTGTAGGGTTTATTAAAAAAAAACAGACTGTCTCCTGGCCTTCTCAACAACGGTTTAGGAGCCCTTAATATCCATTATCTCAAAAAGTAGCCAACAATGATGATGAAGAGGCTAACAAAGCGAAGTTTTTAATCTAGTTTTCTAGCAACAAACTGCCATAATGCTTTTAATGCTAATTCTTGCATAGTTACTTCAACAATGACCCTAACACAAAGTAATCTGATTTTAAACTAACAAAAACCAACGATACCTAGCTCCCAGTAGCCTTGAAAAAGCATTACATGTAACAGCTATGTTTTGGGTGCTCACTTCTCAACTAAATGTGTTGACAACTGTAAAACTCTACACCTAGCAGCCAGAGTAGATAAGATTTCTTTTGTTGGCCTGCCATCAACAATGTAGATTTCTGCCTCATTGGTAGCTTTGGAATAGACTCTTCCAGAGAGGTTGAGAGACAAGTGGTGAGTGATCATGTCATTATATGGCCGTAATGAGTTAAGTATACACCTTCAATATTTCCTAAGTACTCTAAGAATAAATCTCAAATAAGAAAGGATTGGTGAATGTCAAAATCTTCATGGAAGCTGCATATGTGGGTTTTAAGAACAGTTGTTAAATATAGTATATTTATCTGAAATCAGATGTACCAACTTAGTAACTTGGTACAGGTAGAAAGGTTATGATCAAAAACCACCTAAGCCGAGACCAAGTCTGACTGAGAGACTAGAGAGTTTGTCCCAGGCGAACGAGACTGAGACCAGGGCAGGGCGAGACTGAGTAGAGACCAATACTGGACCAATGCATGTTTTGCACCAGATGACAAATAAGTGTAAATGTTAAAGCCTAAGTCCTCAAAAAGAGCTGAACAAAGCAAACAACATACACTGTAGTGTATACAGTAAAAGTTATTCAACTGAAACAAAGACCCTTGATTGATAGATCAGAGTCACCGGAGAGTCACCAAAACCAGCCACAGTCACCAGTCTGGCCCCACCTCTAAACTTCACTCTATTTAAAGAGCGTTGTTTAGTTGAAACTATGCAAGCGTGTTATCACGTCTAGCACTGCATACTGACATCTTTCCATTCTGCATTTCTGTACAAATTTGTGATTCATGGTGTCTCGAATTATATTACTTTAAAATTCAATTTATTTATTGAGAAAGGATTAATTTGAATTTAATTAAGTGATTATTTGTCATCATGAAAACAGCACAGCACACAGTACACTATAACCATATGTGACCTCTGCATCCAGAAAGTGGACAGCTGACGTGCAGTGCCCGGGAGCAGTGCTTGGGGACGGTACCTTGCTCATGAGCTCCTCAGTGGTACCTTTACCAGTCCCACACTTGAATCAGTCACAGGGCCAACTCCCTAACCATTATGTTGCCAACTGGCAATTGTTAGAACGTTAAAATACTATAGTATTATAAAACTATAGAATTGAAAAAAACCCAATTAAGTATTGTTACTACAAACAGACATGGAATAAAATTTGTGTAAGAGTGCTCTTTGTCACATATCAGCTGACAAGCCACTCTCCATATCACTTCCAATCCACAGACTAATATGACTTTACTTTCAACTTTTTAATCATCTCCCTCATCTGGCCAACTTTTTATTTAAGAAATACTAGCATGACCCTTCTTTGCCTGTTCTTTGTCTCTTCCCTTTCATTTATTATTATTATACTTGGACTTAAAGTGAATCAGAATGACTTAGTTGCATTTTTGTCTTTTTGTTTTTGACTTTTGTGGATATGCCTGTCACAGGTGGCATTGGCATGACAAGAGGCGTGGTACTCTTTGCAAGCACTTTATTGAAAAACTCATGCATAAACCAGCACGCGGGCCACAAACAAAATCTCTTCTCCTTGAAAAAAACACATCCGCCGACACGGAAGGGGTAGTGTGAGGGTGGACAGACAGGAAACTATGGGGAAAACCAAGCCTATAAAGGGGAACGTTAACAAGGAAGAGGATTGATTAGGCAGGGGAAAACCAATGGGGAAACAAACTAGGAAACGAGCAGAATTAACTAATGAAGGGGTAACGAATAGAAACTGGGGGCTGGACTGAAACATAAGCAACACAGGTGGGGATATTAACGAACACTGATCAACCAATAAGACACACTGGGAAGAGTCAAGGGGGGCTGGTATGGCCAAAGTCCCAGGGTGCCATAACAATACCCCGAGAAATTGGTGCAAATATCTCTCTCTTGACAACAAGTACAGCGTTCTAAATACTGTTTTAACGATGGTACAAATCTTAAATAAAACTGGTGAATCTCAGAACCTTTGTTTAAAAAATGTAAGCTAGACTAAATGAGACCCAACATTTTACCTGGACATCTTTAACCATCAACCCAACAGATCCTACAGCCAATGTCAACTGTCCACACTTGGCAAAAGGCAGAGTCACATTTTCTGTGATGCACTATTATTGCTGTGTGTGAAGTGTTCACAATGACTCCTCAATTTAGAGACATTGTCCTCACCCCTGAATCTTCACAGACGCTGAGTTTAAGTGCCCACCTCGATGAGACAACTGAGTTTGGGAGTATGAAGACACACACATACACCCCTCTGTCCTCCACTGTGACATTTTTCAGGGTCATGGACAAGTCATCTTCCGAAAGGTCGCCCGAGAGAAAGGCACGGCCGTTGGCACTCTTGTTGCCCTTCAAAACCAACCTCCTCTCTTCCCCACTCTGGAGATACCATTCTACTCCTCTCACCTCCATCTCTACCTTCATCTCCACCTTCAACATCACTCCATCCTCCTTGGCCTCCCTCAACCGGCAAACAAACACCACATCCTCCCCTTCCACTGCTTTCTCTCTCTGAGGCTGTTCCAGCCACAGCACCCACTCTGGGCTGGCAGGAGATTGCACAGAGGGGATAATGGGAAACGTGGCCGGGGTTAGGTGGGTTTCAGGAGTAGTCAGGGGCGTGGCTTCACAGAGGAGGAAGAAGGTAAGGCCACCTAAAGATAAGAAGAGATGGGTGAACAGTTACACACATCCTTGAACACATACACAGACATGGCTTTTCATTCATCATATGTGCCAGTGTCTAGCGGTGACACTTAATCCCTCCTCTAAAATTAGAGATGCCGAAAGTCACCAGGATTAAAATATCAGAACATGATGGAGCACAAACGACACTGTATCCAGGTTTAGTTCAACAAGCCAGGAACTAAATCAGAAATGAACAATATTTAGCACAACACCAAAAGTTCAGGTTAAAACAAATCAATTAAATTCTTTTTTTGAATTGTTTTTTTTCCTATTGTAGGTGACATAAACCCTGCTAAATTTAACCAAATTTTATGTCTTAATTTATGAACCTTATCAATATTATTATTATTTGCCTTTTCTGTCTGAGTCTAATACTCCATACTTTAAAAAAGACATACATATTAAGACATCATATGTTTATTAATAATTATTCAACAAACTTCCATTTGAAATCTGCTTCAGATTGACTTTCTTAGTCGAGACAGATTTGAATTTCATTCCAAGCAAATCTCTTTCTGAAAGGTTTTTGAGATACAATGGCAAAACTGAATGAATGTTGTACTTAACTTTATTAATCAGAAATGCACATTCTGATTAATGCAGCTCCACTTAATGCACTTTTTGCTGTGTTTTCAGAAATCATTCCCTCTTTCCACATTACACATACTAACATCCAGGAAGAGCAGAGCGTTATGGCTCCATGATCAATAACTAACTTCAAACTTTACTACACACCAGAAACTCTCCAGCCTGAACTCGGAGTAAGTAAATTGGGTGGGTTAATAGGTCAAGAGCTTGATGAATGGGACTGATATTCTAGTGGATGATGACATAGTTTATGGTAATGGATTTATGAGCTACTAAAAGTGTGTCGAGAGAACTTTACTACAAGACAGATTGAGAGAAAGGAAGAGATGAAGAGATACTTACCTGCAGTAAGCAGTAGGTGAAAAAGATGATGGTGAAAAGTCATGTCTGTCCTCACATCTGACCAACACTAGTTGATTCTGTCAAGTAGTATTAATACTGTCCCTGTATCACTGCCCTAGACCCTCACACACACACACAGAAACTCACTACATTCTACTTGTGTGTCCACAGAGAAGCCCTATGAGAATCAACATAAGCAATACACAGCATTGTGTAAATGACTGCTAATCAAGAAAATAAACAATAAAGAAATTAAACTAGCTATTTTTGCCACACATTTACACATAATGTATATAATACATTTATTTCATAAACCGCATTAATCCCAACTGGGGTCGCAGGGGGACCGGAGCCTATCCCGGCAGCTTTCAGGCCGGCGGAAAACCAACACACCGCAGGACACACACACTCACACCTTAAAGGGCCAATTTAGAGTCGCCAATTAACCTATAGTGCATGCTTTTGGACTGGCAGGAGAAACCGGAGCACCTGGAGAAACCCACGCAAACACAGGAGAACATGCAAACGCCACACAGGGGTTCGAACCCAGGACCTTCTCTGGCATGAGGCTCACTGGCGCTAACACACTTTTCGTGCCCCCACTGATATTATACATTTGTATGATATGATGTGATGTTTTTCCTCTCTGTATTTTGGAGGATCTTTGTGACTTCGAGGTTCATAATTTTAGGATCAAGATTTAATTCGTCATTCAGTAATAGCAGAGGGAAATTCCCATTCTGGTAAAAAACATAACAAATCATCAAAGAGACGTGTAAATTGACCGCAGCTAATTTCACATTAAAAAAAACTCAGAGGGAAGAATACACAGAAGTTAAACATATCGCAGGATTTATACACCCAAAATTGTGTGGTGCACATTGAATTCATATTGCAATACATAGTCTGAAAACTTGCCTGATGAGAATTGATCTGAAACAGCGAAGAAAAACGTTTTTACAGTGTCGCTTATTAAGTGGGGGTGGAAATTAAGCAGATAAGTTTTTTTTTGTCTTTTCTGTGACAGGGCTGTCCATTCAGAGACTTGGCAGGGATTTTGTTCAACTCTCTTGCAAACTACATACATTCATTTTTATCTAGCCACCTTAGCATTCTTATTGCTCTTAAGTATTACTGACAGACAGAAAGTGTTCAGGACGCACTCTGTGGGATAGGGAGCCCTCGTGTGGATTAAACGTCGTCCCAATAATACACACACACATGCACACACACACACACGAACACACACACACGAACACACACACCCTCCCACACATGCACTCATTAATGCTTTTAATGCACATTGTGTCTGTCTATAGCCTCTGTCTCGCCGGTTTCCCATTAGCCATCGCAGCCATAAACAGCCGACAGACAACATTCACTTAGGCTGGTGAGATGCATTAAGCCCGAGAGAGAGAGAGCGCGCACAGATGCAAGAATTTCCAACCACTTACGGCAGTTGTTACCTTTTAAATTGGTGTTAGTTTTTTCAACTTTAACAGTTAAAATGTAAATACAGGCATTGACTTACAAGCTCATATCACATCTTCAATAATGAACTGTCTTTAGAAATCAACAGTTTACCAAAAGCTATAGACAAAGGTTCTGATGTTCCTTTTTATAAAAAGCTACATGCTTAATATAGTAAAAACGTCTTTGCAGTAAAATGCAAGTCAACCTGTCTTGAAAGCATCCAAGGTGCACTGAAAGACCAGTGTGACTTTTGCTGGAAAGTGATTGGAAGATGAAGAGCCTGTGTTTTGTTCTGTATTAGTATGATAGAGTTATAATATGGAATATAAATCCTTTCGTTATATAATAAGGAAAACAAATGTTCAATATTTAAAAGGTATGAGATACATTGGAAGGTACTGTAACAACATTTTTATTTATTTTTATTTTATTTATTTAAATAGACTGCCCAAAAAGGACAGCAACTGATTTTTCTTTTTGGTATTTTGCCCACTTACTGTATGTTTACTGTTATAATTCTGAGCTGCCTTTATATTACTTTATATACTTTATATTTAAGGGCTTGACAATGTAAAATATATTATAAAAGATATTATATAAGATATAATTCTGCCTTAAAGTGGTTGATCTTTTAGTGTTTTCACCTTCCTCCATTTTTCTCTTTATCTCTCAGTCAGTGAAAGACAGAGAGAGACCATGCATGAGAAAAGTTAACTGAGTTATTCAATCATTACCTCTCAGACTGTAATATACCAGATCAGACTCTCAAAACTTAATTATACTTAATAGACAGGTCTACTTGGTGTGTGTGTGTGTGTGGGGGTGTGTGTGCGTGTGTGTGTGTGTGTGTGTGTGTGTGTGATGTATGCTTTTAACACACTCTCTGCATGCTTGCCTCTCGGCCTAATAAAGCCTTTTAGCTACAGTGGAGGAGCAGCTCAATACACACTAGTACATTATAATTAATGCTATCCAAGGCCACGCATCCGAACTCACTGCTGTAGATAAGCAACTTTCCCACCAGTGTGAGGGTTTGTGTGTGTGTGTGTGTGTGTGTGTGTGTGTGTGTGTGTTTGTAAGTGGGCTAAAATCCCAGTGCTAGCACAGATATTAATTGTTGTTTCTGCCAGTGTGTGTATGGGGGGGTGTGGGGGTTGATTTTTCATTAGCAGATGAATGATTGCTTTTCTGCCATTATGGGACAGGTGTATTTTTTCATTCAAATGTACATTAGTAGTTGATGTTAATTCCTCAAGATCATTTCTGTAAATAAAAAATGGGATTGTGTGCATAAAAATTGTGTGTATACTTCACGGTTTATTTTTACACCACTTACATACACCAGTCCATTTACTTCCCACCGCTCACAGCCTTACACACACACACACACCTGGGGTTCAACCTGATGGAATGAAAGAGTGGAGCTCAGCAGAATATAAAGATCAGTAAGGAAAATGTCTTCCTGTGTTTCTGCTGTGATGGATATGCAGATCGGTCCCAGAACCACAACAGTGGGGGGTTTTAGTGACCATCTTAAAGTAAATAAACAGCGACACAAATGTAGTACCAATATTTATCACAGATTCTAGGTGTACATTCACCAGTGGTGCTATTAACATCCACTGTAAAGTGAGCATTAACCTAAAGTGAACATTAAACTTACTGCCTCTATTTATATCCCTCTAGGAATACTTGTCCTTTAATTTGTGTGAGCTATATCTGTACGCAAATGAAATATAAAATGTTTGATCTTCAAATATATTTGCAGAACATGACCAAAATATAACTGGGCATGGGTGAACATACTTTTGATGAAGATATCACAATCGCAACCCACCCTTTTATGTCTTTTTGTATTCTGTAAAAATTGGTGCCATGTTGTATCACTGACCAATGGAGTTTACAAAGGTAACTTTGACTTTGACGGTAACAGGCAAAAGCCAAAACAAAAACAATATTAATAATGACAAACAAGAGATTAATATGGACAATGTGAACAGCATCAAAGGATCAGAAAATGAAATAATGGATTTTATATATATTTGTCATGACCTTTCATCACTGAATCATTTGTATTATTGTATCTTAATTTGGGACAAATCTAGCTGGGTCCAAACTCTAAGTGCTATTGCAAAAAAAATATGTTCCTTTATTATGTATCTCTTGTAAACTTCTAAACATTTTTAAGAGACAACTTCATTAAAATCTCCTCAGGTGCATAATAAGAAAGGAAAGCTCATTGGAAACTGTAATTAATAGCTTTTGTTCAATGGCAATAACCGAGGCGTCTTAAAGAGACCCAAAATACATATTGGCACATAGGTGAAAATCTGAACCCCTATCCTCCAATGTTGCACACATGGACTTGCCCTCTGAACTCTTTGAAATTCCCCTGTGCCGATTCCTGGCCTTTAGCAGGTGTCAGTGTTTCCTCAAGATCTTGGCATGATTTCACAGCTCATAGGAACACCATGTCCGTGAGACAGGAAGAGGAATCAGCTTACAGGCTACAAGACACTTAGAAGATGACTGGGAGGAGGCCTAATGACCTCACGCTGATCTGAGAGCGTCAAATGTCACCACTATGACCCCTTTGTGACCCACCACCCCCCTCACATAGTAAAATCCTGAAAGTCTGTATATGTGATGGTGGCAGACAGATCACATAATAACTCATTAACATGAATGTTCTGGAACTCAGTTTAAATTAGTCAAGCACACACACATTCTATACAGCAAATGCCAAGCAAAGTAGAGGAGGCAAAACTAGAGGCTGACTTGGCTGAAATTGCTACAAGCTATGCATAGCTGCACCTGGCGCAACTTCATTAAGTCTTTTAATTTGGAGGAACCTTTAGGAGAAGGACGTTTCTGTTTCACAACACGAATTCTTGTCTGCTTTTGTGTCCTCATTTGCCAACATCCCCCACTGACACAAGATCAGCTCCTATCTTCAAAACACCAGATGACGAGATCGCCTGGAAATATTCCTGACACCACAGAAATATCAAGGATATATTACAGGGTGTTCCAGTAATTAGAATATACTATAATTTACTGGTACAGCTGCATTTAAGATGAGTTGGCGTATGTTTTGGAGCGTTGCATCTGAGATCATGCCATACCGACAAAACAAATGATAGAAATAAAATGTAAAATCAAATGCAACACATGATTAAAATTAGAAATTAGTGCAGTTGTTCTTTCACCAACCATTGTCAGTAGTGGCTGGATATACTTACTAACGAAGACCCGGCAAGGTGTTTCCTAATGTATCTGGCAATAAACTAGCCGAAGGACCTGGATTAACATAAGTTTGCGCATATAATTGTGTTAAATTGTTTACAGTGGAATTGAAATAGAGAATAGTGAAAGGTAGTTAATTTAAGAAAGTGGTTTAGAACAAATTTAAAAAATAGATCAAAGCCTCAAAATTTAGACAATTTATTGCCATGAAGTCATCTTAAACAAGCCTATTGTGTTTGAGAATAATAACAGTTTGTATGACGAGTCCTTTTTTTGTTTATATTTTTTAATGGCGTTAAAAGCATTAAGTCATAAAAGTATTTTTATTCCACATGCAATACTGTTGGTTTGTTGTTTTCGTTAGATATATTTTCACGACGTATTGTCTGTGGAACTTGCATTAAGTTTATTGTCTCTTCGTAAATCTCGCGTTACCGTATGTATTATCAGTACGCATCTCCGTCTAGCGCTGTCCGCGACAACTCGCATAACTTCCTTTAATCCCTCGCTCAGTCCTGCGCCAGTAGCCACCGAGCACGCAGAATGTGTTTTACGAGCATCGAAGTAACGAGAATATTTAGCGCTCGCGACTCGTTCAGCCTTTAAAGCTCCGCGCATGTGCGTCTCGGAATAAGGCAGATGTGTAGGATGCTACTGATCACACCTTTATTCGTTTTTGTTATGACCTGATTATTATGGAGTTATTTCCCATACGGACTTCATCACGCAAGGCTGGGATGGCAACAATTAGACAGAAACCAATTAATTTTAGTTTTGGAAACTAAAATCGTCGTCGTTCATGGCAGGTAAGACTGGGATTAAATAGAAGTTATCGGTCATATGTTTATAATTACTTTTCAGACAAATTACGCGTTTATTTGAAGCATTATTTTAAGAGAGTCGCCTAGGTAGAGCCACACTAAATATTGTTCTGGAGCAAACTTGAATAAGATTTTAGCTAATTACAAACAATAAAAGTTATCTGTTATTGTTTCCAAATAGCTTTTTTTTATTTAGCAGTTCGTAAATGTATGTGCTAGTAACTGTAATTGGGAGACTGTAATATATATTTTGGTATATACCTGTGGATTTTCTTCTTAATCTCTGCTGGCAAATATATAATCTGTTATAACACAAAAATTGGGTGAGAAAACCTGCTATTTTCCCATGATAATTCATATTATACTGAACTACTAAAATGAACAATCTGTATAATATGTACAGTACAATCAAATGTAGTTGATGAACTGTGTCTGATCATAAAGGGTTTGGAAAAACATGCTTTATAAATAGCTATTACATAGCACTATTACATGAGAAATTTCTTATGCTCTAGTTTGCTCTAGTAAAATTAAAATCTTATAACAAAACAGAGTTTTAATTTTTACATTTGTTATAATTGTAATTGCTAGTGGTCTGTGATATAGAGAAGATGGAATATTCCATGTAGAGTACATTACAGCACACTCTCTAGGGACAAAGTGTAATTTGGAACACGCCCTTTGTGATTTATTCACTGTCGCTCATTATCTTAGTGATGGAGACACACTCCTGGGGAAATGTTTTGGGCCAAAATGAGAAGTGTTGACCTTGATTGTAAAGAGGTGGAGGAAGCGAGAGAGAGAGAAAGAAGAATAAGATTAGAAATAACAGATGAGCTCTGCAAAAGTTAAAATGGTCCTAGCTTTGGTATGTCCAGAAGGTTTTGTCTTTTGCTGACGTTGGGATCACACAAACACACTCACACACACACACACACCCACGCACATACTGTATATAGTAGCTCTGCGTGCCATAAGAATTGGGGTGCTCTCTATGATAACTTATATGAAAATGAAATAATTCCTCAATTTTTATTATGTTCACCATTTTCTTACAAACTCAAATCAGTCCCATTTTAATCATCTGTAATAATGTTTCACCGAATTACAGTATGTGATCATTTGAAATTGAGTAAAACATGAGTAAAGTGGGTCTTGTGTCAGCTGAGGGTTTGTTTCACAAGTAGAGAGAGTAGATAGGGTTTACTAATTAAGTTTGACATGCTATGGCCCTTCATAACTCATTGAGCCTCTCTAATCTAGCTCATTCCTCACTTTAGTTGGCTGTCATTTGGAGATGGTGGTGTCAGGTTACAGTAGCCTGCCCAGGCAACATTCAATTGTCCACAGACTCTTTTGTCTTCACTAGGCAGGGCTAACATTGCTAATAAAAGCATGTCATTTAATGGAGTTAAGCTAATGGCGTTTTGGCTTTCATTTAATCCAATTAGCAAATAAGACAAGAAAATGTAAGGACCCCTGTTTTGTAGATAATATGGAAAATTCCTCCAAAATGGGAGAAACTATAAAAGAGGTTTGTTTATTTAGTCAATAAATCTTGGGAACCACAGCTTTCACAGTAAGTCTGATAAGGATTTTAGGGATGTTTATCTCCTAAATTAGATCTCATTAAAGGGGCTTGATGGTCTTTCACCCATTATAATGTGGCTTATTTTTTCTGTCTTAAAAAAACATTTATTCTCATCAACTTTTTACTTCAAATATTAACTCTTCTGCGGAAGACTGGATACAGGTGGATGGGGTTCTTCTCTGAGTCTTGGTTCCTCTGAAGATTAGGCTACTTCTACTTACCATGAGAGAATGTTTGACACATCACCTCACTTCAATTATGGAAAAGCTTTGACCTAGTAAAATATAAAATAAAATATTTATTCAAATAAAATTAAATGGAACTTCATTAAATATTTGAATGATATTATCCTGTTATCTAGATTGAATACCTTCTGAGCTGTATGGAATAAAGCGTGCGTGTACAGCGCCCCCTTTAGGTTGATGCGGTCATGATGAAGCGAGAGCGCTTTAAGCCTCCGGAGCCGGACGACCCCCTGTGCTGCTGGGGCGACATCGACCAGCAGAGGGAATACTGCTGCTGCGACTGTGAGGAGGTGGACGATGCTTGTGACAGGTCAGTAGACAAGTTATCGGTGGGTTAATCAGTTTTGCAGTCGTGTTGTGTGATGAACAATTCCCAGTTTGTGAAACAACCAGATTAAGTCCAGACTAAAGTTCAACTGATTCCAAGTTATTTTAAAAAAAATAAAAGATTCTTCTAAGTCTGTTTTGCCATGTTGCAAGTAGTGTTGGGACTTTTAGCCACAGATTCTTGTTTCCTTTTTTGCCAAGGTCAATTCCATCCTCCGACTCCATCTCAGCCGCCAAGAGTGCACTGTGTTGTAAGACATACAGTACTGTGCAAAAGTTTTAGGCAGATCTTGCAATTACCATTGATGGAATTTACATTAATTTTTTAGCCAAATTTACAAAATGCAAAATTAGTGAACAAGAAAAATCTAAATCAAAATCAATATTTGGTGTTACTACCTTTGCCTTAAACCAGCATCAATTCTTATAGAGTACACTTGCACAAGTCAGGGATTTGTGGGATTATGATCATTCATTATTTTGGCAGGATTATAGGATTATAGATCTGTGGTTGAAAGTTCTCCAAGATGTTTGGAACAACCTACCAGCTGAGTTCGCTTCAAACTGTGTGCAAGTGTGCCTAGAAGAATTGATGCTGTTAGCAAAAGCGTTCCACCTAAAATATTGATTTGATTCAAATTCTCTTCATCATTCACTACATTTTGTTGATTGATGAAAATAAATGATTAACCTCCATTTTTAAGCTTGTTCTGTTTATTTTCACCTGCCTAAAACTTTGCACAGTACTCTACATAACCTATCAGTTGCCACTTCTGTCAATTCATCACCAGTAATATTTGATAGTACTTGTCTTTTTTCCCACACTACATTGTTATTTGTTTTTTTTTTAACTGGAAAAGCTACAACATTTAAAAGTGGCTTATTAGCTATTAATAGTTTAGTAAAAATAGTTACATTGGTAGAGTCACTCATTTTAGTCACACTGGTGCAGCTCTTTTGCATGATCCTCTTTCTCCTTCTTCTTCCTCTTGTCTACTCTTTCTCCAGACTGCTTAGGGATTCTGAAAAAAACGGGCCCGCCCTCTCTGGTCTTGTGTCAGGTCTCTGGATCGTTCCCCAAGTCTCCCTTGTTGCTCTGTGACTCCCGTCCGTGTAGAACTCTCCATCCTGCCCCCCATGCTCCTGCTTCCTATCCTACTGCGTGTTGCGGCACTGCACTGCATGCTGGGAGTTGTGGTCTTGACCGCCCTCCCGGGCCTGGTGCTGTGGTACTACTATTTAACGCACCGGAGGAAGAGACGAACACTGTTCTTCCTCAGCCTGGCTCTGTTTTCTCTCGCCTACATGTACTACCTCTTCCTCACAGAGATCATGCCTCGGGGGGACGTTAGCAACCGACAGATGGTTTCAGGTTACCACAGGAATGGTACTAACTCTCATCTCCCTTGTGGTTACAAAGCGAGGACCAGGATTTATCCACAAAGTTCCATCCAACTCCATGCACAACAGCATCTCATCCGACCATCAGAGCAAGGTCTCAGATGAGGATTTAACCCACTGTAATGAGGCGAGCCAATCAAAGAGCCCCATTGGAGGCAAGGGGAAATGGTGCCCCATGTGCCACCTAGTGCGACCCCCGAGGGCGGGGCACTGTCGTATCTGTGGAGTGTGTGTGTTACGGATGGATCATCATTGTGTCTGGTCAGACTCTCATCTTCACAATACAACCTAACACAATGCATCACACTAGCCAAGGGGGAAAAACACAACTTGCTCAACATAGCACAAAATAAAATAAATATCGATATTTAACATTCTAGCTCAAATAACTCAGCAACCAATGTTTTACAGAGATAAATAAAAGCAAGGATTCCTTACAGAGAAATATTCCAGTAAAAGTTACAAGTCATGCATTAGAATAGTACTTGAGTAAAAGTACAATATTAATAGTGTGTAAGTCTTTAAAGTACTTTTGTTCATTCCAAGAATGACAAGGACAAGGATGTAGCACACATCAACAAAACGTTGGCACAGAGTAACCAGAATGTTTGGATATACTGTATGTTCAAGGTTTATAATTTTTCCTATCAGATACATAAAAGCCTACAGACTTTACAGTGCAAAATTACAGTGCAAATGTAACAAGTAATGTCAGAAGAAATGAACTGTAGTAAAATGTAATGAAATGTTCATACGGATGGACCCAAACACAGGGGTCCAAACTGCAAGCAAAGCAGTTAATACTGTGCAAAGTTTAAGCAAAAAATGCAGGAGTATTTATACAGAAAGTGAGGCTAAAATTCATGTGAACTTGACCTGGTAATTACAAGTCACTTTCAAAACTTTCTGAAGTAGATATCTGGAGCATAGTGCTGAGAGGAGAAGAAGAAAGTTTGTGCTGCATCTCCTGCAAACTTTACATGTACATTACTTTTGTTAAATAATTATAGGCAAGTGAAAGTTGCTAATACTGATAATACTCAGAGTAAAAATGGAGAAATAAAAATAATTACAGCAAGTAGCACACCTCTTCAAGCAGTATATGCCACTACTAATAATGCAAACACTGTTCTTACCATAATAGTCAGCAAAGTAAATATTCCCTTCAAAGGTCTCAATGGCATTTTTTCACATTTACAAAAAAATAAAAAATTTTATTTACATCTTTCTATTTATTCTTTCTATTTCAAACACAGACACATACACACACACAGATTCCCAGAAGACGTCACTAGAGCAAGGCAGGCTGGTGAGACATGTGTGAGGGCTGCAGGAGTTCAGTCTTCAACGTAGAGGGCACACACCAGGCCAATCTGTTACATGCTGTTACAGAGAGAGACACACACATATACACACATATATTCAACTTTCAATAGAAACACTCTAATTATTATATTATATTATATTATATTATATTATAGTATATTATATTATATTATATATTATATTATATTATATTATATTATATTATATTATATTATATTATATTATATTATATTATCACTATAACCACCACCCTCTTTCCTCTGCACTAATAAAGTTCTTTCTTGTCTTTTCTTAACCAACACTAACAGTGTGTCTTGTTCTATAAGGATAAATTGCTGTGTGGGACAGGCCAACCACAGACACTTCCTGTTGACCCTCTTTCTCTTCCTGCTGACCTCACTGTACGGGATCAGTATGGTCCTGCGAAGTGTGTGTCCACGACAGAGTGTGTTTACTGCCCTGCTCTACTGCCCTGGAGTCTACAACCAGTACAGGTACACACATGCAGAAGCACCCATACACAGACGTCTTCTACTATTCTTGTGGGCTCCGTTCATTGAGTCTCATAGTTATTATTATGTAAATAATACTACGGTAGCCCATAACCTCAACCACATTAACAGAAGCATTTTATATATTAGTTTCTTAGATAAAAGCTGAAACTTTTAATATTAGCAATGACTTGATGCAGAATATTAACACTAAAGATTGTGTGAGGTGGCGGTCTAGTGGTTCGGACACTTGCCTCTCGACCAAGTGGCGACTTCAAATCCTACCTACAGCACTACCATCATTGGGTTTCTGAGCAAGACCCTTAACCCCAAGTTGCTCCAGAGAAACTGTCCCTGAAATTAGGAAATGAAAATTGCTCTGGATAAACGTCTGCTAAATGCTGTGAACGTAAATGAATGAATGAATAAAGGATAGTAAAAGGACGGCAACAACTCTACTTCCTTAGGCCACTCAACAAAATGAGATTAAGCTTTCTCATTCTGTTCTACTCAGCCTTTATCAAGTTCATCACATCTAGCCTAGTCGATGAGACTGCATGGATTGTTAACAAGTCATTCAAAATTATAGGCTCCCTTCTCTTGAATTTCTAAATTCTTATCAGACATTAAAGCGAGGAAAAAGATGATCTCCAACTCCACACATCCTGCTCAACACCTATTTCAGCTACTTCCCTCAGGCAGGCGCTATGGGTCAATGCCAACTAAGACTGAATACTTTACAGATATAGTTAAATACACTATATGGAAATCAAAGTTAACCCACCTCAGCTGTTTGGCTTATTAAATTATCTAATTTGACCGGTCCTCATATACAAAAATGTTCCTACTTCCCAGAGACAGTCTTCCTCAAAACCACATTATACCATCTTTGCCGACACCCCAGTTTTAACTCAACATCCCAGCAGTGTTTACACTGTTAAAAATGTTCTATAGTAATATAGTAACAGTAATATAATAAATTTTTTTTGCTGTCTTTTATGGAGTAATGAGGCCCTTGCAAATACCTAAAAACCTACACACACATACAGAAACACACACTCTCGCATGTACCTGAGTCCCTCCCCATGTATTTTCATGCCCTCACGCCAGGCCAATCTGTCACATAAACACTACTGACACCCAACCACTTTTTGGTCATTCCTTCATAGTGTGAAATAATATTTCAATATGTTTTCCCCTAAACTATCTCGTTCTGTATGTTTGTGTGTGTCCACGCTCCAGCACGGCGCTGTGCTTCACGTGTGTGTGGTACAGCTGCATTATAACTGGAGGTCTGCTGCATCTGCTGATCCTGCAGGTAATTAACGTGAGCTGTAACGTAACGGAGCGCGAGATTCAGATCGCGCTGCGCAGCAAAACCGCACGTCGGCGCTACTGCGGCCTGGTGGTGGACACTGGCGTCTACTCACGAGGCTTCTGCTACAACTGGACACAGTTCCTCACTATGCACACACTGGATGCCTCCAGCCTTGTCCTCACCGACATCGTTTAACCACTCCAGGAACAGACTTGTCTCAGTCATCCTGCTGGAAGGATGAAGTTAAGAAGTTTTGTACGAATATTAAAAGAAACTGCAGGTTCTTGAACCCGAAACTGGTGTTGGGTCCCAAGGCCAGTTCCAAATTTTAAAACCAGTGCCATGTTTTTCTACTAATAAAAACAAACTGGTGCCAGGGGCTCAAAATTGGCACCAAAACTTTGTCTGGAACCAAGAACCTTTCATGAGAAGAGGGTGGTGTATGCCTACAAATATACAGTGTTGCTAACTATGAGTAGTGACACTACTAACGCATACTTTTTTCAGTAGTTTATCAGTAGTAAGGTTCATTTTAAAAAGTTGTAGCTTTAAAGGTAAATAACTACTCTGATACATAATTTGAAATGTTACTTTGTTAGAAAAGAAAAAATATATTTTTTCTTCTTTACAAAGTCAGATATAAAACTAGCAGATGTTTCCGATTGCTGTTGAATTGGCAGAAGTGGCATCTAATAGGCAACCATGCCTATGCACTACACATACTTATTGTTTCATGGTATGCTCTTGGCAACTGTAAGACTGTAAGAGTTAGTAATTGGAGTCCACCTTGGCCAGGATGAAAGCAGGAATCCATGGCTGTGTAGCTTCGAAGTGGTTACCTAATTTCCCTCTACAGATTGTAGTGTAATTAACCAAACAGTAGCTTGACCGTAACTTAGTTACTTTCAACCATAAGTAGCCTGTAACTTAAAAAGCTACTGCTGAAGTAGTTTCTCCAACACTGCTAATAGAAACAAAAGTAGGCATGGAGTGTGACGAGTTGGCTGTGTTGTGGTCAAGCTTCCACTGGGCTCCTAAGTCAGTGGAAATGCTGGTCACTTCTTGCTGGTTCCCAACATTATCACCTGTGACACTATTATTAATCAGTTTTTATGAATGTATGATTATTACACTACATATACACATGAGGTCCATTCATTCTTTATGAGGGTTTTGTAATGCAGACACTTCAAGATTCTTTATTTGTCACATACCCAGTTTTACATGTAAAACATGTAGAGAAATCATGTATCCTTAATCAACCATGAAACTGTGCAATAAAGTGAGAGATCACCATGCCTATCAGAAGTCTATACTTAGACATTTGAGTGTAACTTATGCATGTCGCAATTCAAAACACTTCACCTCCAAAACGACATTAAAACCTTACTGTAATTTGACATTACATTGTTAAAAATCATATTGTTACTTTTATCCATATTTTTGTTTTTTATAATTAATTTACATCAAGAGAATCCTATCTGCTTATCTCTGTGCCTTTTAGTGTAACTAACTACTATATTAAAACAGTAGCTGGAAGCTCAAATATCTAATCAAAGTCAAAGTCAAAGTAAACTTTGTCATCTCTGCTATACACTGTACAGATATACACAGAGACGAGATGACGTGCCTCCAGTTTTTACAGTGCAATAAGAAATAAGAACAAAGAACAAATAAGGCACACAGAATAAGCAATATATAAATAGAATACAAAATATACATTTTAAACTAGGAATGGAATATTAAATATAAACTTCAAACTAGAACTAGAAATAGAAGTAGAAAAACACTGAATTCGCTGAAGCCGCTGTCTGCTCGGGGCACCGCCGGAAGTAAAACCGTGTAAAATGTTTAGTAACCTCCCCAACATAGATTATACTTTTATTATGAGTCATATGGCAGATAAAATTTTTGCTAATAAACTATGGTGCAGCTCAGCAATTCCCACTAAAAGGGATTCCACAAATTTAGCATAATCTGCAAAAATGAATCATGCCGTTTTTGAAAACAGGAAAAAGTGTTCGCACCAAGCATGCAAAACAGCGTTGAATGACTAATGAGATAGCATTCTGAGAATCCTTAACCTCACTCATTCCTCTACGTCAGACAGCCCCCATTGGATTCAGCTGCTTTACAGGCAACATACATATAATACTTTTCTAGACAACCAAAGTGTTTTAAAGAGCCAATGTGGAGAGAATTCAACCAGCTTCATGTGGATGATGCTCCAGCAGTCGTTCTGTACCAGTACACACACCACCCTTAAACTAAGGTGCTGAAAGGGCAAGAGAGAACTCACCAATTACAGATTAGAAGACCAGATTCAAAAGGGCAATGACTGGTCATTTAAGCAGTACATACTGTAAAACCTAATAGCATATCTTCATGAAAATATCTTACTTAATACTCCCAAAAACAATGTCACTCATTCTCATGAATAAACCCAACTCGCAGTTGAGTAATAACTCAATAGGTTAAAGTGCACATAGATTTTTGCATCATTTCAAGTTGATGTGTTGTAATATAAACTAGTTGCATTGACAGGCTTTTTAAGTAAGAGGATTTGGTACCATTGTTGTTTCCATTTATAAACTAACATGATTTAAAGCACCCCATTTCCTCAGTTTGAGTTGAACGTTTTATAGTGCACCAGTTCCACTCTGTTTTAGAAAGATGCCCATAGATCATTAACGCGCTGAGAGAGTCAAATGTCTCATCCAAAGGGTAGTTGTCACAGCCCCGGGTCAGCATGACACAAAGCGAGGTAATAGTTGCTAGCCTTTATTGAACAAATGGAACATAAAAAGGGCACCAGGCCCACAAACAAAAACTCTTTCTTTTGAAAAGCGAGTAGCATGCCAACACGGGGGGGTTACGGTGAGGGTGGAGAGACAGGGAGCAATGGGATAAACCAAACCTATATAGGGAAACAGAAACGAGGAACAGGATTAATTAAACAAGGGAAAACCAATGGGGAAGCAATCTGGAAAATGAGCAGAATTAACTAATGAAGTGGTAACCAACAGAAACTGGGGGCTGGACTGAAACATAAGCAACACAGGTGGGGATACTAACGAATACCGATTGACCAATGGGACACAATGGGAGGACGGGACAAGGACAAGACAGACAGAACGAGACAGAACTAAGTACATCACGAGACAGAACTAAGTACATCAAACAAACTAAATGGCCGCGTCTGCTGTCCGCTCAGCAGAGTTCGAGGGGGCACTGTCCAGCCAAAGTCCAGGGGGCTGTGACGGTAGTACTAATTTTACACACTGGAACGTGAACCAGTACCGTGCTGTGAATCATTTTGTGCCAGGAATAAAACCTTTTTTCCCCCAAAATGTGTCATTTTTTTGCTCATTGTGTCCATAGGGTGTTTTATTTTGAAAAATTCTTCCATCTGTGGCTCATAGGTGGTGCTAAGGCTTTGGGGGGGGGCCTTGTCCTGTCCTGATGCATTAGACAAACAGAATGTATGGTCTGATTGCCTTGTGTAGTCGGTACAGATTTGTGTGGAAATCTCATATTGCACATTGTAAATGTATTTACAGATTAAGAATGGACGAGAAAGTGAACATGAGAGAGAAAAAAGGGGGGAGACACAACAACAACAACAACAATAGCAAAAGCAAAGAAGCAAACAAACAAAACAAAAAAACAGACAAAAAGTACATAATAAATAAAACAAACAAGATGAATAAATAAAGAATGAATAAATATATATTATAACATGCACCCACGTACATACAATTGCATCCTTACCCAACCGCACCAACATAATATCAACAACAATAGCACTGCTAACAATAATAATAATAATAATAATGACAACAGCCAAACATACCCCACTGGCAGCCTTTATTTTCCCGTGTGTGTGTGTGTGTGTGTGTGTGTGTGTGTGTGTGTGTGTGAACTTTAAATTTAAATTTAAAGAAATTCCAACAGAAGACGGGAGGCCAGAAACTGACCTCTAAATAACAAACTATTTAACTACTAAAACATCTCCTACTGGAGTTGGTTGATGTCTGGAGGTCAGAAACTGACTGCTAAAAGGATTTGGCCAGACCGGGACAAGGGTGCCCTCCGGTGGGCGGCTAGGATAAGATACAGGGGGAGCCGTGATACAGGCAGGCTCTATTAATGTGTTTTTAACATTTATTTGGAAATACGTTTTCAATATGTTTTGCCAGGTTTTTAGCTGGTTGTAAGGACCTAATTGTTCTATCGTTGCTAGCGTAACGGTTAGGGAGTCGGGCCCGTGGTCCGAAGGCCACTGGTTCATGTCCTGGACCGTGAGAGGTACCACTGAGGTACTCGTGAGCAAGGTACCACTGCTACCTGGGTGGGTGCTATATGTCAGCTGCCCACAGCTCCTTCACAGATGGGTCAAATGTAGAGGTCACATTTTGTTGTCAAAGTCAACTTTGTCATCTCTGCTATATACTGTACAGATACATAGAGAGACGAGACGACGAGGCTCCAGATTTTTTTTCAGTGCAGAGAACAGAGAACAAATAAGGCAGTGGCAAAAACAAGGCACATTGAATAAACAATAAATACGTAAAATACAAAATATACATTAAAAAATATACATTTTAAACTATACATGGATTTTTAAATATAATTTGACACTAGAAATAGAATAGAGGTAGAATTGAGAAAGTTAGGATGCAGTATTACCTACAGGTGGAAATTGACATTTTACACTGGATGTACAAGGGGTAGAAAGTTATAATATGACAAATACTGTATCTGGACTATTTATACGTGCAATGTTCAGTGTATGTGCAAACATGCAAACATTTATACAAGCAGTGTACAATGTTTGTGCAAATAAGTGGCGGTGGTGCAGTGTCGTAACAACAGTTATTTGAGGAGGAGATAGTCCATATAGCAGCATATGCATCATAGCGACGGTGATGTGTAAAGTGCAGAGGTGCAACAGAGTCAGTTACTTCACAGTCCAGATGTGTGTGTGGGGGGAAGTGTGATGGCTGGGAGTGTGTTCAAAAGTCTGATGGCTTGTGGGAAAAAGCTATCACGCATCCTGGAGGATCGAGATCTGATGCTGCGATAGCGTCTACCGGATGGGAGGAGTGTAAAGAGTCTGAAGGATGTGAGGGGTCGAGCACGATGCAGGAGGCCCTTCTGATGCAGCGTTTGTAGAAGATGTCCCGCAGCGGCGGAAGAGACACTCCGATGATGTTGCCAGCTGCTTTGACAATCCTTTGAAGCCGCCTGATATCGGCAACAGTGCAGTTACCGAACCAGGCGGAGATGCAGCTGGTCAGGATGCTCGCTATGGTGCCCCTGTAGAACACGGTGAGGGTGGGAGGGGGGAGGTTGGCTCGCTTCAGCCATCTCACGAAGTAGAGACGCTGCTGTGCTTTTTTGGTGATGGAGGTGGTGTTGGTGGTCCCGGTGAGGTCGTCTGAGATGTGAACTCCCAGGAACTTGGTGTTTTTTACTGTCTCAACCGTGGAACCGTGGATGCTGAGTGGTGTGTGGGTGGAGCGAGTTCTCCTGAAGTCGACAATCATTTCCTTGGTTTTGTCCACATTCAGCAACAGGTTGTTCTCACTGCACCACGCAGCCAGCTGCTGAACCTTACCTCTGTACGCCGACTCATCGTTGTTGCTGATGAGCCCCACCACGGTCGTGTCGTCGGCGAATTTGATGATGTTGTTTGAGCTGTGTAGGGCGGTGCAGTCGTGGGTCAGGAGTGTGAACAGAAGTGGACTGAGAATGCAACCCTGAGGAGCTCCTGTGCTCAGTCTGATGGTGCTGGAAACGTTGTCGCTGATTTGGATGGACTGAGGCCTCTCTGACAGGAAATCCAGTACCCAGTTGCAAAGTGAGGTCCTCAGTCCCAATCCGCTCAGTTTCACACACAGTCTTTGGGGAGTGATGGTGTTGAATGATGAACTAAAGTCTATGAACAGCAATCTGACATGAGTCTTTATTGTCCAAGTGAGAGAGGGAAAGGTGAAGTGCAGGGGATATGGCGTCCTCAGTCCTCATTTGCTTTTGATTGCTGATTTTAAGGTAACTTTAGTACATCACAAACAAGATGCAACTCTGTGTGCGTGTCTGTGGAAGAGATCAGAGAGACGGTGAAAATGACGGAGAGACGAGATGAAAAGTAGGGCAGCATATGTGACACAAAAACACATGCAACAGAAAAAAAGTATTCTATTTAACAGTGTCTGCCATTTAGGGTAATTGCTTACAAATGTATTTTAAGAACCTTAAATTTAATCTTGTGTTATTTTCTGTATTTCAGGATTCAAGATTCGTCACAAAGATTCTTTATTTGTATTTGACAAATTCTTTGTAAATGTGTACTTAATAAATTTTTTTTTACAAGATGCATGACTTGAATGAATATGGCACTTTCACACCTGGGTACTCGAATGTGTGACAACACCTGCGGGTTCATATTTGTCGATTAGCAGGAACGTGTGTGTGTGTGTGGTAGACGTGTGAGAGGGCTCCCTTTGTTGCATGAGAAAAAGCTTTACATTTAAAGTTCAGTCTGGTCATAAACCAATTTAGTCAGGAAGTGGTTTTAGCACTGCTCCACCCACAAAAAACTGTGCATGGTTATAGACAAGTGTGTGTGTGTTCGTGTTGGTTGTCATGTATAAAGAGAGGACACTTCCCTTTTTACTTTTATACACTTTTCTGTTCATATTCTCTGTTTCTGTCACTGGACTGAAGTATCGAGTGTGTGAGTGTGTGAGCATGTGATTGTGTGACGGTGCTTGTTTTTTAAGTTACTGTGAGGACTTTACCTTTCCTAAAAGGAATGAAATCTTGCTGTTTGTCAGATTTGTCTCTTTTTGTGAGAACATTTTTGAGAGGACTGGTCCTCACAAGGGAAAAATTAGAAAAGTGCGAGATTTTATTTAAAAGAATTAAAAGAGTGAAAAGATTTGATTTTGGTGACCTAGGTTAAGTTAGTGTGAGCTTTAAGTATCTCTGCAGAATTATTTGCATGTAGTTATTATGTGAGTCAATGGAAGGTCCTCACAAAGCGAGTCGATAGTAGGATGTGTGTGTGTGTGCGTGAGCTGAGTTGATGTGGGCTTTTTACTGACTTCCTGTCATCTTTTTCCACGCCAGTCCTCCATGTGTCACCATGAAAAGCAGACGTATGATGCCGTCCATCTCGCCTGGACAACATAGAATATCTGTACTGACCCTCTTCTTCATTTACCTCACAGGTAATAGTGTTTGAGTGTGCTTGAGTGTGTGTCTAAGGCAAAAAGAAAAATGTAATTATAAATATTTCATAGTAAAATCACAGCGAGGAGATGTGGTCTAGATGTCTGGGTCTGTGCATATTAATTAAAACAAAAACATCATTTTAATCACAAAACAAGCTCAAAACCTCAGCCTTAAAATTACAATTCAATTATTTTAAAGGATGGAGACAGTCTCAGAAAAGAGTGGGTTCTAAAATGTGATGCAAAGATAACAATCAGCTCAGTTAGTAACATTTTGAAAGCTGCTCTTCAAATATGGGTCAAAGAGAATGAGAGCGGTCAAACATCCGGTATAAGAACTAAAAACAGCTTTGATTTTTATTTGATTTGATTTTTATTAAAGTTTTATTAAAAGCCAGACTCATTCCTGTTTTAAACTCCTTTAGAACTGCCGTCGTTTTTCCATCAATGTCACATCTGTGTTTTAAAGGATGTTCTGTTCTTGTGATGTTCTTTTGTGGAAGTTAATAGTGATGGAAGTACAGCTAAAATTCTGAATCATGATGTCATTATTTGCCTTTCTTTGTGACTTTCTACAAATTTATTCTAACACCAGGTGTTTTGGAAGAACATTGTCAAGAACATTATCAAAACAATTGTAATAACCGCACTACTAGTAGTAGAATCTTCGGGAAACTGTTGGTTTTATTCTGAAATAATCAAAACCAATTAATTTCAGGCTGGATGTCAGCCTTGTGTTTGATCTGGAAGTTGATTGATAGCTCTGAAGCAAATTTGAAACTTGTAATTGCAAATCCAGAAAACATTAACAATGTTTGTAGCTCTAAACCTTTTTTTAATGTTACAAAGCAGACAACTCTACACACACTCATTTGGATTGCAACAGAATTTGTTTTCTACATTATAGTAGTGCTGTAAAATGTAAGAGAGTTCATTTGGTGCATGTGGAATTAAATTAAATTAATTTATCAAGTGTTTTCAGTTGATATGTGTAGCTTAAAATAGATATTAGATTTCCGGTGTGTAAAGTGGTAAAGCGTATGGTTATTTCCTACAGGATCTGTATTTTATATATCACCAATTAATTCTTGAATTACATAAATATTACAGATAAGTTCTGTTCAGTCAATTAATAATTGAATCCACTATCTCACAAACAAGATTATATTAAATCTTTAGATTTATGAAGCTTTTTCAAGACAGCATCAGCAACAAGGTGCGGTGAGGCATTAAATAACAATATTTGAAAACTAGGAACAAGATTAAAAATTGGCTAAGCTATAGCATAAAGACATTCAATTTGAAAAAATAAGTGGTTCGGAAAATGAATGAATGAATGAATAGCATTAATGTATTACATTATAATATTTTTAATATAATACTTGCACATCCCTGTATATTATAGAAACAGGCACTGTACAACTTTCTTTAGAATTTTATTGATTTATTTTTTAATATATTTTTATTGTCATGGGTTTAAGGGTTGGAAAATTCCAGTAAATTTGCTTAACTTTGTTTATTTAACTTTCAGGCATTCACTTGAACTGACAACCAACCATAGGTTTTTATGTAGCTGCTCATAAATTTTGCGTGAAACTGTTATAATGAAAGTGCGATTAAATTTGTATATTTTTCTGCATGTTGTACTTGTATATCTATGTCTGTGACAAACACAGAGTCTTTGTCGGATGTGTATAGAAGTAATCTCGCTCTATCTCTCCTGCTCTCAGGATGTTCATCAGACAATGGTATAACCACACTGCAGACTGTTCAGGCAAAAGTTGGCCAGTCTGCATCTCTGTCCTGTGAGGCTAAAGATGTTACTGTAACCCTGATCCAATGGACTCGATGTAACGACTCTTCCGTTATCGGCGTCTTCAGTCCAGGTCGTGAGGTACACATACCTCATAAAGATTACAAAGGCCGCACCAACATCTCCGAGAACGCCCTCATACTGCAGGAGGTGAAGGAGGGTGACTTCGGGAAATACTGCTGCAAACTCACCACTTTTCCCAATGGGATTTTCTCAGCAGAGGTCAGCCTCAAACAGGGCCAAGGCCAGGGAAATGTAGATCCTCCACATGAGTTAAAAGGTTTGATGATTCAAGCATTTAAAAAGTGTGCCAATATTTTCAACAGTTAATCTCCTAAAAATGTTTGTTTACAGCTTTGGGGAGTATCTAACTCAATGATACAATGATTCAAACTTGACAAGTTTTTTCAGAAGTTTGTCACATAATGAAGTTACTTTTAAAACTCTGTAGGTTTTTGAATCACTGTTTTTATACTATAGCGATGTAGCAAAAGGTAGAAGCTCTCAAAGGCAAAACAGACAAAACACATTAGAGTGTGACCTACGCAAGCCAAAAATCAAAACGCTCTCTACCTCCAAAAGGTCACTGAAACCTTATTGTGATTTGACATTACATTGTTAAAATTCTAGGTTTTCAAATTACCTTTAAAAGTAGCTTCTACTATACTGGGTATACTTTTAATATGAGCCATATGCTAAGGATAGAAAAGAAAACAACTCTATATGCACAGTAACACCAGTATTTTAAGGATTGTAAAAGACACCTTGTTAAAAAATTGTGATGCTGTAAAATGTATAATAGTTGGTCTGGTAAACATGATTTTAATTCTAGAGGTCATTTTTTAATGTTAGGAAGAGAGTCTCTGCACACTCAGGAATCAATTAAGCATTAACCTTATTTATCTTGGCACCACATTATGTTCATAAGTTCTACCATTTTTCTATGAAAGACAAATCATGATGTTTCAAAAAATATATCTTTAATTAGCCACTGCTGTATCCACAAGTACACCTGAGCCAATGCCTAATACAAAGTATGTATGAAAACAAATAACACTGCAACAGTATTTTTAAAATAACTGTAACTGTTTAAATACACCATTTCAGTGCTGTGAGGCTTCTGAAAAACCAAATCATCACTTACCCAGGTTTCAAAACAATGAGCTAAAGCTTCATTGCAAAGTCAATGAGCATATCTCAGTTTCACATTGTGGGCTCATGTGGTCACATTTTTAGTGTTGGACTAGCAATAGTGTCAGTTGTTGACTTTTTCTTCATTGGTAGGAACCCGCAAGAAAAAACGGTGGTGCTGTTATTGCATCATAGCTCACTGGTTCAAAAAGCCTGTCAGTTCAGATGTCTCTGAAGCACCCCTTTCTCACGCCATGACAACTCAGACTTATAAAAAACTTTGAACGACACTTCTTCACTCAACACTGACAAACAGCTAAACCGATTAACATTTTTGTTTATCTTAACTGTAGAATACATTTTTTTTAGATTTTTTGAGCCCCACTACAGGTCAGGGCTATGGGGTACCGCTCCAATTTGCCCTTGCTGAAATTTTAGATATAGTAATATTGAAAAATGTAAGATAGTTGATACAGGAAACATTAACAATGATTTCAAGTCGAATTATCATTTTTAACATAAGAAACTATACAGACAGATGTGAATCAGCAATGAATAGCAAATTCTGCAGTTCATTGCTTTTATTGATGCAATATGTAAGACAGTCAATTTGGGAATCACTAAGTGATTTTAATTCTAAAACACATTCTTAATAGGAATTATATCTTAAGAGGGACAGCTCCACAAACACACACCAATGATCACACTTAGTATTTGCACATACTGATGTGAAATGTATAACAACTGAATTATTTTCACTATAAAGCTAATATTTAATGTTAAAAAGAGGGACAACTTAAACAATGGCAGTAACTCTATAACATGGCTATGTAATTATGCCCTTTTCTCAGGCCTACCCAAAATGATGGTGGTGTACATATCCTGCGGTGCTGTGGGGTTTGTAGTTCTCAGCTTGATCATCATCGGAATAGTCTGCCACAAGGTACAGTGCAACTTTCTTTAAATAAATGTTTTTCCTGCTGGTGGCACTACAGTTCCAAACCAGTCACAAGCCTTGTTAGTCAAGTAGCATTTTGGCCTTGTCCTTGGCCATGGCTAAATCCAAAATGTAGCCACTAATATTTTAAAAGTGGGAGAAATGTGATCTTTATTCAGCATTAAAATGCTTCTGATTATTTTACCAGTAATAACTAGAGATGTTACGTCTCGTTAATGCTTAGATGCATGTATGGAGTATGGCTGGCCTATTCACACTGAAGCCTAGTATTTGTGACATGCCCAGTATATACGTATATACATTTTTAAAATGGGCATAAAATGTACGCCTTAAAAACACCTCAAAAATATATGTGCAATAACAAGATGTAAAAAAAAAGATGTCTTTCTCCTCTATATTAGGCTCCCTATAGCTACCTATATAATTTGCTAGGTACTTTTGCTGATGTCTATAGAATGAAAACACTTGCCTGATGTTTTTAAATTCACATAAAGGTCTTTTGCGACTACAACATTGTCTAAACACGTGCAGTACAGAGTGAGAGGGAAGTTGAGAAGTGTTTGTCTTATACTTTCTAAACCAATGGCATTCCACAAAACCCACATCCGTTTTGTTGGGGAAGTGAGATGAATGTAGCGCATACTTTTAAAAGCTCATGCTCAAATGTGAAAATGGCACATTTTGAGAGTGGATAATGAATTAGGAGCATATACTGAGATGGAGGCAACTGCCACAAAATAACGACGCTCTGTGTAAAAAAGCAACTGCTATAAAACCCAAAATTGCAGGTGCGATTGTGACTGCAGAATGCAAAAAATCCTGGAAAGCTTTTTTTCTTCCAAGATCTTGGAAACGAGAATATAAAAGTGTTACATTTGAAAGAAGCTAATTTGTTGTTATATAAGTTACAGTTATGGCCAGGACAAGAAAAAAATGAAAAGCTTTTGATTATTTAAAAATCCTTCTTTCTCTCATTTTGTAACAGAGGAAAAGAAGGATAATGAACCCTGTGCATGTGACAGTGCGTACAGGTAAACTCTCCACCTCTCAGTCTGCAGTAGATCAGAAAGGGGAGAAAAAGAAGGGGAAGGATAAAGAAACTCATGATGATTATGATGACGATGATGATGACGACGACGGGATGTACCTTAATATCTCAAAGTCTGACCTTGTAGGCCCCTAATTGGTGTTTACCAGGCACTGCAACTCTTTCTCATTTTGACCACATACACACAGCACTTTCTTAATGTTACATTCTACAAGTAATTCATTTGATGTATTTTAGAATTAAAGAAAGTTTCTCTTTTCAACTACAGTGTATTAGTCTAATTTCATTCCATGTTATTGAAATGCAGGTATTTAATTCCTGAGCATCAACTATGAACAAAAGGGCCAGTTTTACTAAATGTCACACTATAGACAGAATTCACTCAACCACATGAGAAATCTATCCACAGTAATTATGTTTTGGGTAAATAATGGTTGTAAAAATGGAAATAAATTCTTCTAAACTCCTTCATTTGTGCTTGCTTAGAAGAGAACACTCCTAAGAGCACAATTAAGAACACAATCAGTCAATATTGGAAATCATGCAGTTAAAAATGTAAACAAATTGAGGCACACAGGAAGAAAAGGTTTAATGTGGAGAATAAACCTTACAGCACGAAAATGACAGTAAACGTATGGGTGTTCATGCTTCTGTGCTCTCATTTCTAAATGTTCTATTTTAATAAATAATTTACAAAAATAAAACCACATTATTTAAAAAAAGTAATTGTTAATATATTACCATATTTTGCAAAATAGACTTTCTATATAGATCTCTTCATTGGTGCTGGACTACACAGGTCTAAAAATGGCTTCAGAGATTTTCCAGTTGCTCCCACTGGCCGTAGCCTCCAGCATAATGGCGAGCTCTAAGGTAGAGAACAAGGAAGGAGAAATCATAGATACAGGAATTATGTAGTATTACATAATTATATTACATATGTAGTACTATATAGTTTCTATGTAGTTTTATGTGTTGTGTGTGTATGTGGGTGTGTGTGTGGGTGTGTGTGGGTGTGTGCATCATAAAGAGTGAGTGAGCAGACAGTATGAGTGCATGTGATAGAAAGAGATAATGTGTGTGGTGTATGTGTAATAGAGAGTGAGAGAGTAAGTGAGGTGTGTGTAATAGAGAGAGAAAGAGCGTGAATGTGAGGTGTAAAATGGAGATAGTGAGTGTGGGATGTGTGTGTGTTTGTAAGGCAAGGCAAATTTATTTATATAGCACATTTCATACACAGAGGTAATTCAAAGTGCTTTACATAAAAGGAAGTAGAATAATCATAAAAACAATAATAAAAACAATAATCATAAAAACAATAATAAAAACAATAATCATAAAAACAATAATCATAAAAACAATGCAAAATGATTTTAAAATGATTTAAAAATTGATTTAAAATAAGTTCAAGACAGTTAAAAAACGTTAAAAAGTAAGGAGAGAACGAAAACATACCTGGTGTAACCCAAATGCTGAACTATTTCCAGTGCAGAGAGACTCCGGCGCCCTCTCTGGCAGTAAAGTATAAAGTCAGAGTCGCTTTTCTGGGGCAGGGGAACTCCATAGAATTGCAGGAACTGATCCGGAGTCAACAGGAATGCCTGCTCCACCTCTCCCACTGTGCAACACATTACACATGCTTGGTACTGCACAGTAAAGTGTGTGTGTGTGTGTGTGTGTGTGTGTGTTTGATTTAGTTTTTTGTGGTGTCACGATATCCTTGGTAAAATATCAAATCCTGACTTTTTATTTATTTGGATATAAATATTACACCCATAATATGTTAATTGTCTTGGTGTGCGTGTTTATGGGCAGGTTTATAGGTGTTTATGAGTATCTTACTGTCTCTGTCTCTTAAAATTATAATTCTTCTATATACTTTAAGGAAGGACCTCACAGATATAGAAAAGGTACTCTGTATGCAATACTACACTTTATAATTGTGTGTGTGTGTGTACTAACATGGCACATTAGTAGCTCCTAGGATGTGTCCTTCCTCATACTCGTCCGGTTCGCGAACATCAAACAGCTGCACATTGCCAGTGGCCAACATCTGCTTCAGCTGGTCGTAAGATACTGTGTCTGACACACACACACACACACACAAAGAAAAAACATACACATAAAGTCTTCAAAATCAGCAGCAATCAGAAGCAACCTCCCAGTTCTAACAAATATGTTTATGATTAAAGTAACATTAAAAGAGTGTAAGTGACACTGCTGAGATTACTAATGTTAGACCTCCTCTACTAATTAGTCTAATATAACCTCTAACTCATTATTTAGTCATTTAGGCAGATTAAATATGCGTGTGTTTCTAATATTAGCGCGATCCAGAAGCATGACGGGGGCGTTTCCTCTTTGCGTCACCCTCTGACGTCACCGCCACTACGTGCGGACGTTCATGTGCATTAGACCGAAAAGATAAAGTTTTAGTGAACGCTCACAAAAATCAACTTTCATGTAGTGCTGACCTCTTTATTAACATTGAAGTCAAGTGTATTGTTAGATACTGCCATATAAATAACCACTTGAGTGTAAGATAAAATTACTTGAATTTCACAAATGGGTAATTACTATGTCAAACATTTTAAAAACGGAGGGGAAATAAAGACGGAGATGTAAGTACCTGTGATGTCGGGTTCCTGATAAAGAGTTCCAGGCTGTTTACACGAGCCGGGAGGGTCGTTGGGGCAAATTTCGACCGTTTGCCCCGTTAGGATGACTAGCGCCACCACTGCGCGCCAAGTGAGGGCAGTTACAGGTGAGAGCTTCGTTGTCATTCTGCCTTTTGTCTTCTCAAACTTATTTTCCGTGTAGTGATGAAAGTAAATACACGTCCTCGTTTAAGAAAAACGTTTAAAACAGCCGCCAGTTTTTCGTCGCTAGAGCTGAATGTCAGTAAGTTTTTTCCCGGACTCAGGTTAAGAGCGGGGGACAGATGTGTGAGCAGAAAGTGGGCGGGTTTATGTTGCGGAATTCGATCATGATCGGCTAACTCTCGGTACAGTAGAAACGTGCTTAGAGCGGAATTTAGAACATTCATAATATTGTTATATGCGTGTATTTAGCTAAGTTAGCTAACAACAATGTTAACTACATTACGTATATATCACAGTTCACTAGATGTTCACAGCTTTACAATTTACTACAAGTTGTACTTGTAAAACAAATAACGAATCTTCAATAACACAGCACAGACTTAATAAAATATACGGTTTTATTCCATAGACTTTTTCATATTGAAACTGTTACTGACCTCATGCACGTTCAGTGTAAAAGACAAGGCGGAGTACAGCATCCCAACTGTCTGTCTTTCTACTTCTAGTTTAAAGTTTATATTTGATGCTCCACTTCCAGTTTAAAGTGTATATTTTATATTTTATTGATATGTTTTATTCTATGTCCATTATTTGTTCTTTGTTCCTTGTTCTTTGTTCTTTGCACTGTTAAACCTGGAGCCACGTCGTCTCGTCCCTCTGTATACTTCTACAGTATATAGCAGAGATGACAATAACGTTTACTTTGACTTGACAAAAAGTTAGACTTAGTCCAAATCTAGGCTTTGATGTAAACCAGCAAGGGTGACGTTGTTTTGTAAGTCCATTAATATTTTAACAATTTCATGGCAATGACAACTCTCTTGACGCTTATTTTATTAAGCTGATTTATTGTGCTCCACATTTTTACAGGTTAACTGTTGTATTGTCTTCTCTATGAATATTTAAAAATATTTTATTAAACACAAAGTTGAAGATCAGCAGAACGGGGGCTTTAATTGTGTGTGTGTGTGTGTGTGTGTGTGTGTGTGTGTGTGTGTGTGTGTGTGTGTGAACCATGTGAAGTCATATTAAGTTAAATCATTCCGTTCAGTGCATGTACAGCACGTATACACTTCAATTTGTAATGACTTGCACATCCGCTGGGAGGCACCACACACTAGCTTTATCACCCTGTATTGAAAAACAGTAAAGTAGATAATATTATTGATAAATAACCTTAAACGTAATGAGACATACATGCAGTTTACTTTACTTCTTCATTTTAAGTCTGTATGACCAGTTTTGTGAGTACTATCAGTAATTTAAAAGTTTACATTACTTACCGTCTTTATTATTCTTTTTAAAAAATGTTTTAATGCAGCATGTCCAAAACGCAAGTGTTCCTGTATACGTTTGGGTACATTCATGCTAATTAGGATTCCTAATGATACATACAAAGTGGGTAAATATGGACAGCTATGATCAATCTCATATCTTCTTTTCAACTGTGTGACGTGTCTCTTTTTAAAATTCCAGCCATGGTAATGAAGTCATCTTTTTGGGAAATTCGTAATGACGCAAACACGTGTACGTGCAGAGCAGTAATTTACATGACATAACATGGAGAAGAAAAAAGACAGAAATTAAGAAATGAACAGAATCATGAGATGAATGAAAAAAATAAACAACTGCATTCCAATTGGTGGAAATTATTTAAACAAAATGGTTTCGGAGCGCTAGGTGAGGTCCCTGAAGGCTGCTTTACGCATCACCTTGGGAACTCAATGGTGACAGAAGAAGCGCTGCAAACGGTGCTCATTGAAGTTGCGGAAATGCTGAACTCTAAACCTCTTGGCTATGTGTCATCCGACATCTCAGATGTTGATCCAGTAACACCAAATATACTCCTGATGGGGCGGCGAGATGCCTCTCTTCCTCAAGTGATGTATTGTGATTCTGAGCTTTTGACCCATAGAAAGTGGAGATACAGTCAAATACTTGCTGACAGGTTTTGGTCCAGTTTTATTAAGGACTACCTTCCTAGTCTTCAGAGCCGTCAGAAGTGGAGAGCAGCTGGTCCTTCAATCTCACCTGCTACGGTTGTCATGGTGATTGACCCTCAGCTTCCCCACGGCTTTTGGCCTGTAGGAACTGTCACCAAAATCCTGCCTAGTTCTGACGGTAGGGTTAGGGTGGCTGAGGTTGTCATAAATGGAAGACATTTTATCCGACCGGTTAGTCGTCTAGTAGTTCTTCCTGCTCTTCCTAATGATTGCACAGGATGAGATTTCTTTGGACAAATGTTACCACATTTGGGGGTGGCTGTTTGAAATCGCTGTGTCCTCCCCTTTTCCTCTCTATCGACCTGCCTCCAACATGGTGGGACATGCCTCCTTTAGTTCACCTGCAGCTGATTGACTCATCAGTTTATGTGTGTTTGCTTGGGTTTGGGCTCGTGGTGGATCCTTTGTCCTTTTGTTGCTCCTCCGTCCTTTGGTGAAGTTGCTGTGTTTCTGACATTGTGAGTTTCCTTATTAGAGAATATTTGTATTTTGTTCTTATTTGTTAGTTCCATTATTTATTTATATTTGTTGAGTTGATTCCTTATTTCCTTAATGATTTATTCTGTGTATGATTATACATTGTATGATTTGTATCAGCATGTTTGGTTATTGTTTTCTTGTTTGATTGTAGATACCAGCAACAACAACACTATGGCAATGAATTTGGGAAACTGAGATCTGAGATTCCTGTGTTTTAATGGACACACCATTCCGGTAGCAACAATCCTAACCAGCATAACCATCCGAATACTTTACACACACACACACACACTCACTCACTCACTACAGGGCCTCTGAGCATTACCCTTGACCCCAAGTTGATCCGATGAGACTGTTCCTGTATTTAGGGAAAGTAAGTTGCTCTGGATAAAACTGTCTGGTAAATACTGTTTAAAGCTGTTAAATGATTCTTTAGCACTCAAATAGAGCTTATAAATGTAATTCTCAACTAAGCAAAATTATCCAGAATTATCTAAGGGGCAGATATTAAAGCTGGGCAAATAATCTAAATGCTAAGTGTTTATAGTAAGTAGTTTTGGTCAGACACTCATGATTGACTGTCATTGACATTTGTTGTGGGTTCCTATTTTACTTATAATGACACACACAATCTTTCACTCTTTTTAATGATTTTACTTTCTGAAAAATGTTTAAAAATTAATAGAAATAAAATAGGGGAAAAAATCATTTCTATCTTGCTCTTTTGTGCTTCTTAGAACATCTTGACAGCTTTTTTAAAACTACGCCTAAACTTGTAAAACATGTGAATGCATGAGTCAAACTGTCAAAAACTGTCAAACTGCCCTAAAGAGCATAATCCCTGCTTTTTTAACATTCTTGCTCCTTTGAGCTCTTTATGAGCTCTTTTTTAAACCTTTACTTAAAGTTGTACAGCTCTTAAACTCTATGTGTTACTGTTGCCTGTAAAGATTAATATTACCCACTGAAAAGTGTGTGAGTCATAGTCATGAGGTATTGTGACATTTTGCATTGTAATCCCAGTTCTCAGGTCTGTAACTTGGTTCATCGGTTTATCTGGTTTAGATACGCTGATTGCATCAACTACTTTACATCAACCTGATTAAAAATCAATAGTAAGGTAAAGAAGTTTCAAAATCCTTCTTTTTGTCAGTCTGCCAGTCTTCCACACTGCAAAAATCAGTGTCTGAAAATAAGAAAAAGAAAAGGATAATAAGAAAAAAAGGTGCCAGAATCAAGCAACATTATCTGCCAATATAGTGAGAAAATTTATCTTGTAAAGGTCTCCTAAAACGTCCATGTTTTTAGCTTTAATAATACATTGTATTCTTAAAATAAGCAAAGTTGTCATGAATTTCTTAACTCATAGTGGAGAGCATGAGAACCTTTCAGTTCTCCTAATTAAATTTCTTATTTCCTTTTAAGAAGTTCTTATAATCAATAAAAAAATAATAAGATAATTGTAGCCAACGTTTCTCAAAATTAGATTATTTATCTCACACATACAAATCTAGTCAAGTCAGTTATTCTTAAAAAAAAAAAAATACCAAGATCTATTTTTTCTTTTTTTAAGATTTTCTGGCTTGTTAAGAATTCATTTTTGCAGTGCACCTATGTGCTTCTAAGAACAGCTTCTAAGCTGCTCCTTTATACAGAAGTGTAAGGCATTCACATGAGAAACAAAATCCTGTTTTTTGAATTAACAAGGTAAACTTTTCATTGGGAAAATCCACTCTGTTTTTCTGAGTAAATGGGATAAATTTTTATGGAGAAAATCCACTGTTTTTCTAAATGAACAAGCCATGGACATTCAGAGTAGGGGTGTTGAAATTAATCACATAATCGATGCATCGCGATGCAGATGTGGACGATTCTGCATCGATGCAATGGCAGCTCGTAATCGATTTCAATGGAGGTTTTCAACTGGCGATCCGCTGCCCCCTACTCACTTTATAAAAATTATTCTTTTTTTTTTTTCTTTTAATTACAATCAAAATGACAAGGATAGAAGCAATGCATTAAAACAACAGCAGGCAGTGCAAAAAACAAATTCACCAACAAAATTCTCGTAAAAAGTTAAATCAAAGATCCTGAGGAAAGAACAGCTACTTTTAAAACACCAAGACCCCTTTAATATCATTTTTTTCCTTTTACTTAAATTATAAAATATAGAAAAGAAACCCAGGTCCTTTAACAAGCCTCATTACTTCTTTTTGGCCATAAGGCTGTGTTTGCATCTCAGAGAAACCCAAGACCCTCTACCATCACACACACCCCTCTGACCAGCCATTACAAAAAAGAAGAAACACCCCGTAACCACGACAACACAGCAACAACAACAAAAACAACAACAATAACAACAGCAACAATATTACTCAAAGACAGACACAACCGTATGGCACGCAACAGCTAGTGTGTCCAAGTACCTTATATACACACACACCGTGTAAAGAAATAAAAAGCATGACTTTGGCGCAGATCATCCTTTTCACAAATAAATGCCAAAAAGGTGCTTTTGATCCTTTACATCCAGTCAGAAAACAAGGCCAAAAACTGGGATAAAGAATAACCAAAGTCTCACCAAAAAGGTAGAAATAACTGCTGTGTAAAAGAGGAGGATGAAGAGTGATCACCAGCGTCTACCAGAGCTCACTAGCGCTCACTGCCACCTGCTCTATCGCAGAAAACACACAAAATCAGCTGCACATAAACGAGGGTCAGGCAAGTGTCTGGATCGGGAGGCGAATGTTAGCACACCACCTGGATAAGGCAGAAAAATGTTGAAGAACGACAAGCAAATACATACAGAGAGAGAGAGATTTAACTAGGGCTGGGCGATATGACCTCAAATCAGTAACGCAATTAACTAAATATTTGACCTCAATTAATGAATGAGCGATTATTTTATTTTGTGTTTTTTGGTTTGCTTTTTGCTTTGTAAATATGCTCATATTTTTTAAAGCTGAGTTGTTTTTCCCTGTGTCAGATTTTTCAGGACTTTAGAGATTTTTAAATCTTTGAAATAAATGACAGGTAAAATTCTGAATGACGCTTTCGATTATTTGCCCAGCCCTGGATGTAACAGAATGGTGGGAGGTGTACAAATGAAAAAGAACTAGGGCCAGAATGCATCAGGACTTAACAGAATTCGTTTCACAGTCGTCACTGTTTCACACGTCGCCATAGCACCAATCCATCAACAAGATGTCCATCTGGGGGGTCCATCTCCACAAAATTTATCGTAATATACACTTCGGTGATGCCACAAACAAAGCAGAGTGATGACTGATGAATATCAGTATGATTTGATCAATACATCATGTTAACATACATCTTCCCTTTACTTCAAATTCCAACTTTTCACAATGTTTGAGTGAATGTGTCAACACACCAAACAGGAACTTAAGTAATGTCCTGAAATCAATATCTTGAGGTTGTTTTCAGTAATTGCAGGTCAATCAAATGTCAATGTAGAATGTAAAGTTGCAAGTGTATAATACAAACCCAAAACTAGACTTTAAGTTGAAATCATTACTATATCCAATACTGAACTAGATGAGAAGTGTTTTACAATGTGTGTGGTGTGTTAACACACTACAAAAAAAAAATTATTCCTTTTTTATTTTCAAAACATTTCCAACTGATTTGGGCATATTTTGAACATTGAATGTATATATCACTGGCTAACTAACTGTATCTACACAAATTATTGAAAAGTATTGCACAGACTCTCGTTCTCCACTGCTGTTATAATATCTGCACAAACTTCAATGTTAGTCAGACTGTTTTAAGAGATACTGTTTTATTAATAGACCGGATATAGAATTTTTCATACTGAAACTGTTTCTAACCTCTTGCACATACAGTGTAAAAGTCAATTTCTACTTTTGTAGATTAATACTGCATCTAAATTCTCTCTACTTCTATTTCTAGTACAAGTTTAAAGTTTATATTTAATACTCCATTTCTAGTTTAAAATGTATATTTTATATTCTATTTACATACTTTTTGTTCTATATGCCCTATTTGTTCTTTCTTCCCTGTTTCTTGTTGCACTGTGTAAACTGGAGCCACGTCGTCTCGTCTCTCTGTATATCTGTACAGTATATAGCAGAGATGACAAAGTTTACTTTGACTTTGATCTTTATGAATAATGAATTTAATGCAAATATCTAAAAAGTAATACAAAAAATACTCCCTCCAACACTTGAGTGGTGGTCCCTGGGACAGAACCAGTTGTATCATAATGACATTGCTTGGTGATTTTCTGCCTGTGGCATAAAAATTCAGTAGTAACTATAGCTGCCCAATCTGTGATCCATGCCCAATCTACGTGCAATGTGAAGTAATTTAGAAAAATTGATTGCATGCATCGCGATGCATCACAATGTATTGACATGTCGAATCAAATCGAATCGCTGATGTGATAATTGTAATCAAATCGAATCGTGAGACCAGTGAAGGTTCACACCTCTAATTCAGAGGACCTTTGGCCATTGCTTTAAAAAATACATTATTGTGAGATATAAAATCAAGTTATATTATCTTTTTTATTTCAAGATGTTTTTTTGCTCTGATGACACATAAAGTATAATGTTTTTTGTTTGACAACTTAATTAAAAATTTTTCAACACGTTGATTTCCCACCCACTTCTTATGCCTGGACATATTCTGACTTTCACCAAGACAAAGGGGCTTGCGTTTTTGGTGTGTGTTCCAAATGTTTTTGGGTTGGGTTTTTTTGATGGTGATGATAACATAATCTGCCTGTTTTAATGACTTGTTGAATATCAGTGCTATGAGCTAATCAGATAGCATTCCTTTTAATCTGCCATAGTCCAACTGACCAGCAGACAGACAAAGACTGAGTGAAAGGTGGTGATTTTATGCTTGCATTTACTCAGAACACTGCTTGTGAGATAATAAACCACTGAATACTGGCAAGTCTACCTGAAATGTTACCATAGTTAAAAATAAAAACAATCAATATCACCAGAGCCTGTGCCTTGCTGATGGGTGTAATATCTGCTCTTAATCTCACCTATCCCAAGCAGATGAAGTTCGCATTTGAGGTATTTCAGAAGCCGTGTCTCAAATTTGATGATTAGAAAGCCAGCTCAAAGGTTTTTTCTTGATTTTTGCGTTTTTGCACTAATTCATCTAAGCATTACTTAATTTTACACGAGGTGGGGTGAGAAAATACTATTATTAAGAACAATGTAATGATAGAAGATCAGTCGAAATAATTATTTAAATGAATCTATATTTTCTTTTTCATAGCAAAAAAATGGTTTAGACAAGTTGGTTTTATATGCAATCGACCTAAACACATTTCGTGATTTGAAGACGTTTATTAAGTTTATGTTGCTTGGATATGCTTTTTACTGTGACTGAAATTTAAGTTCACAATACTTAAAATATTTTTTTTTAAATATGAACTGAAATTCTTACGTTCATGTTGATAATAAATAAGTTCATGTTACTTAAAAACCTGTTTACTGCAGGGGGAAAAAATCACTCAACTTATAACATTGAGTTAGATAAATGCAATGTCAAAGTCAAAGTCAAAGTCAACTTTATTGTCATCTCTGCTATATACTGTACAGATACATAGAGAGACGAGACGACGTCTCGTAGTAAGTTGGTATAACTCAAAAACGCTTAATGGAAAAGGTTGCCTTGATTTCTTTTTGAAACAATGATTTATTTTTTAGAGTGTTTTTATCTCGTAATTATGTCAAAGTCAAAGTCAACTTTATTGTCATCTCTGCTATATACTGTACAGGTACATAGAGAGACGAGACGACGTGGCTCCAGGTTATTTCCAGTGCAAACAAACAAAGAACAGTAGAACAGAGAATAAATAGGCAGTGGCACAACTAGGCACATGCGATAGACAATAAATAAGTAGAAATACTAAAATATACATTAAAACAATATACATTTTAAACCAGACAATATACAATATACATTTTAAACTAGACAGGGATTTTTTTTTAAATACATATATATATAATTAGAGGCTAGAAATAGACATAGAGGTAAAAATGTTTGTCAAGTCAGGATGCAGTATTCTTAACAGGTTGAAATTGACATTTACACTGAATGTGCAAGAGGTAGAGTTATAATATGACAGATACTATATCTGGACTATTTTCAAGTACAATGTTCAGTATATGTGCAAATATGCAAACATTTAAACAGGTGCAGATTGACATTTTACATTGGATGTGCACGAGGTAGAAGGTTATAATATGACATACTATATTCAGCTATTTATGCGTACAATGTCCAGTGTATGTGCAAACATTTGTACAGCAGCGTATAATGTTTGTGCAAATAAGTGGCAGCAGTGCAGTATCACAACAGTAGTTATTGTGCATCAAAGTGATGGTGGTGTGTAAAGTAAGGTGCAGTAAAGTGCAGTGGTGCAACAGAAACAGTTTCTTCACAGTCCAGGTGTGTGTGTGGGGGGAAGTGTGATGGCAGGGAGTGAGTTCAAGAGTCTGATGGCTTGTGGGAAGAAGCTATCACGCATCCTGGAGGATCGAGACCTGATGCTGCGATAGCGTCTGCCAGATGGGAGGAGTGTGAACAGTCTGTGTGAAGGGTGTGAGGGGTCGAGCACGATGCAGGAGGCCCTTCTGATGCAGCGCTTGTAGAAGATGTCCTGCAGCGGCGGAAGAGACGCTCCAATGATGTTGCCAGCTTCTTGACCACCCTTTGAAGCCGCCTGATATCGGCAACAGCACTGTTACCGAACCAGGCAGAGATGCAACTGGTCAGGACGCTCTCTATGGTGCCCCTGTAGAATGCGGTGAGGGTGGGAGAGGCCAGGTTGGCTCGCTTCAGCCGTCTCAGGAAGTGGAGACGCTGCTGGGCCTTTTTGGTGATGGAGGTGGTGTTGGTGGTCCAGGTGAGATCGTCTGAGATGTGAACTCCCAGGAACTTGGTGTTTTTTACTGTCTCAACCGTGGAACCGTGGATGCTGAGTGGTGTGTGGGTGGAGCGAGTTCTCCTGAAGTCGACGATCATTTCCTTTGTTTTGTCCACATTCAGCGACAGGTTGTTCTCACTGCACCAGGCAGCCAGCTGCTGAACCTCATCTCTATATGCCGACTCATCGTTGTTGCTGATGATTTTTGTTCTCATACTTATGACTTTTTATCTGATAATTTTGACTTTGTGTCTCATAATTTCGACATAGTATCTCGTAATCATGACTTTCTCTTTCATAATTTTGACTTTTTATCTCATAGTCATGACTTTGTGTCTCATATTTCGATTTGTCCTCAGTTTTTTCTTCTTTTACTGCCAGACATAGGCTTCCATACGGTTCCACAAACAGTTGCCGTTAACCTTTGACAATGTTGCCGGTCATATTTTCACATGCAAATTTGTACGTGGCAAACTTGCGGTGGACTTCTAGTAAACGAGTAAATTTATCACCAAGAGTTCACTACAAGTTTGCTAATCACTGGCAAATTAAGTTTGCTAGTAGTGGCTGACAATGGCAAACTTGTGGCAATATATTCTGGCAAGCTCCACTGTTTGCCACAAATTAACCACAAGTTTGAAGCAAACATTTTGTTTTTGTAACTTTGTGCCTCTAAGAAAACATTTTGTTTAGTTGACCAACTTCCCTAGCATAGTTTAATTTTTGGTTTAGTTAAATTCATATTAAACAAATAAAAAAATTAAGAGAAAATGGATACTTTAATGTGTCCTTTTGTATCTTATTTAGGCCACCCCTTTACGTGAAGAGAATGAAACGGGCCGTGACGCTGTAGCAGCGTGTTGGGCGTAACCGAGAGATTTGGGAAGATTCCGCTCCGATCACGTGCCGCGGGCCGGACCGGGGAGTGACCGTAGTTTACACGGTAGATAAATGGCTTGTGATCGATTCTGGATTTGACTTGAGGCGAATCATGGCGCAGCAACGGCGTGGAGGAGTGGGGGAGCCGCAGGCAGCCACCCCGGAGGTGCAGAAGATCTGCGATGAGGTGAGAAAAGGTTTTGTTTTTTAAACTAAAATAAATATAGTTTCACACACACATACACACATAGTCGCAGCTTGCTATCAGTGCGGTCCTTCCACTGACTGACATAGTAGCTAGAAGTAAAATAATGCTACAGAACTAATACTACAGGTAACATTTACACTAAACATAACCTCACCAGCCAAAAGCAACTCATCTCACACTTGTAGCTTTTCACATAAAACTTTTCTGTAAAGCATTTTTGACCTATTAGGACCCATCCTCACATATAAAATGTTCAGAAAGCCGAAAAGAGATACTAGATATGGTTTTCTAACTTTTAGGGGCGAATCAGGACACAGTTCTAACACACTTACACTAAGCATGAGTATCACATAGCCAGCCCTTTCCAAACTACTTCTTTTTCGGAAAGGGTAATGTAATGCAGATGGTGTGTGTGAAACTAAACTTTGCAAAACATTAGTGCACAGTATAAATATAGTAAGTGCACATAAGTTATAAAACAAAGCTATGTCATAATTGTTGTGCACATAAAATAGTGTTTGTGTGTATTAAACTGCACTTTATAAATGTAAGAAGCTGCACATAAACTTTATGTATTGTTACTGTTGATATATGCGTGCAAAAAACTGTTGAGTAGGGAAATATCTTACCGCAATGGTGTGACAGTGTAAGTGTGTGTAGGAGTCATTGTCATGAGGTGTTGTGAGATTTTTCCTTGTAAGCTCATTTCTCACTTCACCTCCCAAGCATTGTTCACCTCATTTATCAGGTTTTAGTTGAACTGTTTCAAGATCCCAAAATGACACATTTAATTGATTACAGTCAGAGGCTTGTCAGCACTGTTGGAATGCTGTTGGTCTGGTTGTGGCACTTTTCTGAGTGTGTGTGTGTGTGTGTGTGTGAGAGAGAGAGAGAGAGAGAGAGAGAGAAAGAGAGAGAGAGAGGTGCCCAGGTTCATTAACTTTGTAGTAAAATGAAGGAAGGCCAAATCTTTATTTCTGCATTTTTGTTGCAGGTTAAGCCTCAGGCAGAGCAAAAGGCCCGGAAGAAGTTCGTCACTTTCGTCGCAAAGTCATTCTCCACCCAGATTGTTGCAGGAACCAACTACTTTATAAAGGTGCAGCTTTAATCCTGGATCTAACAGAATCCTGTCAGCAGTTTATTCCACCCTCTGTGCATGTGTGTGAGTGTGAATCAGTGTGTTTAACCTGTTGTCTCTCTGCCTCAGGTGCATGTGGGTGGGAACGAGTATGTTCACCTGAGGGTGTATCAGGCGCTACCTCATGCTGGGAAAAAACTGGATTTGCATGAAATCCAGTTATCAAAGACTGAAAAAGATCCAATTAACTACTTCTAAAACACACACACTTTTTACCAACACAAGTTTTCACCAGCATGGCTCCAATTAATAGTTAATACTTATTAATACTTATTATACTTATTAATAGTTAATTAATACTTGCTGGGTTGTGTTGTTGTGCTGAATGGACATGTTCCAAAATCTGCACTATCAGTTCTTTTATGCATATATATGCCTTAATAAAAAACAAAATGTGTCATTTGGTTTTAAGACAAATAATAAAATCAAGCTCTGAAAACACTGGCTGCATTTCTGGTGTGGTTTTTCCTCAGTTTTCCTCAGCAGTGTAGTTCACAACTACACTGACGTGGATTTGTTGGCCCTCAGCCTGACTTGCTTTACATAATTTGGCCCTCGGGGAAAGATAATTGGGAACCACTGATCTAGGGTGTATTCAAGAAAGCAGAATTTTGTTTTGCAAACTTTGCTGCTTCAGCATTTTTAGATATGTTTGTGTTTCTGTTTTATGCAGGAGAACAATTCTAAATATGTTTCAAGGTTAATGGCAAAAACATCAAATTTATGGAAAGCCAGTACTACATATCTACATCAATAGATCAATTAAATAATCAACGAGCCCACAGCGTTGATCCAATATAAAATATTGATCAGACATCATATATATTGTGACATGATATTGTATGGATCATGAGTTCTATTTTTATTAACAAGAGATGTTTGTGAAATGTAAATGTCTGGTTATGCTCAGAAATAAAAATGTCAAGTGATATTTTAGTTACTTTAATGACATTTTTGACATTAATGGTTGGGATTGTCTCATAACGATCGCTGGCTCCTGAATTGAATCAAATCGAAATTGTGTCATAGCAGGTTTAGTCGTTTACCATATTGGTAAACACTCAATCATTGTCCATTTAATCATTATAATAATGTATTTTAACACGAATTTATATTCCATGAAATGTTGAAGAAGAAGGGTTAACACAAAATACTGACGTAATAAATTTGATGTATTTTCCAGTCTTTGATACTTTTCGAAATGTTTCTGATTGTTTATCAGCATGCCATAGAAATATGTTTTTTTTTTTAATCAGAAAAATGCTAAAGCAGCAAAGAGTCTCTGTCAAACCTTTTGGCCATTATTGTAGCTTGTTCAACAGGCACGTCCCTTACTCCTCTTATTTCTAGCATTCTTACCTTTGGCTTTAGATTCAGCTGAAACTGAAGGAGTAGCTTTTTTCTAGTAATTGCTCTGTAATGGTGCTGTAATAGCCAACTTTATAAAGCTGCACTATATACATGACAGATAGTCTCTTTAGAATCAGATTAGATTAGTAATCAGTACTCAGTAAGCAGCAGTTAGTACAAAAATGCTATGTATATTTGACATAAAGATGAACATATACAGAATAACTCGAGATCAGAATAAACACAAAATTTGACTAAACTGTAATGTGAAAAGATGGGGAATGCCTGGAAGAATATTAGACATGCGACAAAAAGGTTTCATTGCCATTTGGAATTAAACCTGGTAGTTCCATATGGAGCTCTATGATGGAGTGTTAAAGGCTCAGCTCAGGATTAGTTAAAGAACTGATTTCACACATATCCTCCCTCTACAGCCTATTGATTTCAGTATAAAAATGCACGACTGAGAGAATGAGATATTATGTGGCTGAACTTTTCCCTAAACTATAAGTCCTGTATTTTACGTCCTTAAAATTATTCATTGACATAATTACTGTAATTGAGTGACTCTCTCTCTCGCTGAAGGTGTGGTTTTGTTTAGGTTTCACTGTAATAATATTTCTGGAGTCTGTCTTTATCTACGCTGGGTGCACTAAAACAGGCATATATAAGAAGCCGATGAGACGGGTCTTCAAGATGAGTGAAGCATGTCAGTAAGGACTTTTCTCGTTTTCATACTGATCATCTGTTTCCTGTCACCCTTCTGTGGTAAGACACACACACATACATGCACGTGAAATACACACACTTTAGACCGGCGTGGATGAGCTGAATGAGGAGCTTTATTTCACAGATGGAAAAAGAAGAGGAAGCAAAACCAAGAAGAAATCGAGTCCGCTGGTCAAAACAGCAAAGAAGATACAGGAGATCTTAGGTGCGTCAGCAATCTCTCTCTCTTTCATTTCATAATTTATTTGCTAGACACATATACATGATTGTTGTTCATTTTTGATCATGAAATACTTACCATGACCATGAAAGACCATAAAGAATAAAAAAAATCTGAACACCGTACAAAACATATAATTAACAAAAGAGCACCACAGGCAAAAACTTATTTTAAAAGACTTATTTAGATAAGAGTATCAGTAGTAAATCACTGCAATGTGTAACAAGACAACAAACATGCCAAAGGGTCTTATGCACGGTTTTTACGAAATATTTTGTTCTTGAAACCCTCTTACACCATTTTCACAAAAGTTATGACATTCAGCAATGTTTTTTTTCTTATTTAAGATTTGCTCCTAGGTAAAAACAGATTATATAAATGGTCCTTACACAATTTTTACTGCATACGTGTTTGTGCAAAACATTGGGTTTTACAGTTTAATATTATTATACTAAATTAAATGTTTTAACTTTCTCAGGAAGAGATTTAATTAAAAAGGGAATCTTTGCTTGTTCAAAACAGTCCACTAATCAGACTTAATTGCAAAATAAATATGAAGATTGTTTCCCGAATTGAGTTGATAAAGTTATTTGAGATGGTCTATGAGATTGCAGTTTATTGAACTGAACCGAATCATCCACTCGACTGGACACTATGCCTGAAATGTAACTTTACGTCACTCATTTGCTCTCTTTTTGAGCTTCTTCAAAAAAAACTATTTCATTACTTTTGAATGGCATCCTCTGACACGTGTTTCAGATCCTGCAGAACTTATAAACCCCTCCAGAAAACCAAAGGACATTGATTTGGGTGAGTTACACACACCCTTATTATTACTCCTAAAAACATGTGTCAGCAAAATCATAATGAAAGCATTGGTCCATATCTAGGAAAAAAAACAACAGCTGTGATTGTAGTGAGGCTCCAGACCCTTTTCTTTGGCCTTTCCTAGTTGGTTTCCTCAAAAAGAGACGTCCACATGCATCTGAATCATACTGTTATGTTGTGTCACTGTGGTTTTGCAGCATTTGTCATGAAGTTGTTTCTTTTTGTCTGTGCAGCTAAACTAACGGAGGAGAGCATAGTAAATGAGCATGTCAGATGTGAGTATGAACAGCCAAACATCACCAACAATAAAATTAATAGATTTATTCAGTGTTAATTAACAATAACAACTACACCATCTTCTTGTTTTCTTTGCTTCTCTTTAATAGTGTCCACACAACGTAAGACTTTTTACTTCTTCAACTTTATATGTATGGAATACATTACAGTATGTATTATATTTGAATGGTGTTTTGTATATTGCATCAATGTCCTGATGTTAATGCTTTGTGTTTCTTTCATGCAAAAGCTAAGACCTATCATGTTAAAAGCAAGAAAACACAAAAAAAATTATATAAACTTGGGGCAGAGGTAGTGTAACGGTCAGCTGAATGTCAAATCTCAGATTAGAAAGCAAATTTAATAATGGCAGAAGACAAACTACACGAAAAAATGGCATAAAATGTATCAAGTTTTCCTACACCTTCTTTCGTTTTGGTTTAGCCTGATTTATTAATGAAGGTTTTTGTCAACGGCAGAACACATTCTACTGCCAGCAGCATGTTAACTAGTGATAGAGTTAGCTAGTGATAGAGTTAGACTTATTTGTAGAATGTAAATCAATAAGAACATTTGCTAAACGGCTACTAAATGTAAAATGTTGGATAGGAGGGGTGTTGAAATTAATCATATAATCGATACATTGCGATGTAGACATGGACGATTCTGCATTGATGCAGTGGCAGACTGGTTTTCCACCGGCGCTGCACCGTAGTGGTCTGCCACACCATTGCAGGTGGTCAGGGATATGCAATCCAGTTTCACTACTGAAATCACTTTTTAAAAATGATTTAATTTAATTTATTTTGGCATTTACGTGCAGTTCATAGTGCGGTGCAAATAATCGTTTACTCACTCATATCGTTAAACCGATATGTGATATTGTACATATTAGACATTATTACTATGAAGTCTGGGTCCTACGTGGAAGCAAAATGTCCACCTCACTAGTCACTGTATTGCTACATCCAAACTGCTCATGTTCTCATTTCCTCTGTCGCAAATGGTTGGAGTTTCAAATAACCGTTCCGTTTTTGAATGGAGAACTAGACTATCAAACCAAAGTTGAGGTTTAAATGAACAAATTGTGCTTTTAGCATTTTTTAATGTTGACACAATATTCTTGAGTTAGCTATGTTTGTTGTGTATTGCTCTCTGTCCTGCAGTGGTCAACTGGCTTCATAAAGTGGTGGATGTTGGTGAGACAGCTGTTGAGATCATTTTCTGAGCAAACATTTTGTGTATTTCTGTAATATTTCATTTCATCAATATCTTCAATCTAAAGTCAACATTTTTCATCTTCACCCATCAGGTAAAGGTGTTGCCAATGGAGTCTGCCGAACAGGTACAGGCTTTACTCTATTTTAGCAATCAAATACACAATACACTCCCATTCACAATATATAACGTGGCAGTTCCAATCTATAAGGTGTCAATTTTCTCGCCCTACAGTGAAACTCATCTAAACCCAAACCGTAAAAAGCCTGACAAAGGTGGAAAACATCTTCTCTGCTGTGTTGAAATGGTCCAGTCCACGTTTGTGCATATAGCAAATTTTATATACATTTGTACCACTTAAACTATGCTAATGTTATTAATCAACCCAGTGATTAAATTACTTGAGGTGTGCAGATACTGTCTATAATACTTGAGTAATTATACTTTATTTCTGCACCTGAGTATCATATTAAATATTTTATGAGTATCAAAATAATCTCTACTACATCTACAACTTCATAAAACCAGCAAAATAATTTTAATGCTTTTAATATTATTGTACCCTAAATATCGTAGTACTTTTGGTAATACAAAACATTATATTCCAATGGGTAACTTAACACAAGCATTTTTCCTGTAAGAAATATTTAACTGCTCTTAAGCTTAATTTCAGGTTTAGTTTAGCCAGTAATCCCTCTCTAAACCCTCAAATTGCTCTCCAAGGGACTTTCACCTGTTCTCAGATCAACAGAAACGTCCTCCCTGTTTAACAGTGTTCCTCATTTAAGTCCACTATTCGTTCTCTAATGCACTACTATGATGGAATTTTGAATTAAATATCTTGTACTGTTAAATTATTATTAGATGTGTGATAAAAAAATTAATTGGTATTACATGTGTGAACAATGCACAGCTTTATATGAACTTTTATATTGTAGTATGAGACATATTTAATTGAAATTATTGTTACTAAAATGTTACAATCTGTTTTTTTCTGGATTTTTTTTTCTTCATTTCAACCATGTATGCTTCAACCATGTTTTTCAGACTATTCCTGGATGATTAAATGTAAAGTCCAGCAGTACAGTATTGTTACGGAACGCTTGATGTGGAAGTTGTACATTTCGGCATATCTGCAGTGTCTAAATGCTTCCACCTGCTGGAAAATAGAGCGAATACAGCTTCACTTGACATGATGTCACGAATACTAGCGATGTGTAGGGAATGAAGGCACTAGTGCAGATCATACTCACCGGATTTATTATCAAACAAAAACTACACAGACTTTCTCTCTTGAATAAGCAAAGGAAACAACAGCTAGAAAATAAGGGTAAAGTAACGGTGGACCGACAAAACAAACTCACAAAGGCAGGGCTATGCATAACCAGGACTAAATAAGAAACGGAGTAATCGACCAATGAATAAACAGAACTAAACTGAAACCAGGGGGATTAAATCAGGCAAAAGGAGGGGACAGCAAATAATAAGAAACAGCAAATAAAAATCACAAAATCAAAACACCCCCCAACACCTCAACAGCGGCTCCTGGTGGCAGCCCAAGCAAAAATCCGGGAGCATCCGTCACATGAGAGAGTAAGGGAGGGAGTGGTTGTGGGTGTTTTTTTTTTTTTTTTTTTTTTTTTTTTTTAAACTTTTCTGAACCTTAGGTATGCTATAACTATATGCTATAACTTTTAAATAATGTAAATGTTCCTGGTGGTATTACAATATATTCATTCATTCATACATTTTCCAAACCGCTGAAATCCCAACTGGGGTCGCGGGGGGACCGGAGCCTATCCCGGCAACTTTCGGGCGCAAGGCGGGGACAAGCCCTGGGCAGGCGCCAACACACCGCAGGGCACATATACAATATATCAGTGATCTAATTAGTAGCCCAATTAAGTTTACAAAAATGTATAACTGTTGATCCAATACAACTTTAACGATGTACTTAGAAAAAGTACTTTATGTGTAGTTTGATCATTTTTCTCTTACGGAGGAGCTTGATAACACAAGATAACAAAATGTATATGCATGTACACACACATAAACACACAATTTCTCATTACAACCTCATTTCTACCAGCTTCTAAATTATACAAATATATATACAACCTTCATTTCATTTGCATGTATTGTAAAGAATTCCACTGTACAGCAGTAATTATCAGTTTCATTCTATAAATTAGTTATATTGTCACATTACATCTGTAATTCCTAATTCTGGTCAGAGCTCTGCTCTGAACTGATTCAGGATTTCACAACATATCTAATGGAGTTTGTGGGTGCAGGGAATACCAAATCTGTACAGGACAGGAATCTGGAAAACAAATAGAATAAAGATCAATTTAGCACAGATCTTCCACTTGCATACTCATGAACTGAATTAAGGGAAACCTCAAACTGATTTTATTAGAAACACAGAAGTGAAGTAAAGAACTGAATGGAGCATCACTGACCATCAGGAAGCAGTACTAATGATGTCTGCTTTTCTGCATACAGTAATGCAAGCACATGGAAGCAACGTTTCTGAGAAAAACACAAAACAGTGCAATACCACATTTCTCCCAATCTCACGCTCCCTTCATCCCTCCTTCTGCAGGTCATGGTCAGCTCGAGGCATCACTGGCAGAACACAATGTTCTTATTTTTATGGCTTTTTGTTTTGCAGTCACACTGTACCACTTGTTGCTGTTCTATTGCTGTGCAGAATCCCTAAAAGGTACCGGGTAATATATGTGAGACCCTTTTATGACATTCTTATGTAGAGAGACATGAGTCTTTATATGAGTCTTTAGACTCACACATTCTTTCATTTCATTACATGGCTGTTTGTGCAAAACATTGGCTTATTGGGTTTTCTACAATTCTACATTTGTACATTTCAAATTGTATAATTTTTTAATCTCTTAACTTTCTTAAGAACAAATGTAATAAAAACTTACATAAAATATTGGTGAATGAGGACCATTTTTCTTTCTGTTGTCCACTGACCTATCAAGTTCTGGAATTTAATAAGCTTGCTGGAACTGTTGTGGCTTATCTGTGGTTTATCAGGAGGGTTCAGACAATCCTGCATCTCCTGAAAGATTAAGAGATAGAGCCACTGTGGATAAGTTCCATCACATCCCAGAAATGGTAGATTTTGATGAGATTGGAGATCAGAACATCTTGAACAGGTACCTACTGTGTTAGCCAGAGGAAGAAAAAACAACAACAAAAAATCCATTGTGCCACAAAGTAGCCAGCATAACTTTGAAAGCTGTTCACAGTGAAAACTGAACAATGTTGCTGTTCTTTAATGTTAGCAACAATGTCTCAAAATGTTCCAAATGGGTATCGAACTCAACCATCAAATCTACTCGACTTTGTGAACTGTTACATGTATTTCAGAACCAGAAATGACAATACTATCCTGAGGTGAAATTTCACAATGTGGATTTTGATGTCTTATCTAAGAGTTGTGCGTGCGTTGCATGGTAAACAAGTCTTTAAAATCGCTCTGAACCGACTCACCCTCTATCCCCTCCTCTCTCTCACCCACATCCTGAAATGCTGACAGTGGCTTGTAATTGAGCATCATGCGGGCAGAGAAAAACCTAGATGTGGTGTTTGTGTGTGTGTGTGTGTGTGTGTGTGTGCGCGTTTGTTGGTGCTTGTTTTGACTTTCTGATTTGGCACTCATGCTTACTGGAAATTTCCCTTAACACACACACACACACGTTACTCTCAAAGCTGTGATTTTGTTTGCTGCATTTATTATTTTGTTTCTCTCATCAAATGTAAGGCCTCGTGTCTCTCTATAGTCAGTGACTGTGCTTTTCACTTGTAATTTAAAGATGTGGACTAAAAGTAGGTAGTGTAACGGTTTGGGAGTTCGTCCTGTGATTGGAAGGTCGCCCGTTTCGAATCCTGGACAGGTAAAGGTACCACTGACGTACTTATGAGCAAGGTCCTGTCCCCAAGTACTGCTCCCTGGGTGATCTCCATTTCAGCTGCCCACTGCTTCTTCATAGATGGGTCAAATGCAGAGGTCACGTTTGCTTGTGGTGCACTCTGTGCTGTGGTGTGGTGACAATGACAAATGATCACTCACTTTCACTTAAAAGGTGTTGTATCTTTACTCAGAGCACTTTAACTAGGTGGATTCATGCTTTATGTACCTTTTGCAGATATTATTTAACACGACTCATACATAAAATTCACAGCATACTATGACAAGAGATGTTTTGTTTGCAAAGATGTAAATGGTAATACGCTTCTTTTCTCAAACCTGTAACAACATGAACCCCTCTTTCGCTTCTCCCTTTCACATCAATATTTCAAATCTGTACCCTCTGAAAACTGATTGAAAACAGATTTCTTGCCATTTTTATTTATATGAAAGCAAAAAAGTCTTTCTTAGCATGAACATTCATTAACATTTAAATTAATTCAATTATTTCTAATGATGCAAAAGTCTGCTACGTAGGTTTAGTAAAATATTGATGACCTGCAATCTGAAAGACAGAAAAGGTCATGTGGACATTTGCAAGCATGTCAGCAAGTCCTGAGAAGCAGTACTAAAAATATGATTTCTGATTAAATATGACTTAACATCGCTAACGACACTTAAATTCATATTACCTATTATAATCTATTAATGCTATATATTTAGTAAACATTTGCATTATTGGCAACATTTCACATGTTCCAGCGTTCAGATCAACATCCTTTTGATTCTGTCAAACATTTGCATTAAGTGAGTAAGCCTTGTGCTTGTGTTATTAGCAGTTTTATGTGGAAAATCACATCATTATAAACAGTTATATACTGTATGTGGCTGATCAGAGAGTGTATGTTTATGCCCATGTCTGTACGTGATCACAGTATGCTGAGACCAGCTAGTTTCAGGCCGACTTAGACCTGTTTGAACAGGGCTGTGGGGTTGGAGTTTGTGCGTGTGTGTGTCTGTGTGCATTTTAGGAATTCCGAGTGTGTCCATGCTTGCAGTTGGGGGGGGGAGGGTCGGAGGGGGGAGTTTTGCGATGAGGGACAAGGTAAACACCCCCTCATTATACAGCTGGAAACTTTACTGCCAATTCTTACACAACCATGTTGGGTTGCACAACAATATTATGCAGGGAAGGCACATACCTCACAATGGGGGGGTGTGTGTGTGGTGTGTGTGTGTGTGTCTGAGGGAGAGATTTTATAACTGTGGTTATGTGTGTGTGTGTGTGTTTGTGGGTGTGTGTTTATGTAATGCAGCCCAGGCACTATATAAACCCGTTCCATGGGACGGTTCGGTACTTGGGAGCTTCAAGCCGATTCAGAACTCTCACTCTGCAGTAGCCATGGTGACCATGCTGGGAATGCTGGGAGTGTTAGTGTGTATTCTGGCTGTAAAGGCTGACGTGACACCTCAGGCTGACTTTGACTTGCAGAAGGTAAGAAGGAGCAACGAATGAGGGATGGAGGGATGGAATGGAAGGGATGTAGATCAATAGATGGTTTGGCAGAAAGCAGAAAGTTAAAAATCTTATAACTGTCGCTTCATAACTGCAAATTTCTCTCTGCATCAAGTAAATAAGTATGAAGGATTACAGTTTTGTTAGATACTAAGGATTACATTAAGGTTGTTTACTTACTTTAGGGGTGTTTAGACCCATCTTTGTGATCTGATACAGCACTGCTTACATTCGAGTCACAGTTCCTTTCTTTATATTCTGCTCTGAAAATAAGGTGGTACAACTATTGCAACATGTAATAAAAAATATTCATATAAATCCCCTTAAAATTATACTAAAAACTTAAAAGTGTGAGTCTTTGCAAGTGAAATATGAAGAAATGAGTGGTGGCTCAAGGCTTTTGCACTTTTAGATCAGATCTATGTTTTCAGACACCAAAAAAATTCTCCCATTATATGTCACCTGGCTTTGTGCAGAATTCCAGCACTCATTTTTACATAAATGAAGTTTATAACAGATAACATGGGGCAAACTTTGTAAACCTGCTTTAAGACAGTGTTTTTAATGACATAAATTGGATTATTTGGATTGGATTTATTTATGCAAATTAGGATTTGTCTTTCCTGTAATCTGACCACCAAATCCGATCTAATATTTTCATACTGCATTAAACTTGCCTGGGTCCGAAAAGTTATGTTGATTGTTGCAAGTCCTCTTTAATGTAAGAAAGAGAAATAAATCCTGGATTTGGTTCTTGTTTCTGAACAGGCAGCTGGAAAGTGGTACATGATTGGATTTGCCACAAATGCCGACTGGTTTGTCAGCAAAAAGGCATCAATGAAGATGGGAACGGTGATGTTCACACCAACTGCAGGTGGAGATCTGGACATGGCATGCTCAAATCTGAAGTAAGCATGAGTGAAAGCAGCTTTCACCTTTTGAATTTTTTCTAAAAAATAAATTGGGTAACTGTTTAAAAATGACGGACCCCTATTTATAGGAGTGACGGGACTTGTTGGAAAATGAGTCATCTGGCTAAGAAGACAGACATTCCTGGGAAATTTACCTACCACAGCCAACGTGAGAAACCAAAAACTCAGGAAAGATTTTATGGCCGATGTAGTAAAGAATTTTTATCACAAACGTCTCCATCTTTTCTCCTTGTCAGGTTGGGGGAACGATAATGAGGTTTTTATGGTGGATGTGAAATACAATGAATACGCTCTCATTCACACCATCAAAACCAAGGCTGGATCCACTTACGTTCTCAACAAGCTAATAAGTAAGTGAAGGAAATGCAACTTTAGAACTGAATGCTGGACTTTTGCCATTTTTCTAATTTGCAGAAATCTGTACATGTTACAAGTAAATTTTACAAATCTTTGGACACGGTAAATATGTCAAAAGTATCCATTTTCATTTAGGATCAGAAAAAAAAGTTATGATGTATTTCTATTTACTTTTGCATCATAATGCTGGGCGTTTTGTTTTGCTTTACAGGCCGGAATCCAGACCTGAGTCAAGAGGTGATCGACAAGTTTACCCAGTTCTCTCTGGAGCAGGGCATTTTGCCTGAAAACATCGCCATTCTGCCCAAAAATGGTATAACACTATAATCCATGTTGCCCCCTAATCCGATCCACACTAAAAACTTATCTCTTTAGTGCTGGGCAATTTAAAAAGTAGAACCCTGATCTAAAACATGTAGAATTTTTCACTGATCTTTTCGCTGATGGATTCAATCAATACTTTCTACAGTGCATAAATTCATCAACTGTCCCTTTTGAAACTAAAATGGTGTTCAGTCACATACCATGCCATGTCCAAAAAGAAAACCCTATAGTAAAAATTATTTTCTCTTCTCTTCCAGGTGAATGCCCTTAAACCAGCGAACTTCTCCTTTAAACCTTCGCCTGAAAGCTTTTCTATCATAAACATGTATCAACTCTCTGTAAAAGAGTAGGAGTGTCTTCTGTTTACCCTCTTCAGAAAACATACTGTGATTTCTTAATGATGTGAACGTTACTTGGCAATTGATGAAATTCATGGCAGTACCACGCTAGTGTAGGTGTGGCGCCATTTTTTGGGATCCACGTCTTTACTATTGTGCAAACTAAACAAAGATTTTATGAAATCCTGTTTGCTTTGACTCAGCAATAAAATAACATGACATATAAAGGCATTGTGACTTTTGTAATATTTCAAAAAGAAGCAGAATTCATGACTGTGTTAACATCATCATCATCATAATCCACTGATTTTACACAATGAAATATTGAATTTCACTGAACTCTGTCCAGATTAAGCACCAAGATTCATGAATTACAGATTGTTTTAAGACATAAACCTGCAACATCCTAAGGAAAGAATGGCAGATAAATGAGTAGAATTTATGGCTGGGAAAGTTGACGCACGCTATAACTCTAGAAACTTTAACACGTTAAACCAAACAAATTATATGAACCTCCAGTCCAAATGTTTATGTGACTGAAGCCTGGTTTATACGAGATGGAATTATACTTAACATACGCCATAGAAAAGTAAAACTAGTGAAACATTATAAAGACTTGATTGTCTGAAAATTGCAAATAAATCCAAAAAACTTGATGTAAACTACGCAAGTGTATCTATACACAGATGTTGTGAACGTCTATTCCGATATGCTTGTTTCTTTTCTGTAACACATGTGTTGTTTATTCCTTCCCACGGGTCAAATATCGAGGCCGCAAACCAAAAATAACACATATATAAAACATACTTTACCTTTTTCATCTGTGACGCTAAACGAAGACGTTTTAATAACACCTCGTGGTGTAGTACGGCTGTATGTGTGTACATAGTTAACAGAGAGTGTATTTTTCCCATATGGAAGAGAAATCCCCTGCATACTGAGAAACAACATTAACAACAACATTCCACATTCCAGGTGGAATTTTACAATAAGGTGAATGCAGATGTACTTTCTTTGTAAACTGTTCTTTATATGCTTATCTATTAATTGTACATGCAGTTCATTATTAAAACAGCGTAGTCGGGCCAATGTAGACAGAAAATACATGGAGCTGATGGAGGGTGTAAAATTCAGATGAAAAAAGTCCGAAATTCCTAGATTAAATTTACAAAAATGAAAAAGAAAACTCGGATATTCTCGGAAGTCATATATTTACAAGATTAAAGTTGTCAATTATCCAGAAAAACACCTCAGATGTTTTCTGGCATTCTAAAGTCATACATTTTTATGACCTTTTTATTGAGTTTCCCTGCACAAATTTATGACTTTAATCTCAGAATTTTTGACTTTTTAAAATATACAATGGCCCTCACACACCACAGTCCATTATGGATGTTGTGGGTAATGGGATAGTTTTCTTACCATCCCTTAACCATGCATTTCTTTATTCCAGTTTTATACACTTATCTAGGTAAAAAAAAAAAAAAAAAAGACGTGCAAAGGTTAATAGCTGGATGACAGGTATTTTATGAAGAGATGATATTATACACTGTAGTAAAGGCACAATCATGGAGGAAAATACTTTGCCTTTTATTTCCTTTTTAACTCATTTTTTTAACAAATATGTCAAATTACACCCATGACAACACAAAGTTCTGATCCGCTTTTAAAGAAGTGTTTACATCTTCGCTCTCTCTTTACAGATCTGTGTACAAAACAATAAGTTACAGTCCCATAGAATCCAAGTTACACTGAACTATACAACAATGCTTAAATGGTGAGCAAATAAATAAACATACTATAAAATGTCTACGGGGAGGACAGGGCAGGAGTGGGAGAACCGGGAAAAGTGTCCAACTCTTCAGGACAAGGAGAAAATTGATCAGCGAGCCCTCCAGGCGTGATGGAACTCAACAAATTAAAATTCACGGCAGCACTGAGGCTGACGAGCTGAAAATTGGGGGCATGGTTTTAGAACAAAATGGCAAAATTGTTGGCCAAAGGGCTTTAAAAAAAAAAAAAACGATTTCTGTCGAGTGCTTGACAAACGTGCCTTAAGCAGTGAATCGTTATGGGCTTTTTTTTCTATTTTGTGTGTATGTGATGTGTTTCACCAAGTTGAACAGCCTTAATGTGGGAAAACGTTCGCAACCAGGCATTTTCTATTCCGAAAACGCTAACGTGGCTAACAATGAATGAAAGTCAATGGGGCTGAGGGGTTCACATGGCATCCCTTTGCTGTCACATCTGGTATCATTTTTTAATCATAAGTGCCCTTTTAATGGGGTTAGCCAAACATGCTAACATGGCTAGCAAGCAGCTAGTGTTAGCATGCAAACAGGCTACTGAAATGATCTAGCTGCCAATTAATTGTAGGTTTGTTAATTGTGACAATCCTCACAGACACACAAACACGCACTCCATCGCCCAAAACCAGCCAGCTGGTACAGTCACCATGGTAACAAGGGTCCCTCTGACATGTAGAGTACAATATTGGTGAAAATGAGGAAGCATGATTCGGTCTTTTCTATCACACACACACATTAAGTGACATCTCTTTCTGAGTAAGTGGTTTCATACTGCATAATGGATGTTGGATACTGCGGTCAGTGCTGATGTCGTCACACTTTCACACACATACACACACTTAATGAAGTTCATTCAGATTCACTGTCACAATAACAACTTACAATGGCCCGAAGAAATGAATGAATTCATGACGAACTGAGCGCTTTTAAAACTGCTCAAGCGCCTATAGTTTCGAAGCGTCCACAAGTTCTTTCAGAGACATTCCAGCCATTGTGGGAAACAGCATGAGTGAACACTGTCCTCAAATACACACATTCGTCAAAACGAAACCACAACTGGAAACACACTGCAGTACAAAACTTTCTAGTTAAATTTGAATATTTTTAAAGGACCCATTTCACTAGCTGACTCTCATTAGCTTCAATTCATGATTAAATTCATGGAATATTAGCATTAACAAAGGATTGGCCGACTGCTTTCTCACCCACCGAGTTTGACCACCAACCTCAAAGCAAGTAAGAAATACAGAAAAACATGACAGTCTCCAAAAGTGGCTCACTTCCACCTGCTCTACACGACTGATTAATCTTTAGCTAACTGCTCGCTGTGAATTAAACTATTCATTTTTAAGAAACGTATAAGCTATAGCTAGGGAGAGAAAGGCTGAAAAATATCAGTCTGAAGTCAGAGTTCCCCCGTCCCGAGTTCACATTTTACAAATAAGACGAGATGCGAACCTCCGACCTGGATCTAAGACAGTCGGCTCAGAGTAAAACCATTTTTGGGGAACATAAGTGCATCAAGACCAAGTCAGTTCCATTTTTTGTTTGTGATTCATTCATATCTGGCTGAAACTGGGCACATTTCAGAGTTGGGGGGGAATTCATTCAGTCATTCCAAAAAACCCCTAAAACAACAAAAAGCCAATGTCTGTTTTTACCCCTAACATTTGTTTCCAAAAGCAAAATGAAAACGAATACTAATATCAAAACTAATAACAAGTTGAATTCTGATTTCCCATTTTGCCTTTAAATAAATATGTAATTCTTTTGAGAATTCATTTTTATTTGAGTGCAAACTGGGAAATCAGAAGATTTTTTATTGATTTTAGAAACAAATTAAAAAAACGTTGTAGTTTTTGGCTTTAATGTGGAAAATGACTGAACGAATGAGACACGGAAGCCATGTGACGAAATGCACACCACCACGCATCTGGTTGTTTAAATATGTGCTGATCTCAATGTCTTGCTTACAAATAAAAGTGACGCTTTTAACTGCGGTAGACATTTTAACGCTTTATCCTTTTAACGCTTTGTCCTTCAGTCCTTTTTTAAAAATTTCGTTTTTTTCCACACTGATTGTAATTATGGCACATTACAGGACCGCTCAGTTTAGTTATGAGAACGAAAAGAAACGCGATTCAAAGTAAAAAAAAAACAAAAAAAAAAAACAAGAAAATCTTAACATGAATTCATGAAGACCAAAAAAAATGGCCCAATTAAATAGTGAACATAGGAACAGTCAGTCCATTCCACAACACACAGACACACACACACACACACACACACACCAGGACCCCTTAAACAAGCATCCTGTTCAGAGGTTGCCACAGGAGTAATGTCACTAGTGAGTCGTTGGCCGTTGTTATGGAAGCGAGTGAAATGGTCATCACAGGACCGGTTTGGAGGACGGGACATGGGGCGTTCAAGGAGGGTCCAGAGGCGGCACAGGAGGGGCAGTGGTCGGAACGGAATGGGCAAGAGGGGCACAGGAAGGTGGAAGAAGTGGAACAGAAGGGGCAAGGGAGCCTCACTTGGTGGGCACCATGTCTTTGTGGTGCCGACGCAGTACAGGAGGGGCAAGAGGTGGCACAGGAAGGGCAAAAGGCGCACGGAAGGGGCACAAGGTGACATGAGGTGGCATGGGAGCCTCACTCGGCGGTCACCATGTCTTTGTGGTTGCGAGGTGGCACGGGAGGGGCGCAAGGTGGCACATGAGCCTCACTCAGCGGGTACCATGTCCTTGTGGTGGCGCATGATGTGCTGGTTTTTCTCAGAGGGCCGCCTGAAGCCCTTGGAGCAGAACTGGCAGCGGTGCGGATAGTCCTTGGTGTGGATGGAGATGACGTGTCTCTTAAAGCCTGAGGCGTCGCCCGTGCTGTAGTCGCAATACTGGCACTGGTAAACCCGCCTCTCCCTTGGCCCCTTGCCGCCCGGCACCTTCTTGATCATGGCTGCCCCGCCGAGTGCCAACTGCGCCGCTCCTATAGTCCTCTTGGGAGCTGCGGTTTTGTCCTGCGTTGGCGTTGTAGGCGTCACCGGCGTCGTCGGGGATTGCGGCAAAGGTTGCTGCGTCGGGGGTTGCTGATGCTGCTGCGGTGGTTGTGTCGGCGACTGTTGCTGCTGCTGTTGTTGCTGCTGCTGCTGTTCCTTGGTGTGCACGGACAAGATGTGCCGGCTGAGCACAAAGGGGTCGGCGTTTTTGAAACTGCAGTGGCGACACTGGTGCAACTTTTTGGCCTTGTGCGAGGCCGAGTGCTTCTTGAGCTCGGAGGGCCGGTGGAAGCCCTTGGCACAGACCGCGCACTTGTGCGGGTAGTCCTTGGTGTGCACCGAGATGATGTGGCGCTTGAGGTCGCTGGAGTTGGAGCTACGGTGCTCGCAGTGGGCGCAGCGGTGGCCGCGGCCCGCCTCCTCCGCATCCTCCTCTCCCGCCACCGCCTCCTCGTTCTGGGGATGGGAATGAGCGGCGGCGTGGTGTTGGGTCAGCTCGTCCTCCTCGCCGAAGGTCTGCGGACAGCGCTCGCAGCGGAAGGGCAGCTCCCGTCCATGCTTGGTCTTGACGTGCGTCTTCAGGTTGGACGAGTCTGCTGACTTGTACTCACAGTAGGTGCATGAGTACGGCTTCTCGCCCGTGTGTGTCCGCATGTGCTTCTTCAGCTCAGACGGGTGCCGGAAACCCTTGCCGCACTCCACGCAGACGTGCGGGAAGCTCTTGCTGTGCACCGCCAGCAGGTGGCGGTTGAGCAAGCCCTGTTCCGCTGTCTCGTACTCACAGAACTTGCACTTGTGCATCTTGGTTGTGACGGAGACTGGAGGCGGAGGAGGATGGGCTTGAGAGAGCGGGGACGCTAAGACTGCCGGAGACTTTTGTTCGCGGTGGTGGTGCTGCAGGCGGTGGGAGAAAAGCGCCGCCTGCTGGTGGAAGTCCTTGCCGCAGGTCTCGCACTCGAATGGCGCCTTTGTGCTGAGCGCGTGCACCTCCATGTGGTTGTGCAGGCTGGCCTTCTTGTTGGTGGTGAAGTCGCAGTCGGTGCACTGGTACTTCTTGCGGCTCAGCACGTCCTGGTGGTGGTTGCGCGTGTGGCGTTTCAGGAAGCCTCGCGACTTGAACTTCTTGCCGCACAGCATGCACGGGTAGACGGTCAGCGGCTGGCCGTATGGGCCAATGATGATGGCTGGGACAGAGAGAACAAATGGCATCAAAAATTTTTTAATGTAAACGTCCTGGTTTGACCAAAACATCTGGGTTCTGATATTATCAGCTAATATGAACTAACTGCCAATAAACTATTATCAAACTAAATTATACTGACAGATAAATGACCCAAAAATGACTAGAGAGATAGAAAGGGATGTTTTGGCCACGTTATAAGTATAATAGATTATATTGTGCTTTTGTTTAACATATTGTTTATTTATTATTGGTGAAGACATATGTTATGAAGTCTTAATTTTGAGTCTTAAATATTAATATGTCGTGTATTTCTGAAGAAGAAAAAAAAGAATTCATTCATTCATTCATTCATTATCAGAACTGCTTAATCCCAAACATGTTGTGTGGATATTGTCAAATTCTAAAATAATCAATATTGATGTTGGTCTTAAAAATCTAAATTAACTTCTACTTCCAGTAAAACAAAGCTCGAAATACTTCACAGGTCTTGTCTCTAAACTAGCATAAAATCACTCATCAAACCATTCACACACCTAGACATTTACCTCACGTCAACAAAAACCTTGAAACTCTCATTGTTAGAGCCATTTTGTGTTGCATGAATGTTTTAATATTTGGATTTAATATTTGTAGTTGATCGTAGAGCTATAATGCTAATTTGAATGTTTCTGGAACTTTCCATAAGAGCTTTCTGTACAGTATCACGTAATAGAGTTATAATAATACGTATACACGTTAAACGTACTAGTACGTAACAACAGAAGTAATATGTAGTTGCCTTAAGTGTCGTAATCTGATTGGTTATTGAAATATATATAAAGATGTTAGAACGTACACAGACGGTAGAAGTAGGTTGAAGCCAAGAAGCGTTACAGTCTTTTGACCGTCACGTAAAGTCTCTTTGTAGTCCTAAGAATTCATCTTTTGCTTGTAAAAGTCTAAGTTGTAGTAAAGATAAAGACAAGAAAAGAAAAGACTGGACCTCAAGACTCTTTGGATACGTGTCGTGTGCAAAGGACCTTCGGAGTTTGAGGCTAGTGAGACAGCGTGAGCTGCACTCACACTCATATAAACCCACAAATCTGTTGAGGTAGAGAACGCTCTAAAATTTCGTTATCGTTGCAGTCTCGCTGTAGTTTGTCACTGCCTGATTTGCTGGCGTCATGAGTTTAGAATATCAAGGCACTGAACGTTTGGTATTCTGGCACAGTAACAGTTTTTGCGTTAATGACATTATAAAACGTTCTCAAAATTAAAAAAAGTTTGTGCTGGAATATTTATTTTCAATTTTGAAACTAATTTTCATTATCACAGCAAGCATGTAGTGGTGCCAAAAAAACAGTCTTTTTAATTAGTAATAATCAATATCGGCCCTAAAAATACCGTATCGGAAGTAGGCTAATTGCATGTTTATACGTCAGTGAAGTGCTGTAAGGAGTCTGCCTGGAGTCTCCCTCTCCAGATGCACTGCCTGATCTAGACTCTAGCTCCAGGTCTCCACAACGACCCCTAATTACCAGATCAGGATCACCTGAGTTTTAACTTGCTGCGACTTTTACTTTTGCCATTTGTTTTCGTCTTATCATCCAGATTCGTTTTGTTTCGCAGACTGTCTCTACTGGACTTGAACTGTACCCGTTTGTACGACGCGGTTTCTTTTTTTGGTAAGACCCGTGTGAAAATAAAGAGTGGGTTCACCGCGCGATCGTCGCAAGTGTAGGTTTGTCTTTCGTACCTGTCTGCACCTGTCTGGGTTCGGCTCGTCTCCGGTTCTTGCCGTGCTGCCGGTTGAGTTTGTCGAGAGTGTCGGACTCGTCGATGTGCAGCAGCGCGCTGGCTGCTCCGTTCCTGTTCTCACAGCTCTCGTGGTCGTCGGCTCCTAACGCACACACATTACTTTTAATACCCATTCCCAAAAACAGGATCACTAGCTTCTTTTTGAAATGAAGTCACTTTATTGGAACGAGGAAGCTTGTAGAGAAGGAGTCAAACAAAACTGCACAACCACACATACCGCAGTCTGTATTTAACAAATTACTAATTTATAAACAAAGTTCTACTCAAACCATTTTCCCACAATATGCTCAGTTCACTGCTAGTAGGGCCCTATGAAATCCGTTTTGTTTTCTCCTAAATTCTGTTTTATTTTTTCCTGAATTCCGTTTTTCCCATTTTTATTCTGAATTCCGTGTTTTACGTTATAATCATATTTATTCACTAAAAAGTGTCCAATTACGGAATTGATGGGAAAAAAGAACAATGCAACAGGAAAAAATTTCACATTAAATGACTGTTATTCAACTTCAAAAAAGTTCTGAGGTTGAGCAGAACATTTACTGCTTTGGTCAAACATTTACCTTTAAACAACAATTTGTTTCCTGCAAAACGAAACCTTTCTGATGTGAGTGTTTGACCGTAAGTGGTCGTCACGTGTTCTTGCGGGTGCAGTCTATCGTGTGCTGGCAAAACGTACAAAAGAGTTGTTCTCCCGATTCATAAAAATCGCTTGGGTATCGTTCTGCTCTAAACTTAGCACTAACACTTCAGTGTTTCAGCCTCTTCACCATAGCTGACCGTTGACTTTTTCCCCCTCTGTGTCTGTGCGTTTGTGTGTGTGGAAAGCTGTTGAGTCCCGCCTCAACAGGTAACACGTACAGGGGGCTGCAGCGGCCAACACTGATTAGAAACCATTGCTTTGCTTTGCCCACACACCGATATCAGCGAATTATACAACATTCCGCGTGTTACAACGGATTCCATTTTATTTGTTGAATTCCGCGATTCCGTGCGTGTTTTCCGCATCGCAGAAATCATAGGGCCCTATGTTACGATGTTTAAAAGAAAACAACAATGTCCTTTGCATCTTTGACAGAGACAAAATAGTGATAATACTGTCAATGTTTCAAAGTATGGCTCCCTCCTCATCAAGCTTTTAATGCGTTAGTTGGATTAGAAACCGTAATATTACAGGAGCTTTGGAAATTGTAATCCCTTACGCTTGTAATTACTGGGGAAAGTAATAATAATTACAGTAACTTGTTACTGCCCATCACAGTGAGTAACAGAGGTGACTTCAAAGCCCTTTAAGCAAGCTCTTTATTGGCGACTTAATAAAACCCAGGCTTATTTATATCCATTTTTCTTACTCACCGTCAAACAAAAAACCAAAACAAAAAACAATTATTTGAACTGTAGCTGAAAAAACGAGGTCTAAACGGAAGTGTGGATTTAAAGAACCGTAACACCCCTTGTCAGTAAAACTGATTTGTTTTTCTGTGTGTGTTTTCATATCTAACCGTAGGCTGCAGCCCAAGCCACAGGCATGAAGTCCTTGCTCAGCGTGGCGCCGTCATACGCACGGTCATGAGCTACAGGCTCTTCACCACCAACAACCACCTCCATGTACACTTCGTCTGAGAGCTTGGATCCTCCTACAAGCGCGCACACAAGATATCAGAAATATCAACGACAAAAAGAGGAAGTAAATATCCCTCAGAATACACACTACAGTTTTACACACAAAAGAAACCGAGGAGCGGTGCTCGGGGACGGAATCTTGCTCATGAGTACCTCGGTGATACCTTTACCGGTCTGGGCCAACTGTTACACCACCAACTGCCCCAAATTTTACCTGACGATTTGCACTCTGTCTTTTTCTCTGTAAAACTACTTGACAGAAAAATATAACATTTCTGTTTTTAAGAGATGAATCAAAACAAACGTAAGAATTATAAATTGTAATCAAAGGCAGTTCAAATAATCACAATCAGGCGACTGTGTAATAATTGCGGCAGGTCTTGACAATACCGTTCATTATTTCTTGGTCTTTAATACCCATTTAAACTAACCAGTCAGACCAAATAGTGAAATGTTTGTTCTTACCGTCACTTTGCGGATGATGGCCATCGCTTACGGACATGTAAACCATCTTCTCCCTCAACGGCCTTCCTACCGAGTCTGTCAGAGTCAGGGTTTCAGTGTCCCCTTCACCTATATCCACCGGCTCACCTACACACACACACACACACACACACACACAAGCACCACGCGACCACAAACTGCCGTCAGACAAAACGGTCTTAAAACGGAATGGAACAAAAAAAAGTTTATTACAAATGTATTCTCACCAGAGCTGGACGATACGACCGCAAACACGTTATCACCATTAACTGAACATTTCACCTCAGATAGAATTAATAGTTTTTGTTTGTTTGTTGCCCTCGTAGTTCATAGACAATGTTTGTACTGTACATATGTTCAATTATTAAACTTCGTTATTGATTTCCTAATGAAATTCTTCGTGAATTTTAGATTTTAAAAAAACCATCAAGGGCAAGATTATGTCGATTAGAGGTTCTAATTAATTATCAACGAAATGCCCAGTCCCAGTCCACACACACACACACACTCACCGAGGTCGTCCTCCCCAGAGTCGGCCTTAAAGATGTAAACTTTAATCACTTCCTGTCCATCCTCGTCTTTCTCCACCTCCTGATCTCCTAAAGCTCCTTCCACAGTCACCTCCTCACCGTCAGCCGACACCATCTTCCCCGCTTCGTCCACTGGGGGAGTCAGGGAGTAGGAATTAAAACTTCCGTTACAAAATGTTAGCTTTTTAACAGGAGATGAAAATAAAAATGAAAGTAAACAATGCAAATTTTAATTCATGAAAAATGTGTTATTGTGTATTAACAAAGGTCAATCACATTTATCTAAAAATTATATCACCTGTAAATGTTGAAGAAAAAACACGTTACTTCACAGCTCAGTATTTGGATCATGCCAGTAAAACCTATAGGCCTGAATTATTTTAAAAAATAACTTCACATGCTTTTAAGGAAACAAATGGAAAGTTTAACTGATTTTCAAAGTTAACTGCCTCTGTAATAGGAGACTAACCTTCTTAAGTCTTTACTGCTGGATTCAGAATTAAATTTGCACCAAACAGAAAATAATATTGACTACCAAACCTCAAATGTGACTCTGCACGGCAAAACCAGTAGCTTGTCGCAAATTTTCAAAGTTGAGTTATTATGTTTTCATAAAAGGGCATAAATCAAAACGATACCTATATGGAATGAATCAGACGACATATGACTGAGATATCAACATTCAAAGGAGTCGGGTTTCTCCTGTCACGCCAAGTGAGAAACGGAGAAATCTGCCGTCGAAGTTGACTATCGACGTAGCACTCACAGACGCTTGGTGCGGTCGCGACTATGTTTGTATTTACGGTAGCCTACGCTGCATTCACAGCCACACGGATAGCCTACCTGCGTTAGGTAAACTGAACTCGGGAGACGGCGATGGATTCCGGATAAATATCTTCACGCTAGTCGACGAGTGGAGATTACCGTAAATATTGGAGTAGAGCGGTCAAAACTGAAACTTTTAACATTCTGCTGGAATTGAATTCCTCACCTCAAGAAAGTCACGTTTTTAGTATGGAAAGGGTAAGTTTTTCAGCGAAATTTATTCACAACAGTACAGTGTAGACCTTCCACTGTTTTTAAAACACTAAAAACAAAAAATCCAAAATGTTACCCCACACAACATAAACGGTTGTTTTTCTCGGAAACCTCCGTTGCGACAAGCGACTGCTTTTGCCGTGCAGAGTCACAAATGTGTAGCGACTGATATGAGAATATCATATGACGATTTAACACAATCACTTCCATTCATATCAAGGCAAAAAATATCATTTGACATTACATTCCTGAGCTCAACCAGACATTTCCTTTAATAAAAAGAGATCTCCAGTTCAGTATTTATTGATGTCACAATATGTGTGACGTCTCATCAATGTTTTCATTTTGGCTCTCGGATCGTAGGATTGATGTATTGAGGTAGATTGAAGTATCGTTATACACCTAATATCTGCAGAGCATTTTGGTGCATCTGACCACATGAAGTGAGTAATACCCTAAGTGGGGGGAACTCTCGTGGGAAGGGCGGATGGAGGCAATGGCGATTGAATGACACTGAATAGTGGCTGTCTCACACCAGCAACCCCCTCAGGCTTTAGGCTCTCAGAGAGCTGGTTAAGGTTAAAGGCAATTTTGTGCTGAGAATTTTCAGGAAAATAGGTTTAGTAGGGCTGGGGACCTAAACGTCTTACAGCATGCAATTAATCAGCAAACTAACAAATTTTTAACCAAATAAATCATATGACCAAGTTTGGTCCAAAATTCCACCAATACCTCCTGCACAGATGTTTATCTGACTGAAGCCTGGTTTATTATGGAGAAGAAGTAGCTAATTCAAGGTATCCATCTAGTTTTGGGACGCAGGCGCTCGTGTGAAACGTCATAATGAAGCACACTTTAGTGACCGAAAGTCGCAAGTAAAGTGAAAAGGGTGAGAAGAAAGGGGAAAAAAAACAGTTTGGGAACCACTGGATTAATAGAAGAGAAGAGAGATAAACAAATGAGCAATCCTCACAGGAGATCATCAGGTAGTCGCCGCAGGTGTCCTCGTCCTGGTCATGCTCGAGTCCGTCATGCTCCCTGCCATCCGCCACCAGCACATCCTCGGCCATGGCGACCCCTTCCTCGTCTTCTTCTTCGCCCTCCAGCGACATGACGCACGTCTCCACGGCGACACCCTCGTCGTCCTCGGCAACCACGTCCTCCACGGCGTCCTGGATGACCAGCTCATCTGAGAAGCCCCTGATGGCCATTCCGTCCGTGTCCCCTTCCCCATCCCCGTCCCCCTCCCCCTCCGACACCAGCACCGTCTCCTGAAGCTCTACCACATACTCCTCCCCACACATTCCCCCGTCATCTGGAAGAGAGAGATAGGGAAGCCTTTAAAAACACTCACCAAGGTGCCTGATTCAGTGTATACCAAATAAATGTTTGAACGGAATTGAATCAACGGAAGAAATAGAAGAAAGACAAGGAACGCAAAGCATCAACATTGTTTTCCTTCACGCTGTCTCGCCATCAAATGCTATTTTTCTTGTGATTTCGACACAATAAAAATAGCCTTGAGAGTTATTTTTCATGATCTTAACATAACGAAAGTAATTTTTTTTAGATTATGAATTATTTTTCTGGTGATCTTAACATAAAAGTCGCTTTCTCAAGTCAAGATCACAAGTTACTCTTGTTGTGATCTCAACATGAGGAAAGTTGTTTTCCAGACGAGTTAGAGTCCCATCACATTATTTGTGGTAATCGTGACTTAATTATAGTCCTTTTTGTGATCACAAGTTATTTTTTCTTGTGATCGACATAACAATAGTCATCTTACGATCATAAAATACTTTCCTCTGTGATCTTGATATAACAGAAGTAATTTTCTTAAGATCACAAATTATTTTCATATCACAAATGATTTTTCTTGTGATCTTGACACAACGAAGCTGCCAAAAACTTGCCCACAAGTTATTTGTAGTGATCTTGGCATAATGAAAGTGGTTTTCATGAGATCACGAGTTGTCCAGACATATGTCATATCCTCTAAACGTTATCTTATTTTCACACATGATCTTAGTAGTAACAGATGTAGTATCTTGGCAATCCATCATCAACTCATAAACAAACGCATCCGTTTACACTTTAATCACAGACTGTCACAAGTCCATCACAGTCTAACGCTGGACAGTTATCACGTCAGTGTCTTACACCTGAGAAGGAGACTCAGACATTTGATGAAAATAATTCATGATGTCAAGAAAATGTTTTATGTCAGGTTGAGATTACGGGGAAAAATGACCCCTGACCTTGAGAAAGGAACTTGGCTATATCAGGATCATGGCAAAAATATCTCGTGATCCTGAGATAGCAAGAAGACAATTGATGTTGATGCATGTTCTACATTGACTTCCATACAAATTGATTTACAGAACTGAGGCAGACTGTATTACCTGAACCATGGAGGATGATCTTCGGCTCTTGGGAACGGAGTGTGAGTCTGGTCACATCTTCATCCATCATCTTCACTCTTCATTGGCCTCTGGGGTTAGGTGTAAAACTGGGCAGACAGAAATGCACCATATCAAGGGTCAAAGGCCAGAGGCCTAAAAAGGAGCCTTTCAGTGATTTATGACAGATGACGTGCAATTGATGTCATGACTTCTAATTTATGCAGACTACCAGCAAATATAAAAAATACAGCTTCTGATTGCATCTCCTTTCTGAGTGACTATAAATTAATATTTTCACTGTAAATCGCTATGATTAAACTCTTCTATGTTAAAGAAATATTGTGGCAGCATGCCTAAGGTACTTAATGTTGTCTTAAGAAATGTTAGTGAAGAAAATTCGGACTAGTTGTTTTTGAACAGATTATTACTCTCATTATGCAATTACGGAGTTACAACAATTTTAGAAACACATGAAATACAGTTTAACAAATAATACAACACAATTTCAAGTGACAGAAATGGGAAAACTTCCAATTCTAATGACAGGCCATAAGAATCATCATTAAATCGTAAATTTCACTTAAAAAGTTGACCTCAGCTGGACAACATGACTTAAAATGATGCTTATTTTGAACTTTTACATTGTTTATGCTTTAGGAATGATTATTCATGTTACATGCTTCATTTACTTCTTTTAGAGGCGTAAGACTGGAAAGTTGTATTTCTTAAATACACAGCCTACATACGCATTGAAGAAAATAATCAAATTAAATGGTATGAGCAGGATTAAGTCAATGGGAGGTCTTACATCGCTTTCATTGTATTTTACGTAAATTTTCCAGCACTATCAAGACATTTTTACCTAAACACTGAGAACTTAAATCAGTTTGACAACCAAGCGGTATAAGATCTATCGTGTATCGTGTTAACTTTACAGTTAACAAACAAACAAAAAGTCCTTGGCTTAATGGTTAAACTAGTGCTGGGTGATATGACTTCAAATCGATATCATGACTATTTGACATCGAGTATGATTAATGAACAATTATTTAACTTTTTTTTTTTACTGAAGTTCACAGACAAGGTTTGAACTGAAAATATGCTGAACTATTAAAGCTGGGAATTTTTTTTTCTTATGAAAAAGTGCATATCTTACTGTTATGATTTTAAAATAATAAAAGGACACACGCAGATATAACTGCAGCCAGGATGGGGCAGTGTCACATGACAACACACTGCAGTATGTTTTAAGTAGAGATGGGGCGATACCACTTTTGTATGTCCGATACTGATACCGATATTATAAATTTGAATAATTTGGATAGTCACAGTCTTTTTTTAAACATAAAATAATGCTTTAAAATGTCATGACTAACTTGACTGAGATTATTGTTATGCTTAAGGAAATGCTTGATTTAAATACTGTTTTCCTAACTAAAACAATGTAATAATTACACACACACGCTTATGCTAAATTATTTGTTCTCAAAAATTGTTCATTTAGACATATAAACATTTCTTCTTTCTTATTGATTACACTATAACATTAAAAAATTGAAAAAAAAAAAAAAAAGATCAACTGAAAATGAAATACTGAAGTTTGTCATTTTGAACCAATTTGGCCTATAAAATTTGCAGAGAACTACATTTCCCACAATCCTCTGTGCGTGCCCCGGAGCCGCATCACAATGAAGCGCGTTCCAGAATAAACGATGGAAAATCTAAATAAATGGCAGAATTGTGAGTAGAACGCTGGTTATGGCGGTTATTTATCAGCTAAAATATGGTTTGTGTCTGTAATAAAGGGAAGTTATTGGAACAATCGTTTCAGCTCTACTTTACCGCAGTGCCAATTCCCATGCATAACGAATTAAGCGTGCACGCATTTACAGATCCATGGAACGGCCCAATGCCACCGATACCCAGCCGTTTGAGCCGTTATTGGACCGATACCGATCCACATATCAGATCGGTTACATCTCTAGTTTTAAGGGGACAGTATATCAACATGCACTAGGTAAAGTATTAACAGAGTTCTTTTTAAGTATCAGAATTTTCTCAATAATCAAAATAACCAACATGGGCAAGATTCATTTAATATTTTCAATTAATTGGCCAACCTTAGGTTGAAACTATCTGATGCCAAACATGCCATCAGTCCAGTCAGACCACACATTGGATGGAAAAAGGATAATGCTCATCATTAGCTGTCTGGTTGGCTTATCGCGCATGCTCAGACCCTTCATGAACTACACCGTCCTTGTTATTGGCAGAGCGACACACGCAGGTGCGCATGAGCAGTTCCATCTCTGTTTACATGTCAATGTCTACACAGACTGAACAATTGGTGCAGGTATTCGGCTGTAATAGGGTAGTCTCGTTTAAAATTGAGTGCATCTTGCATATTTTGTTAGTCTCTCTGAGGGGGATACTCCGGAGCAGATAGAACGCGTCAATACATAATGGAACGGAGGATCCTCATCCCATTAATACGAATTTGGGTATGCGACAGAAAATGGATCTTGATGAAAAACCCAAAGTGTCCATTCGCTGCATTAGCTTAAAATGTTATGCACTGAGCCACGTAGAAAACAGACCAAAATGTTGCATTTACAAACACAATGTTCAAAAACTGTTTTATTGACCATTTAGGAATAAATGCATTATGACTTTTGCTGTAAGTAATAAAAAAAAAAATGCACATTTGCAACCCAGATTGGTCTGAAGGCCTCCGGATCCCTCCCACCTCTGGCTCAAACCGAACCGGGTCCGATTTATGCAGGTTCCCTGAACCGAAGGCGTCTTTCATCACCTGAAACCGGACATAAATATGGCGGCCTCGGACCCCCCCAATTCTTCCTTTCCATCGAAAACAAAACCTTTCGGCGAGCGCCATTTTGGGCCAAAGAGGATAAACGAGTTCCGTTCCGGCGTTTTCGTCTCCTCTTAAAACAAAAGAATCAGCGTTAATGGCGCGCGCGCCTTCTCGCGCCGTTTCGCGGTCAAGTGGGTGTTTTTTTTTTTTTTTGGTTAAAAAAACCCGACACCCGCCCCCGGTGTTTGAGGCCCGCACTGCGGCCTTCCCGAGGCCTGGGCCCCGGTGGAGGAAGTCGCAGGCCTTACCGTGTAGATACTGCACACAAAATAATACAAATTTAAAAGTCTATAACACGCGCGATCGCGTTACGCGTGCACGCGGACAAATATGCATGCGAAGGAAGCGATGCAAAGAAAATAATAATGATAAGGGCGTCCTTACCGCGTACGTGATCGAGCGGGGCGGCCTCTTGTCTCGTAGTCGCGTTATTATTTTTTTCCCAGGCCGTTTCGGTTCCCCCAGACTCGGGCAGGGCTCGAGCGGGAGTTTGTGTCGGTTGGGCGGGCCGCCGAGGCGCAGCGAGCGAGGGAGGGAGGGGCCGAGCGCTACGGAGCCCCCCGCTCCGCCAGCAACCGGGCCGCCGTCAGCGCCACACGTCACTGCGTGGACGGCGCAGGAAAACGCGGAAGAGGCTTTGAACGCCTCGTTTGCCACAGGCAGGCCGTGAGAGAGTGAGATCCGCTGGAACCGTTTCACTGAGATGGTTTTCCCACTTCCTAATAGTCCCTGCTTGTTTCGAAGAAGTTGACTGCAGTTCTTTGGGACGACCGCTAGGGGCGGTCGAGAGAGAGTTGGAAATGAATGGGAGCGAATGGAGCTAAACGTCTAAATTCGGTTAACATAAATGTTACCTATCGATAACGCTGTAACTTGCTCTTTGTTGGGTATTCCATGATATTAACATGACGTTATTTAAGGATCACATGTTTTATCCTCCAGAGAAAATGTATTCCATTTTGGATTTAATCCTAAGCGCCCGCTAGGTGACATTACAACCTGGACATATTATGAGAAAGTCACTGGACAACATTAATTTAATCACGAAATGATTGTTTCCTCCCATTTCTTCCATCATTTAAAAATAATTGTGATTTATTTAATATTGTCCAGTGATGACCGTCTTTTTATTATTTTTGTCCTGTTGATGTTCATTTATTTTGATTTTACCCCCTCATTACAAAATTGCTTTATTTCTTTAATGTAAAGCTGAATAGTTTTTATATTACTTTTCTCAAAAAAGACTTCTGTGTTGGAAACTGTAAATGTGGATGTATAAATCATGTATGTGTCATCTTTGTTGTCAGCACCTGCATGAAGTTTCAAAAACATAAACAAAAGACTAAGGGCTGGTTTCTTGCTCATGGATTAAGCCTAGTCTTGGACTAAATTGTAGTACCAATGGATATTTACAATTCAAATTCAGAGCTAGTCTAGGACTAGGCTTAATCCTCGATTGGGAAATTGGCCCTAAGTGTCTAATAGTTCAAGGTTTTTAGTTCTGTGAGAGAGATAGGTTATATTTGTGAGGTACTTCTATTGGCTCCCATTGGCTAGATAATAATTAAAATATATGACAGTTACACCTATCGCCAACTTCTAACCTCAGTAATCAAATGCCAATTGAACATTATTTTGTGTAGTAACTGATGGAAATATAGGTTATCCTAAAAAAAAACCTGCCTACGGTGCCAGAACAAATGTTCTGTCATCATTAGTCAACCATTAGACTAGATTTATTATAATACTTGGTAATAATAAGACTTGGTAGCCGATACGGTCCAACACTTGCATTTTTATTTCACATCAGCATTTATTTTACATGAAGCGCTGTGAAAGATAAAAACGCACTGTGATGTTTTAGATTTATTCAAGCAACGTCGTAAAATATGTTTCACAAGATGGCGCTAAACGCACGCTTTCACTCCGATGCCACACTAAACGACGCAGCGAAGAAGAGCTGGAACATGTACAAGGTGAGTATAAAACTTTGAAGTGAAACGTGCGCACAAGACACGTTTGAGACGTTGAAGTGGTGGATTTCGGACGTTGTAGCAAATGAAGCCCGCAGTGACGAGTCTCTCGGTGTATCTCACTTTAAATACGGGAATACTAAACGGTGGTTTTATCTCTTAGCCGGGCTGTGAGAGGCCACTGACGGCTCGGCTTTGTGGAAGGACATTAAGCCTCCACACATTCCCGTTTTTACGTTTAAACATGTCAGTCGGAAAACTATTAAATTAGGTCCAAACGGCAATTTTCCAAAGACACGGGAATATATTAGCGGTGAAAATTTAGAACTTTTCCTTCTTAGAGTTGTAGCTGCCATTTCAGACTTTAATTGTATGAATTACACTGCTTAGATTTTTTTTTTAATCCTTAGGCTTAACGTCTTGAAGTTATATTCTATTATTCTTATATTATTCTTAATCAAATCATTACACGACTATTTCTTCCACCTTGTATCATTTCCGTTTTTGATATATCTTTTTTTGTTGCATTTTCAGCTTCTAACCACCAGAATGCGCCTTAATCACGTTTCTTGAAGGTTACACTATCGAGTAAAACAGTTTGCAGACCTACAACTATATGTTTTGTGTATGTAAAGTTTAAAGGTTAAAGTGAATGGCTTCCGTGTGTCATCAGGATTCATTAGAACCCTTTTGTCTTACATTTTTCCCCTGAAGAGGACATCACATGCAGAAATGGCCGTGAATTTCATATTTGCGTTACACAAATTCTGTCTGTGTAATTAACAGCTGACTTGAAGCCCCCTTTAATGATATATTTCAGAATACATAACTCCGTGTCTATTGGCTTAAACTAAGTTTAAGTTTATGAAGAATTTGCGTCCTCCGTTTTGGTATTACATTCCTTTTTCCCACGTCTTGTAGGTTTAACTGAAAAGCAGCTCTGTGAAGCTGATTCTTAAAGAACTGAAATGCTTAACCGTTTCATTAGAGCCCTTTTGTGTGAAATGTGTGTAAAGCTTAAACCTTTATGTTTTCAGTTTTAGGAAGAATTTTTGTTCACCATTTTGGTGCAATTTTTAAAATGGAGAAGCTCTGAGTTTGGGCAGCGGTGCAGATGTTGCTCAAGGCAGGGTCACAAGTTAATTTTGAGTTTTTCTCACACTAGCTTTTACTTCCTCATTGTGAGAAGTAAGAACGCAAGGGCTAGAGTGTGGGGAAAAAGGAAGTCTAGAATCTTTTGGTTGCTTTCACTCTCTTTTAGGGACTGAAGGCTTTCAGTGAGAGATTTTTTCTTCTTTCCTTCTTCATGTCCATTTTGCTGAAATTTGACGACATTTCTGGAAGATTTTCACGTTGTCCTGTACATTTAAAAGCACAATGTGTCAACAAACAGCATGAACACATCTGTGTGCCAAAATATCCTGCTATTTTAAAACTGAGCTGCCGTCAGATTTACTTTGGGACATTCTCCTTTTAAAACAACTTTTTGATATCATTATTGCTCCGATGTTGCTTGGCGACAGGTGGGGGGTGTAGCAGGACTCTCGGCTACGCTGGGCGTGATGTCAGCATCCGTACTGGCTGCCACGGGCAACAAGAAGAGCAGTGACGATATCAGTATTGACGAGGTAAAAAGCCACATCCACTAGACGTCTTTAAAGGTCCGGAAAGCCGCTGAAAGAAAAACTCTTGTTGCTCTCCTCATCTACAACACACCCACACTCGTATCCCTTCCTCTCTCTGTTTCTCTTTCTTTTTATTTTCATTTTGTAGCCTATTTCACTTACTATATTCCTGTCTTGCTTACTTTCTCTTCCCCGCCCCTCTCTCTCTACCCCTCCACTATCTCTCTCTCTCTTTCTCTCTTAATTCTTTCTCTCTTACTTCTCTATCTCCATCCTTCTATGTCTCTCTCTTTCTTGCTCTGTCTTTATCTCTCTCTTTATCTCTCTCTCTTTCTTTTACCTTGGCTCTTTTTTCTTGCTATCTCTCTCTTTTTATCCCTCTCAGTCTTTAGTATTTTCCGTCTTTTACTTTCCGTCTCCTGTTCTTGCTATCGTTCCTATTCTTTATCCCTCTCAATCATTCTCTTTTTCTTTCTGCTACTTTTTCTTCTTATTTTACTCTCTCTCTCTATCTCTATCTCTTACTCTCTCTGTTTCTCTTTTCCCCATCTTTTTTTATCTCTTAAATCTAAATCTTACTCACGTTCTCCTCTTTATCTCTCTTTATCCCCCTTTCTTCTCTCTTTAGCCCTTTCTTCTCTCTTTAGCCCTCTCTTGCTCTTTTCCCTTCTCCCTCTAGACAATAAATTTGTGTATTTGTGTGTATTGCAGCTGTCTCTATACACCAGCCCCCAGCCTCCTGACCTGCGCTACGTGGAGCAGGAGAAGGGTCGGGTAGAGGAGAGCGTTGGTAGTCTGAGGAAGCTCGCCGAGCCCTACACCAGCTGGTGCCAGGTATTTCGCTGCACACTTAACGGCACTGATACAACTCACACCAGGTAATACCGCCTCCAGAGTTTGGAACTCATCTCTAAACAAATATCCTAAACTTTAGTAGGGTCAGGACTGGGGACAGACATGTATGTGTGTGTGTATGTGTGAGTGTGTGTGTGTGTGTGTGTGTGTGTGCGCGAAGACAAAGGCTCTTCCATGTCAATCAAATTTCCACTGTGTGTGTGAGTTTAGTGAGAACAAATTCACAGTGATCAAATTCTCTCCACCAATGAAAGGGCACAGACAATCATGTTTCTGAATATATTAGGGATTTATTAAATGTATAAATCCTCAGTGTGTGTGTTTTGTTGAATTATGTTGATTATATTGTAGGGAAGTCAGTAGAATGCACACGTCAACATTACACAGAAATTGTTCAAACTGTATAAAATACGTCGTATAATTCAAGAATGCATATCGAGCGCAGGCTTTATGGAATGCTGTAATATTCAAAAATATGTGCGTGAAGGCAGAGTCAAGCACAAGCTTTATTAAACAACGTATAATTCAAAAATATGTGCGTGACAGCAGAGATGAGCGCAAGCTTTATGGAACGCCGGACAACTCAGAAATATGTGCGTGATGGTAGAGATGAGCGCAACCTTTACGGAACGCTGTATAATAAAAAAAAATGTGTGTGAAGACTTTGTTGAACGCCATATAACTCAAAAATATGTGCATGATGGCAGAGATGAGCTTTGTTGAACACTGTATAGCTCAAAAATAGGCGTATGATGGCAGAATCGAGTGCGAGCTTTATGGTACGCCGTATAATTCAAAAATACGTGCAGGAAGGCAGAGGTGAGCGTAAGCTTTATGGAACGCCTTATAAGTAAAAAATATGTGCGTGAAGTTGAGTGCAATCTTTATTGAACGCTGTATAATTCAAAAATACAAATGTGAATCGAGAGTTGAGTGCAAGCTTTTAAAAATTTTTAATAAGTTTTTTTATATTTTGGAACGCTGTATAATTCAGAAATATACATGTGGATGCAGAGTCGAGTGAAAGCTTTATGGATAAAAAATACGTACTGTATGTGAAGGCAGAGTTGAGCACAAGCGTGAAGGCAGTGTGGAGTGCGAGGCGAGGCATAGTTGATTGCACACGGAGCGTTTCGAATATGCGTGCAGGCAGATTTAAGATTGTGCTTGTGAAAGTTCAGAATTTTGGCCCTAAAATAACGCCATATTTATGATCTCTTTGCTTCTCGAGCAGTTGTGTTGCTGATATCAAGGTTCCGCAGTGGCTAATTACAGTTACACACGCAGCTGCTCTCACTCACACACACACAAAGTGATAAAGGTCCACACTTGTGTGTGTATTTGATATTAAGCACAGTAGCAGATCATTGTTGGAGAGAATTTGGTTCAACTTGTACTTTGTCCTTTTTGTGCCTTTGTATGTTTTAATGTGAACACAAAAGTAAATCCCGGTCAGCAACAGAAACACACACACACACACACTTTCCAGTGAATTCCTTGCCAGAGACATAAACAGGTAACCCTAGGCATGCTGTCCACAATGAGCCTGTTTGTGTATGTGTAGTAAATATTGCATAAATAGATGAGGCATGCAGAAATATAGAACACATTCTTCATTTGTTATTCCTCTAAGAGCCGATGCATGTTTTCACCCCTCCATCACCATGCTTTTTAGAAACTGCTGCTAAGTCAAGAAAGTGCTTTACACTTTGACAGACGAGCTGTGTGGTCGCCCTGCTGTTCACGCTTGCTGATTAACCTCATAATCATATGTTCCTTTTAAAAAACATAACAAATCTCACGTTTTCATGTTACACAATAACAGATCATAAACAGGTGATTAGCAGAGTTTGAAAGGTTAATAACTGTCCAATTTGCTCTGTCCTCTTCTGATTTTATTGGGTTCTTTGGCTGTCTTGCTTCACCGATGGTCCGCTTTCAGCAAAGCACCAACTCGGCCAAACAGAAAATTCAGGTACTCTTCCTGTGTAAACACACACACACAGTCATGTCTTGCTGCTGTATTTTTATTGGTTCCCATAATTACTAGATATGAATATAACCTACACCTGACTAACTTTAGGACTCAAAAGCAAATCTTTTCACTCATTTTTGTTTTTTAATTAAATTTGGAACTTTTTCCTTATGAGGATCACACTGTACTCACAAAGCCTCAAACATCTGATGAATCTCAGGTCTTTGGGCACAGCAGGGTCCTCACGCACAGAGACAGAAATGTCCAGTCCTATTTACATTGGTGTAGGTCAAAATCTTCATGAAAACTGTGCAAGAACCTTTTTTTCCTCAAGATCGATTGGTGAATGAGGTCCAATATGTAACTAAAAATATCTATGTATATCAGCATTTCTTCCAAAAATTTGGGGATTTCAATTTTGGCTCAGCCCTTATTTTAGCCCTAATGTTGAATGAACTAATGGGGCTTTAGGGTGAGAGCAGACTCGTGTTAAAGTGTAATTCAAATAAAAATGATTTATAAAGCGCCTTTCGTGGAAAAAGTCGCCAAGTGCTGTAAAACAAGCACATAGACATGCCATCAAAATATACACAACAAAGAATATATGAATAAAAACAATACTATAGACAATAATGAAATGAAAATCTGAGCCCCATCTAAACAAAAAACTTTACATAATTGTAACCAGAAGAAACAGAATTTTTACTTAATAAATCCATTCATATTTACAGCAGCATCACCATGAGGATCTCTGTCAGTTTTTCAACATGTAAAACCTAAATTAATCCCGATCTGAGTCTGTACTTCGATTGATATGTTCAGATGTTTTGGTCGTAGGTGAGAATCCATGCTGAAAGCATCCAGGAGGCCCGACCGGCGCTGCTGCTTTAATGTTTTGCAGTAATATACTGAACAAGCCTTGTTGGAAATGAGATCAGCAACTGACTGACTTATTTTCACACCTGCTTCTTAGGGCTGTAACAATACATTGATCATTAATACCTCGATTCAATGAAAAACGAGCCCATAGCATCGATCCAAAATGAAAGCATTGATCAAACATATTGTGATGTCACTTTATGTTGAGCAGGAGGTCTATTTTTTTTAATTTACATGTCTGCTTGAGCTCATCAATAAAAATGTCAAGTGATATTTTATTTGCTTTTTTGTGGATGGATGTGAATGGAAGTGACTGTGTTAAATCAGCATTTAACATTTGATATTGATCACTGGCTCCTAAATTGAAATTGTTTCATAGCAGACTTTGTGACATTGACCGACTTTGAATCGGTTTCCATTGAATCGATGTAATATGGTGTCGTGATGAAACTTGTGATTTACACCCCTGCTGTTTCTGACCCTCGCTGGCATTGATTGGCCGAGACGTTTGTCTTTCTCCAATAAGTGCGCTGGCTTGTTATCTTTGCTTCTAATGTATGACATGATTTCGGGTCTCACATGCATATTCCAGGCTCCTACACAAAAACACACACGTGAATAACCACAGTGTGTGTCTTAATATGCAGTTTATATATAAAACAATATATAAGCTAAACTTAGATAATCTAAGTTAAGACTTAGATAATCTCCAGCTCATTTCCACTCAGACTTCGGTTGAGCCGAGCCACCGTTTGACACTGAATAAACAGAAACCAAGACATAAATTCTGCACATAAACCTCTGGTAGAATAATAAACCATGTGAACTTTGCACTCACCTGAACCAGAAAGGGAAAGTCCCTGTGTAATCACATTTTTGAGCTTACAGGGGTTTTTTTGCTCAGCATTTGCGTGTTAGCCAATGAAACGGTAAAAGCTTTCTTCGTCTCCCGTGGGGGTCTTAGGGGGTCTACGGAGCCGTGAAGCCCAACGTGGACAAGGCGGTTCAGTTTGGACAAGGTGAGAAAAATGCTCCTTCCGTCTCTATTTCTGTCTTTAATATCGGAAATGAAGGTGTAATCGCCCACATTGCATTATAGTTGTACAGAAGAAGCTTATATGAGAAGGTCACGTAGAGTCATATTTTTCTGATTATTATGTTAGTAATTTTAGGGCTGGACGATGTGTAGCAATAAATTAAGCCAACATTGACAACGTGATATATCCTATTTTAAAATCTAGGGCCAGAGATTTAGTTCATATCTCAGCCCTAATACGACGCTTAAAATCAAGCGAAATGATGATTCTATTCCGAATCAAACCGTGCCAAATTGTTTCCCTCCGATCTTATGAAACCCGCTTTGTTGCTTCACTTCTTTCACACCCTTCCTATACTGTAAAGATGCAAAAACACACAGAAGCTCAAATACAGACATCACACACACATGCCAGGAGGGCTGCCTGGCAGAGTGTGTGTAACGTATGTATGCAAGATTTTTTTCCTTGCTTGTAAGATAGAGAGCACTATAAGAGAAAGTGTCCTGATGGCCGAGTAAAAAATGATGGTTTGTTCTTAGTGTTTACGATATAGAGAGCGTTCTATTTACTTCCTCATCACTAAATTGATGTTTAATTATTCTACTGGCTACTGTTGCTTCCTCCTGATGTTTCAGACAGTTATGTGTACGTGAAGAACCCTCCCTCAGAGTTCTACCCCAGAGCTGGAGTAATCGGCTTTGCTGGCATACTGGGCCTGTTCCTGGCCAGAGGTATTATATATTTTTTTTTTACGGGAGCCCATTAGGCAATGCTGCTAACGTTACGCAGACCAACATTAAGACAGCGCGCAGCGGAACGTGTTTTCAGTGCCTAATGGTGACATAGTAGCATTGCACTGCAAGTTTAAGCAGGGTTTGCTTTGAATTGATTTATAAGTGGAAGAGTAGCTACTTACCCAGGGCTACCGGTACATATTTTGGGCTCTACTAAATATTATGACATGCCATAACTTGGCACATTATACAGTACATGTTCACAGTTGGATTTTTAAACCATTTCTTAGGAAGATATCAAGATGCGTTGCAATATATATTGCACTTGAGAAATAAATGAACTAATCTTGAGGTAGATCTCGGCCTCATTACAATAATGCAGACGTACAACTTTGTAAACGTTACCACAGTCTTTTTACACGTGTGCTGTGCTTGTTGGTGTCCGTTACGCACAGCTAAAATTATTATCAAGATCTTAAGACGTAATATGAAGGAAGTCTACTGCCTAAACAATATAAGATTTTTGAGGCTGATATAAAAATTTGTTCATGACTAATCAGGTAACTTATTTTTTCCATAACAGAAACAAAACAATTTTCCCTAACATTTTTTATGTGTAGTTAAGAGTGAACATAACATCACGCCATTTCAAAATCATTTTAATTTTATAAATAGTTATTCCAATAATGGTACAACAGAAAAAAAAAACAAACAAGTATAAAATGTAGTGCTGGTAATCGCTTAAAAATATATAGTGTTAAACACAGGGATTAATCGTTGTGGATCCATTGTCATTTATCATCTGTTATAAACAACAATAGAGATTTATCTGCAGTTAACCTGTATCTGCATAACGATGTATCGGTCAGGCTTTAATGGACACTGTATCTGTTGTTCTTGCTCTAGACCATATTATTGTGTGTTGTTTTGTGGGTCATTTTGGTTTGTGTTTTACTGCAGGCTCCAGGCTAAAGAAGCTGGTCTACCCAACAGGTTTAATGGCAGTGGGAGCCTCCCTGTATTACCCTCAAGAGGCAGTTAACATCGCAAAGGTGTGTCTGTGTGTGTGTTTGTGTATGTTTTTCATTCGTAATCTTGCTTAAAACATCCAAACTGGATTGGTATGTTTTCCACACACACATGTGGTCATTTGACCCTCCTCACAATAACTGTCCGATGTGTGTATTTTTATTTCCAAAGCTGAGTGTGTCCCGGCACCGTAACGCGTTTGTTTCCGATGCTCCCTGCCGAGTGTCACCACGTGTTTATTATTAACCATCTTTCCCTAATTAACCCCCGTTGGGCGACGGGTCATGCAACGGAACGTTCCATCACACCAGATTCTACAAAGAGATGGAACGAAACCTCTCAGCACTTATCTCTTTCATCCTCCCTTTCTCTTTTCCGGTCACGCCCAGTGTTTAGGTGTTCCCCTACTAGCATAGCTCCCTGAGGCTTAATGTGAGATTTGAGTGATTGATGCTGGGGTGGAGTGTGTGTTTTACGGGAGTAATTTGTCATTTGGGTGGCAAGAGCAGGGCAACCTCTAACCTTAACTCTTCACATCTACTTGTGGGGAAAAAGGACGCTGAGGAGAGAACGCATGAAACGGTACCACAGCCAAAAATATCAAAATATTGGAGGATAAAACAAGATGAGGGGATGATATAAAGCAAGATGGACAATGACAAGAAGGGATGGAGGGATAGCATAAAACAAGACGAGGAATGACAAAAATAGATGGAGGGTTAGGATAAAAAAGAATGTCAAAACAAGCTGAGGGATGACATAAAATGGGATGGAGGGATTACATAAAGCGAGTGAGGGATGACATAAAAAGGGATGAAATAGAACAGGCTGAGGGATGACATAAAAAGGGATGGAGTGATGATAAAAAGGGATGGAGTGATGACAGAAAAAGATGAGGGATGACAAAAAGGGATGGAGGGATGGCATAAAACAAGATGAGCAATGACATAAAAATAGATGGAGGGATAGCATAAAAAGCGATGACATAAAACAAGGGAAGGATGCCATAAAACAAGAAGTGGGATGACAAGAACAAGACAACGGTATAACATAAAAACGGGATGGCATAAAACAAGATGAGGGATGACAGAAAGGGAAAACATAAAAAGGGATGACATAAAACCAGAAAAGGATGACATAAAATGGGATGACATACAACAAGAAGAAGGATGACAAAACCACGTAAAGGTATGATGTAAAAAGGATGGTAAAAAGTATTAAGCAACCGGTTTAGTACTCCAAAATAAATCAAGTGCATTTGTGATTTTTTAAATTGTAAAACATTCACAGTTTCGACAAATTTCCTGGCAACAATGCATTGAATTGAAAAGACAGCCAGCCTGGGAAAAGATGCTGTTGCACATTTTGTTTGAAGAGGCCCTGCTTCTCTGTACAAAGAGCTTATTTTCACAATGCTAGCTACCCTGTGAAGACTATGTGTGTTTTGTAAAGGTTTTGGACGGAGGGAAGATGCATGCCAATGATGTTCTCAGCTATTGTAAACAATTCCCTGTAGCATCTTTAGGCCAGCGATGTTCCTCTTTCCATACTTTTTTTTCCATTCCACCCAGAGATGTTTGGATTCTCATTTCTCTGTCTCCATCTCGCCACCTCGATTTTTCCCACGTTCTTTGTGTTTATGTTTTTCTTCACGTGTCCTCTCTCTCTGGTTTTCCACACAGAGCACCGGGGACAGCGTGTATGAATGGGCGCTTCAGGCATACGTTGTGGCAGAAAGTGTCATTAAAGGCACTTCTTCCCCAAAAGAGTCTGCAAAGGAGGTCAGTTTCTTTCATCTCCAGCCTTTAAATGGAGACCATCTGGGCGTTTGTCCAAAGTCTAACTCAACCCATTGAAAAACTGGGAACTGGGCAAACACACACCGTCGATTACACAAGAACACACTCTGAGCATGCATAAACACGGGCTAAAAAGCTGCCAATACATTCCATGCTCGTGTTTACATGTGACCTCTCTTTTGTTTTTCCTCCAGGCTGTGAAGGGAGAAGAGAAGCCGTCCAGCGGGGAGACCAAAGCTTAGGTACACAACAAGCTATGTTATATGGCAGGGCTGGGCAATTAATCGGAAATTAATCGAAACTGACATTCAGAACCCCTCTAGTCAACGTAATCTTGCCCTTGACAGTTATTTTGATTATTGAAAAATTGTTGTCATGTGACTTCACCCTGTCTAATCTGTCATTACGTTTGGGTGTGTATCCTTCAGTTATTTAAAATCACAAAAATATGCACTCTTGAATAAGGAAAAAAATACAGTGAAAGTGTGTGATTATTTGTAGTTGTGAACACGCCACACGCCACACACTGAAATGTGACCACTGCATTTGACCCATCCGTGAAGGAGCAGTGGTCACCTGACATGGGCAGCACCCAGGGAGCAGTGTTTGGGGATGGTACCTTGCTTATGAGTACCCCTGTGGCACTTTTACCAGTCCTGGATTTGAACCGTCAACCTTCCGATCACGGGACGAGTATCCTAACCTTTACACTACCAGCTGCCCTCTAGTTGAGCGTATTTATGGTATAAACCTGTTCGGTAAACAGGGCAAACCATAAACAAAAAACCTGAAAACAAACTTCATTAATCGTAATTGAGGTAAAATGTGCAATTAATCGTGATATTGATTTGAGCTGAAATCGATCAGCCCTATGACATGAAAACAACATACCAATCTTACAATTCAGAAACACAGCAGGTAGAAAATCTTGCTTCATGTGTGACATCAGCGACACACTGTATCTCAAGATACATTACATTGGCAGTGTGTATCAAATCAGTATACGTCAACTGAAGGGAAATCCCTGTTTATCCAACTGATATTTCTTCTGTTCTTGCTGGTTTTGCTACTGCAAATATCAAAGCTATAAACATTCTTTGGAATACAGACAATAGAGTAATGAAAATGGCATGTTGTTACTCATGTTAGTCACTCACTGCTCGGCAGGTTGGTATGCGACTGGCTAACATGAGTAACAATCGCATCTTCTAGTGCCCACTTGCAGTGTGTGTTAGGGCTGGTCCTGAATTAAACTCTTGACTTGTTTTGTCAAGTAAAATGGGGCAGTTGGTAGCGTAACGTTTAAGGAGTTGGCCCTGTGATCGGAAGGTCACTGACAAGTAAAGGTACCACTGAGGTAATCGTGGGCAAGATATCGTGTTGTGTTGTGGTGAACAGTGAGCAGTTTATTTTGTTGGTGTTATTACAGTGATGCTAACGATCATTGAAGTATCAACGTTACTAACTAATTCAACGATTAAAAAATTATTAATATATACATACACAGAGAGAGCAAGAGAGATATACACACACACCATATATATAACTATCCTTCCATCCATTAATATCTGTATGTCTGTCTGAACATCTCTATCTATACCTGTACATATCTACATATAGAGTATATCTGGCTCTCTTTCTTGCGCTAGTTATATATCTATGTATCCGTCTGTATATCAGTCTGCCTATTAATTTATCTTTCTAAGGAAAGGTATACTGTATAGACAGATGGTTGGATAGATGAAGAAAGAGAGACAGACGAAGAAATACTGATATGTAAATGGATAGATTTAAGGTGTGTCAAAACATTGGAACATTTGTATGCATGTGTGTATACGTACATACACATATTTGGGGGGGAAACTCCAAAAGACCATTTTAAAATCAAAAATCTGTATGACTCTCTTGTCTGTTCACAGGTGGGAATTTCATTATATCATGTTGGCGAGGATGTGCAGTTGTCTGATTGGTGGGGTAGTTCCAAAGTTCCTCCCACTTTCTCACCCTCTATATCTTTTTTTGGCTGACCCCTTTTGGTTCCACTTTTGCACTAGCCATGCCCCACGGCAGTGGAGTGGGGTATGGCCTGTAAGCGAATTGTACATCTTGAAAATCAAACAAGAAATTATGGAACGGTGTTTTAATGTATATTTATGTACAAACTAAAATAAAAACTATAGATTCAGTTTAACAGTCATCTGGGGTTGTGGTGTTGTGCAGAGAGTGTCTGAGATTCTAGAAACAATTAAGCCTTTATATTGATCTTTTCTGAGTCTGGCAAATTCAAAAACAGGGAAAAATCATTTCCTGTGTTTAAGCGACGTTTCCAGATGTTTCAGAGAGGCGTCAGTCTATGTTTTGAAATGGAAAACCAGTTTGGTCTAGAAACGGACATGTAGTTTGTTGCAAAACACTCCCTCATGACGGTAGGTGACCGCATCGCCTTTCACAACCTTCACTTATTTGTTGTGTTGGAAACACCACCGCCAGCGTCTCTCAACTAACAGTAGTCATATTAGAAGTATGACATAAGCGTTTAAAAAGCCCATGTGTTCCCTCTTTTGTCACAACTTTTTCACTATGACCATGTTTCCATTAAACTAGTATGATACCATGCTGGTGAGCTGAGACACTGTACACTTTACATGTATAGTATACACACACACAATAAACAATACCAACAAAACTAACAGATTACCTCTTTGTTATTATGTGTTAATACGTGGAATGAGATCATCCTTGTACAGCTGTATATTTAAAGTAATATTGTATCAATATTTAACTATTGATCCTGATAACAGGTTATTAACAAAGCTTTGTGCTTTTTATAGAGCCTTTATAAAGTCATATGAACCCCTCAAAATTAAAATAGTGTTTGTCATAAATCATGAGTCTTAAAATGGTCCTGGAAAGCATCAGAAGTTGATCTTTAATTTATATGTTTTGGTTTCATTGTATGGTTATTGAGTAGCCAATGCTTAATTAGTTATTGTTAGGTTATCTCTGTTATTGTGTGCTATTATAATGAAAGAAAAGAACCGTGTTTAGACGTTTAAGTGATGCGTTTTTGACATAGAATTTCGCCAAGTGTGAGTTCGGAAAGGCTGTGGTAACCTATTTTGGACACGTGGTGGGACATGGTCAAGTGCGCCCTGTAGATGCCAAGATTACCACTATTTCTACCTGCCCAGCACCTACCACATGCCGGGAATAGCGTCGCTTCCTAGGCATGGCTGGTTATTACTGGAGTTTTTGTAGACATTTTTCAGCTGTTGTGGCTCTGTTAACTTCTCTCCTCAGCCCAAAAGTTGAGTTTATTTGGACGGAAGCATGTCAGCATGCTTTTGACAGTGTGAAGACTCTCTTGTGTTCTGAACCTGTACTTGCTGCTCCGAATTTCTCTCAGCCTTTTAAATTGGAGGTGGATGCCAGTGCTTTGGGGGCTTGAGCTGTTTTGCTGCAAGAGGATGACCATGGGCTCGATCATCCGGTCTGTTATTTTTCACGCAAGTTTAACCAGTGCCAACTTAAGTATTCGACGGTTGAAAAAAAAAACTCTTGCTATGTTATGGGCTTTACATTTTGATGTCTATGTTGGCTCTAATGTATTTCCCATTGTTGTTTTTACAGATCATTGTCAATGAAGTTGCTGTTCGTTTAATACATCCTAATCATAGTGTATCAATATTTAACTATTCACATGGGCTTGAAGGTTTATAACCGGCCTTTAAGAGAGATTTGTGCTTTCTATTGAGCATTTATAGTCATGTTGGTCCCTTAATATTAGAACAAAACTGGCCTGAACTATGTGACTTAAAATAGTCAGGGTAAGAATCAGTCATTTAATGCCAGTAGCCGTTATATACTGAATTAGGTGTCAGATTGGAAAAACACCTCAGAAAATGATTAAGAAGCAAGTGTTTATTGATATTTAGTACAGAAATTCATTTTCATCTCAACAGCAAACGTACTAAAGGGGTGAGCTGAGGCCCAACCAGTCATTTCTGGAGCCGTCAGTGTCTACTTTGCGGACATCTTGATCAGACTCTGCTTGTTGATCTCGAACAGCCTCCAGCCTTCCTCGAGTGAGAGGTCAGAGGCGCCACGTCGCTTGTAGAACTCGATGGATGGTTTGTTCCACTCCGCCACAATGAAGTGCATACTGCTGCAGCGAGTCTTTACCGCTGTCTGCAGGAGCAACAAAAAAAATTGATTGTCATGACGTAGAAAAACAAAAAATCATTCCTTCAAAACATCAGAACACACTCCTTTTGGCTCTATTTAATGCAAAGTTAAATATTAAGCAATGTACTGAAGCTGTAAAACTTACATCACTGAGCAACTTCAGTATTTCAGACCCGATCCCATAGCCTGAAAAAGCATTACAGAAAGTTACTTGAAAGCAGTCTAATGCAAAGCTGTTAACAGGCCTTTAAAACATTTACAGGAAAAGTTAACCATTACAGCAGAGGCAGCATACCTCTAAACTCCTTCATGACGTAGAAGTCTTCCAAGTAAAGTAGCTTTCCAATCCAGGGGTCGTAGGTGAAGTAGTACATGGCGAACCCAACCACTGTATAACCTGCAAAAATGGAGAAATGTTTCTAATTTGAGATTTGACTGATTTTAACGTGTAAAATAATCATGGCCTTTAATATGCTTACTGCACCTTCCCATGTCAAGAACAGATTGAATATGCGAACACGGGGCTCAGTTTAGAGGGCAGATTACATTCAGCACACATTTGGTCCTCACTCAAATGCTTATGGACTTTGTTGTGAAGGGTTCTTTAATAAACCAAACCCAAGCAACTGGGACATTTTAGCTGTTATACTGAGCCAAATGCGGTGACCCATAACACACTACAGCAGTGACAATTATTGTTGTAAAATCAGGTGAACAGTAAAGAAGAAAGTTGCAGAGGAAATTTCAGGTTTCAGGAAGATGTTTTGCAAAACAGATTCTGACATGTTTTTAATGTAGAAATGGAAGTAAACTTTCACTTTAATAAGCAAATTCTATGCTTTGCAGTTTTGGATTATGAGAAGGTTTAAAGATGTATTTTATATACTGTTAAATGTATTAAATGTATTCATTTTTCAACTATTAAACTATACATGTACATATTTTAATAACAGAAAAACCCATTTGCAGAACTTTCACCATATATATGGTAAATTATATACATTGTATGTACTATGTACTGTTTAAATATAAATGATAGATGAAAGCTAACCCCGTCACTAAATTTCTACATCTTATGCAAACATCCTTCTAAGATAACTGCTTTATGAATGCATTTTAAATGTGCTTAAATTAATGATTCTGTTTTCTCTATTTCGTGAGACTTTTCACCTTAATTTTCTGTGTATTAGCAATTAATTGGAATCAATGTATATATCAATTGTATTAATGTTTCAAACGTATATCCAGGATATATAATTTACCATATTATGCAGACTAACCAAAAGGTGTATCCAACTGTGGAAAAATAGTATTAATCCTAAATCCTACTAAGGTAGTTAATTTATGAATGTATATTAAGCTTGTTTTAATTATTTGTTTTCCCTATTTGTATTGTATGGCCTTTCTATGTAACGTCTTAATTTTTGTGGCGTCTGTTTTGTACGTCTTTTGTATTTACGCAGAAAATAAACAATGACGTAGAAGAATAAACAAACGAAATTCTGCCAGAACGAACAGAATGACTCATGCGCGGTCTCGCACGCGCCAACCGGACACTTCAGCGTCACGCGCACAGTCTGCGCAGTTCCGTCATACAACCGCTATATGTGACTCCGTTATCTCGGCGGAAGCACGACTGATTAAACGTGCGACGAGGGCGAGTTGCGTTATTGCAAGTAAGCAACTTTGAAGAAACTTGCCCTCCTCGCTCTGTTTGTCCTTGGGAACATCAGCGACGACACAGTGGTAGAACGGATGTTCACCGAAACCGTCTTCCAGCAGCTCTGCGAGAGAGAAACAAAGCCGTTAATACGCGTCAACGCCGTCAGCCCAAGAGACGCGTCCGAAAGAACACGGCGTACCTTTCTCGGTCAGAACGACCTGTTCTTCCATCTCTTCGAACTTGGCAAGTTCCTGAAACGGAGAAAAAATAAGATGAACACGAGGTTTATCATAATTATTGTTGGTAAATAATTTTAAATATATAATTTTGTTATTATATTACATACATAAGAATGTGGGTTGTTTTATTTATCGAATAACAGAATAACTGTTTTGTTTTATAATTACCTTTATGAGTCGCAAAATGTCTGAGACATCCTTGGGCTCAGCGTTCCGTAATATAAAATTGGCCATTTTCTTCTTTTGCTCTTTTTCCCTTTTCTCACTAGTCCTCGGTATGTGAAGAGAAGTAAGATGTGTTTCTTCATCCGGTTCTAAGGGGGCGACCCTCAGCTGTGTTTTGGGCTTCTGACCCTTCTCTAAGAGATCACATGCAGTCCGCGGTGGCTGGAAGCGCTCTGCGCGACTCACTTCCTCGCCCCGCTATTTAAATCCTACCGGCGCGTAACTTCCGCTTGCGTCAACTCTAACGCAGCCTCCCGGCCTTTATCACGTCACTCTTGTCGAACATATAAAAAGAAAACGTACAAGGCTGTGAAGGAAACAACATTTATATGCACTGGGGGAAAGGAAAGCAACGATTTCTGATTTCTGGAACCAAAAAAAGCGTGTCACCCACAACAAATTCTTCACAATCAAACAAAACAGGTGTCACTCACATCAACAGAAAATGAGCAATGTCTGCGCAGACCTTTCTGGCAACCATATTTGACTGTTTTAGATGAGAAAAATAATTTTAAAAAGAATTAATGAAAACCTCAAAGGATGGCTTGGTATTTCTCCATTTGCTACAATGGATATATTCGCCTATGGGAATTAATCGTGTCCAAAAAGCAGGTGCATAAACGATCCATATAAAGGCGCATGTGTGAAGTCTTAACATTATCTATTAAAAGTGATAACGATTTTTTAAATATATTTTAAAAACTTTAGACCAAATGCATTCTCGGTAGCGCGTGGAATACGGCGCGGCGCAGGTTTAGCGCGTGAGTGCGCGGTTTGGGACGAGGCTGTGTGTCAGCTTGACTCCAGTTCCCTCCGGTTCGGGAGTGCGTTAAGCTTCCTGGAGATGTGATTTCCCCAGTGGACAGGATAAGGAACTTCATGACGTCAGCTCGTACTGAATTTAAGTTTCACCTTCGGAAAATATGGGAAATAGAATATATTGACGGGATTCTTAAAAAAAAATTGTCGAGTAAAAACGGATCTAGTCCTGTTAGACAGTTGATGTGCGTGTTTGCAGTACTTACGTCTTCGAATAATTATGTAATAATTTTATTACGTAAACGTTACCAATATAGAGAACTGCAACAGTAACTGAATAGGGATAGTAACTTAACATGATGGGTGTCGACTTAACAGGAAGGGTGTTGGTGGCTTAGTGGTATAACCCTCGCCTTTGGCCCAAAAGGTTGTAGGTTCGAATCCGACCTCTGGTGTTACCACATTGGGTCCTTAAGCAAGATTCTTAACCCTAAGTTGCTCTGGATACGAGCGTCTGCTAAATGCTGTAAATGTAACGTGATCTGTTGTTTCGAAGGTATAATGCCACTCTTGACCAGATAACTTCATTTTTGCGATTGCTGGGGTTTTTTTTTCAAATGGTCATGATAATAAATTGTGCAGCTTTTCCCACCACGAAGGCTCCCCCTAGTGATGGGGTGAATATTCTGAATAATAACTTAACATCAGCATCTTCGTCGTCGGCGCTTGTAACCTACCCTCGGTGATTCTCTTCAAACAACATCTTAACATCCGACTGCTAATACGGCTTGTCCCTTTTTTGTTTTATTTTACACTTTTGAATTTTGTTGATACTTTACCCATACAGTGGGCCGACATCTCAAAACTGGTTTGAGTTCTAGTTTGTCAGATATTGGGATTCCTTCTTGGATTAATCTCGACGCCTAGGTCTGCCTAGCTCAATTTGATTGTCACATTATTGGGGCTTTGTGAGAACTTTTTTTTTAAAAAATCCATAACCAGTACTCATAAGGAAAAATATATAGATAGAAATATCATCATTTATTTTAAAACAAAAAGAAGTAAAATGTTTACTTTTTTTATATTGGGTTACAGTTAGGGTTAGATATACGGTGGGGGAAATAATTATTTGATCCCCTGTTGATTTTGTAAGTTTGCCCACTTACAAAGAAATGAAGTCTTTACTTTTTATGGTAGATTTATTTCAATGAAGAAAGACAGAATATCAAGTCCTTTAGATTTCTTGTCAGCCGCTTGGCAACTCGAAGCTTCAGCTCCCTTCACAGATTTTCAATAGGATTAAGGTCCGGAGAGTGGCTAGGCCATTCCATAACCTTAATGTGCTTCTTCTTTAGCCACTCCTTTATTGCCATGGCTGTATGTTTTGGGTGAAAGACCCATCCATGACCCATCTTCAGTGTTCTGGCTGATGGAAGGAGGTTCTCATCCCAAATTGTACGGTATATGGCCCCATCCATTGGCTCCTCGATGCAGTGTAGCCGTCCTGTACTTTTAGCTGAAAAACAGCCCCAAAGCATAATGTTTCCACCTCCGTGCTCTACTGTAGGGATGGTGTGCTTTGGTCATACTCAGTATTTCTCTTCCTTCAAACACGGTGGTTGGAGTTGATGCCAAAGAGCTCGATTTTGGCCTCATCTGGCCACAGCACTTTCTCCCATGCCTTCACTGAATCATCTAGATGTTCACTGGCAAACTTAAGATGGGCCTGTACATGTGCCTTCTCGAGCAGGGTGACTTTGTGGGCACTGCAAGACTTCAATCCAGTACAGCGTAGTGTGTTACCAATGGTGTTCTTGGTGACTGTGGTCCCAGCTGCCTTCAGATCATTAACACGCTCCTCCCGTATAGTTGTGGGCTGATCCCTCACCTTTCTCATGATCCTCCTCACCCCATGAGGCAAGATCTTGCATGGATCTCCAGATCGAGGGAGACTGATGATCATTTGATGTTCCTTCCATTTCCGAATAATCGCACCAACAGTTGTCACATTCTCACCAAGCTTCTTGTTAATTGTCTTGTAGCCCATTCCAGCCTTGTGCAGGTCTACAAACTTGTCCCTGATGTCCTTTGAGAGCTCTTTATTCAATTCAATTCAATTCAAATTTATTTATATAGCGCTCTTAACAACAGTCATTGTCACAAAGCACTTTACATATAACCAGCCTAAACCCCCCAACAAGCAAGCCTGAGGCGACAGTGGCAAGGAAAAACTCCCTCTAATAGGAAGAAACCTTGAGAGGAACCAAGACTCGGAGGGGGACCCCTTCCTCCTCTGGGTGACCGGGCGCACAAACATTTAATGCACAACAAGCAATAGATCAAGATGAGTTGTTAGTTATTTAAAGAAGCAAAGATACAAAAATAGTCCAAGGGATATTTCGGATCCCGGGTTGTTACTGGGCCACTTGCAGGACCCTCTCAGCAACATTAAGCTGAAATTAGTTCAGTATTGTGCTGCTAATTCAGTAGACGTCCATAGGGTCCAATCCCAGTTGGTTTCATGATGATGTTCCCATGGAGTCCTGCTGCGGGTTCAGTGGGTCAGGATCCGCTCGGGAGGGTTGACAAGGTCAAGCGTCAGCTCAGGACGTCTCCAGGGACTCCTGGTGAGTTCAGTTGGTCAGCGTCAGCTTGGTAGGGTCAAGATGGTCAGTGTCAGCTTGGGGCAACTCCATAGATTCCCGGTGAGGGTTCGGTCAGCCAAGCGTCATCCCAGGATCAGCTCGAAAAAAGAAGAAGACAGAGAAGAAAGTTAAGTGCCCTAACCTAACCTCCGGCAATGCTAAAGTAACTATGGCAGCCTAGCTAAGGAGAGAGAGCTGGAAGGTAACACAGACATGAGGGCTTCCAGGGGTCTCGGCATCACACCAAACCACTGTCTGCAAACTTGAGCGATCAGCAAGAGTAGTAGGATGACAGCACCAATCCCCCCTTTCACCTTTATTCTCAAATGACCATAAACCCCCAGATCTCGCCTTCAACTAAGAAACTAAGAAAAAGGGAATTTAATATCCAAAAGACTGACTAAACAGGTAAGTCTTAAGCCTTGACTTAAAAGCAGAGATTGTTTCTGAGCTCTGAACACTAGTAAAAGGTTTATTCCACAGTTGTGGTGCTTTATGAGCAAAAGCTCTTCCCCCCACGGTAACGTTCTTTATTCTAGGTATTACTAAAAGATCTGCGTCTTGCGATCGAAGCGTACGCTTCGGATTGTAGTTGCAAATGAGGTCACTCACATACTGCGGTGCAAGACCATTTAGAGCTTTATAGGTCAAGAGGAGTATTTTATAGTCGACACGAAATTTAACTGGTAGCCAGTGGAGTGAGGATAGAATTGGGGTGATATGATCATATTTTTTAGTTTTAGTGAGGACTCTGGCTGCTGCATTCTGAACTAGCCGGAGTTTATTTAACAACCTATTTGGACAACCGGAGAATAAGACATTACAGTAATCGAGTCTTGAGGTAATACTTATTTCTCTCAATAAAATGCAAATCAATGTATAACTTTTATGCAGTGTGTTTTTTCTGTATTTTTGGTTGATGTTCTGTCTCTCTTCTTTAAAATAAAACAACCATAAAAATTAGAGACTTTTCATTTCTTTGTAAGTGGGCAAACTCACAAAATTAACAGGGGATCAAATAATTATTTCCCCCACTGTAGCTGTAGTATTATTTACAATTTAGTCAGTATGACAGTCACCAAAAGTGGTTGTGTGTACATATTAAAACAATCCGGCAACCAAATTCTACAATTACAACTGGCTTTTTCTGCAACATATATTTACATTGTTCATTGGTTCAGTTCTTAATTAGTGGTTCAAACCACCAATTCCACATATAATTAAAACTCAAAAAGAGTGTCCCCCTTATGTCACTAGGCCAGCTCAAGGCTTAAACAGAAACAGAGAAGAGCATATAGATCTAAAATTTGCTGACCTGAAGATGATAATCTACTATTTGTCCATGGTAATCGTGTCTTTTCTGCCTTCTAAATGAATAAATATTTATCACAAAATATGATGCTAAAGAGCTCCTAGATGTGTACATAACAACATCCAACACCACTCTCAATTAACTACAGTTCATACATTTTATTCAGTATGTAGTGTGATATTAAAGATTAGCCTTATTCAGTGGAAGGAATAAAAAGTCTCCATTGGGGTTAATGGCATTACAAGTATTAGAGTACTATACCAGTGTTATAATAAAAAATTAAATTTCCTTTTTAAGTCTCCCACTGCAGCACGGAGGTGCAGTGGTTATCACTGCTGCCACACCACAAGAAGGTCCTAAGTTTGATCCCTGAGTGAGCCGTAGGGACTTTCTGTCTGGAGTATGCATACTCTCCCCGTGTTCCCGTGGGTTTCCTCTGGGGGCTCCAGTTCCCTCCCGCAGTCCAAAAGCATGCTATATAGGTTAATCGGCAAATCTAAATTGGCCAAGTAAGTTCTGGCTGTGAGTGTGATTGTTTAAGTGTGTGTGCCCTGCGGTGCGTTAGTGCCAGCCCACCTTGCGCCCATAGTTCCTGGGATAGGCTGTGGTCCCCCCACGACCCCAGCTGGGATTAAGGGGAATGAACGAAGTCTCCCATTTTAAACACCCAGATTTTGGACTGGTGTTTTTCTATCTTCCTCATATCTAACATCACATGTATGTTTTCCTGTGACAAGTGTGTTTGGATTGAGTAGGAAGGAAATTCTGTTTATATAAGGCAGTGATATAACTTCCTGTTTTAGTGGCAGCTGCATGACCTCAGTCAGCAGTATGGGAGCTCTTTGGAGTTCTCAAAGTTTCCAGATTTTCATTCGCCATGTCTATAAATGCACATAGAGTGAGACATCAAAGTCCTGTAGGGGGGTCAAGAAGTCAACAGGATGCACCAAAATTAGTTGCTGTAACTATAAATGTAAAAAGTAATAGCATTTATATTCCAGGGCTGAGGAAGCTCAGAAAACAAACCAAACTATTATTAAACCATTGTTACAAAAAAAAATTGGGAGTAAATGTAAAGTGTGAGAACAATTAAGGTATAGGCTTATAATTATAAAACAAAAGTCATGTAGTCATTAACAGGCCTTTTTCCTTTGAAATACACTTTCATTTTGAGGTCTCTGCACTTAGGAGTTCCAACTCATTTTATGAGTTTTTATTACTTATTTATATTGCAAAAGCAGAGTAATGGTTTAATGTGCAGTTGAGTCGATGGTTTTATCTCTTTGTCCCTGACCTGTTATAGCAGCTGTGCCAGGACATGGTAGGCAGTATTACAAAAAAGATTGGCAGTACAATGTACAACTACCAACCTTTCCAGCCATCCTGCTTTTGCTAGTTCTCCTTCTTATGTGACTTACATTCTGTTAATTTATTATTGACATTATTAGTCTACCACTAGGCCATCAGATAATGGTACATCTTAATTAACAAAATATAGAGAAAATAGATATTCTTGTACAGAGACACTAATATTCTAAACAGTAACTGTACAAGTTGGAGGTAGGGGTGTAACAATACTTCAAACCACATAGGTACAGAAGTCGATACACAACAGATTCAATGACCACCGAGCCCATAGCATCAGTCCAAAATGAAAACATTGCAGTGACATGTCCTCGCTAATTAAAGAATTATGTTCAGTTCATGGCAGATCCTCAGAGCTTTTACCCTTTTATCACAGTTAATATCATGATTGACCAGATTGAAATTAAGCGTTTATACCAAACAATGAGGGGTTAAAATCCAGCTTAGGTTTTATACAACCAACACCTTCATTATTGCTGTTGTTCATTGTGGTGGTGGTGACCTAATTGTTGGATACTCACCTAAAGACCAAATCCAGCCTTATCCCACCCCAAGTATAAAGCCCCTAAAGAGCAAGGTTTCAGACTTCAGAGGCCACCAAGAATGAAACTTAAGGAGGCAAAACCATAAAGGATGATGTTATAGCCAGAACTTATTCTGACTATGTAATTATTCTGGTTGTGGTTTGTTGCTGATGTATTGGAGGATATTATAAACAGGACTTCTAACAGCAAATATTTTACAAAACAAAATTTGCAGAAACACTTCAGTATAAATTAGGCAATTATTAAGAAATAACATATCAAGACAGTTCCTTACAGGAAATGAGCAAATTTAGTTGATATAATTGGAGTTAAACTGATCATGTAATAACTTTAATTCTTAGATATTGCCGATCAGATACACAAATGCATGAAGGAATATTAAAGATAAACATGGAGTGAACAGCATGTGAGGGTGCCTGGAGACCCTGAGATTCAGGAGCTCATGATGCACTAAGAAATTATTCTCAGTGCAATGGTAGCAAAGTCAAAAGAATTTGCAAAAACCTTGACACAAGCCATTAGGCTCTAAATCACGAATTAATCAATTACTTCTTTAATAAACTGAAGCAATAATTCTTTAGTTGAGTAAACCTCTCATTTTTATGTGTCTGTGGTTTTCACACAAACAGGGTCCCTTTGTCATAGTGCCTGGAGAAGAAAGCTTCCATTATGAGTTCATCAATCTGCTATGTGCGCCAGAAGCCAGAGCTTTGACCAGGTCACACACACCCCCCACCCCCCATTTCCTAATTTAGAAACATTTTACATCAATATAATCTCATTGTATCTCTAACTTTTCCAAACCTTCCAACAGATGATTTAAAAAAAAAAAACCTTGTATTGTTGTATTGTTCAGTTTGAAAGAAAATTATCTTTTGGATTTATTGAATTGCAGTTTTAATTAAAAGTGCTCCAGCATTTAAACAGTGCATAATAGTACAGAAGTAAAAAAACAAAAACAAAACACTGATAATAGCTTCTGCATAATTTTGGAATGCATAAAAATATACAATATAAAATCAAGTGTTTATACATTATCCATACAGTTAATTATCAGGTTCTTGAAGTTTCAATTACTTTAATAAAAATTACTTAGTTCTCCTTTCTATCTCTGTCATTTTATATAGACTGGCTACATCTAGCTAATTGCAGTTATCACATTAATAAATGCTTATTTTGGATTTTTACTCTTCTGTTGTCATTTTGACAAGGTTTTCTTTGTCAATCTTAAACAGTCTCCAGCCCTCCTCATGTGAGAGATCGCAGGCTCCACGTCGCTTGTAGAACTCAATGGATGGTTTGTTCCACTCGCCCACTATGAAATGCATACTGCTGCAGTTCATCTTTATTGCCGTCTTGAGGAGGAAAGGAGAAAAGATGCAAGGTTTGAAAAAACATCTCAGGGCCAAATCAACTTTGTCACCATAGAATATTTTTGCATTTGGTGTGGTAAGCGGGTGAGCGTTGTTTTTGTGCAGACTGTGCTAAACAGATCCACACAGACTGTGGTAGAGCGAGCCATTAGAAGCACAGCCGTCAAATATTAACTCATATTTCACTTACAGCTCTGGGCCATAAATGTAGGCACTAAGGTGGAAAAATGTCCTGATATGCAGATTACTGCTAACGCCATAAACATGTCTCTTTTGGTGTGACACAATGACAGGTTTAGTAGATGCAGATACTAACATGGCTGAGGTTCTTCAGCATCTCCGACCCGATTCCTAAGCCTAAATGGGAAAAAGAGTTTGAGTATAGCTTGCTTTAACATATAAGTAAATAATCTTCACCCAGTTGTTCATCTCCACCTTTGGAGGATGTCCTTCAAGCAAACAAATCTTAATAATTGAATAGTAATTGTTGGAATGTGTATTTGAGTAGATATAAATGCAGTTGACTAATAGATTATATCCTACAATATGATGACTAGAAAAGCCATCAGCCCTATAAACAAACCATCATCTCATACCTCTGAACTCCTTCATGACGAAGATGTCTTCCAGGTAGAGCAACTTCCCAATCCTGGGATCATAGGTGAAGTAGTATATGGCAAAGCCAATCACTGTGTGGCCTGGTGGGAAAGTTAAAATTACTGTCAAAAAGGACAAAACCTAAAAGTAGTCAAATAATTAGTTGTGTGTTGTGGATGCAGCCATTGTGATTTAGAACATTCAGAAAGAAAGTTGGTGTTCAGTATAGAATTGTTGCACCATACAGCCACCATACATGACCTTTTTGCCACTGAAACGTTTGCGTGCTGTGGAAGCTATGTTTTATTTTTGTTAGTTTGTGTGGTGTACCGTTGATGGAATCTCATGTACTGTGGGCCTTACCTGTACATTAATGTGTATGTTACACTACTGTAACAGATCTTTCAGTTACCTCCCCGCCCACCCATGTACACCAAACGGGAAGTGTACACGGCGAAGCAAGAGACTGTAGCCTGAAGACACAAATTACAGAGTGGGGTTTCATATTTATTTGGCACATGAAGCAACACAAGCTTTTAAAAACTACCTAAATGCACTTAATATGCACCTCAAATATTCAAAGATGTAATGTGTTTTGTGTAATTACACACAGGACTTTTTGGTTATGTTAAGTGTATGCTTGCTGGCCATTTATATGCAATTTTGTTAGTATTTCCCCCTAGAAAGATATTATTAGGATTTCGGAAATCAACTGATATAAGACATTGGTGTATAATACTTGAATGATCTCTGTTACTGTATTTAAGTATTATTTCAAGTATTTCTCACAATTATTAACATTACTAAGACCAACAGAATATTCTGAATACTTAAGTATGTTTTTACTCTAGTAGTATTCTAACGAGTGACTTTTAACTTCTACTGAAGTAGTTTTTCTTTTCTTTTTTTTTTGGTGCTATAAGGTCTATAGTTAAAAGTGGCTTCTAAACCTTCAGTTACATCGTTTTTCTGCAGTGATAGGTCTTTGATTTCTGATGTTTCTTGCGCTTAAAACAGTTTGTTGGTAACTATTTGTCAACATTAGTCATATAGCGAGTTTTTCTTAAACCTGATTTACATTTACTACCTGGAAACTGGAAAATGGCACAAAAACGACATGCCATAAACGCTGGAGATTAGATGTGCTCGTACGAATTTGTATTTCACCTTTATATTTTTTCCCTTATTATCCAGTATTTCATTCATCTCGAGAAAACATGGCGTCGTGATACCGCGGTCGCCGCAGACGTTTAATTCTGTTCCACGTCTACTAGATTGGTTTTATTTGCTTTAATTTGTTCGTTTTTATGTGCTCATTATATATGTTGTATATCGACCAAAATGATTTCTCTTCTGTAAAGCAGAACTGTCTATATTACTTTGAACAATTAAAAATGTCAACGGAATGGTACCGCTTGCGCTCTGCTGTTCTTCCTCTACTTCCGCTACGATGCAGTGGTAGTACGGGCGCTCCCCAAAACCGTCTTCCAACAAATCTACAACCATAAAAGAAACAAGCTAATAGTTAAACATAACTGACAACATAGTTAACACAAACATAAAATAGTTTAAAGCGATTTACAGTGATCAGTCAGTTATGCAGCGTTGCTCACCTTTTTCAGTTATCAGAACTTGTTCTTCCATCTCCTCATATTTAGCAAGTTCCTGTGAAAATACCAAAATAATAATAATAATAACGGATTAAAAGAAATGGTGACATTCAATATAACAGAAAAACAAGAAATATGAATATTAAATGGTGGCACTTAATTTTATACATTTTTAACAACCACATCTCAAACATTTTCCTGCAGCCACAATACTTGTACATGATTAAAATGTACATGCAACTTTTAATTCTCGACGTAAATTGATAATTGAAATAAACAACCACAACCTGCAACTACTATATGCATGATTAAAATGTGCCCGCACCAGATTTTTTTTTTTTTTAAATATCGACACACATTAATAATTAAAATGTTATTTTGTTAACATGTACATTTACCTGTTTACCTTTGTTAACATGTTTACAATTTTAAAATCTAATCACAAAGTTTGTTTACCTTTATGAGTCGCAGTATGTCCGTCACGTCTGTGGGTTCAGCTTTCCGTAATATGAACTTAGCCATTTTCTCTCTTTTGGTTCCTTGCCTTTACTTACGACACCTGCGTTAGCGAAGAGAAGAAAACCCGCTTAAAAGCCGTTGGTGCGCGGCTCTACCGGGGACGTCCGAGTGGCGCGATCTCTATGTATCGCCGCGGAGGGGCGGAGTTTCCCCGCTTCGAGTTTATTTAAGCGACTGTTATGCTTGTTGATGTAATAAATAATACGTCATGAACATGGGTATTGTTACGCTTTCTATATGACCATTTATTACATCAACGCCCCTTGACTTTATATCTATTTAAATACAAATATGTTCTATTTTGTCTGATCAGATGAAAAGTCTGTCATATAGCTACCGGATGAAGTATCTTATTCTCTCGGGGATGTATTATGTATAGCATCAAGTGTCGAATGAACAACTCAGTAAAACAACTCTGAACAGCCATACCTGATATACTGTCTTTCTCTCTGGGTGGCCTTTTTGGTTGCAAAGCAGTAACATTTTTTTGAGACACAAAACTAGAGACGAGTATTAAGTTATTAAAGTATTACCCCTGTGTGTTTCGTTTTTGATGAAGTGCCTTATTGTCGCGCAATCAGTTCATATGGCGTCATCCATTAAAGATTTAGAAATTATACGTAAAACCCTTTACATTTGGCCACAAACCACTCTTTTGTGAGCACATCTAATACACACAACACAAAAGTGTAAACAACATTTCAACAATTCTGGTCAAAACGATGGTTTGATTTTTACATTTCACACTGGAACTTTTAGCAAACTACATCTTGTTTTTTTTTTTGTTTTGTTTTAACTGTATGTATACCCACAACCTTTATAATCGAAAATGAAAATGAGTTTTAGAATTCTGTACAATTATCAAAAATAGGAAATTTTATGTTTGGTTATGAACATTTTTATCTTCATCCCTTTAAATACTCAATACTTTTTTTTTAAACTTTTGTTTAAATCAAAGTGAAAATAATATTTAATTTGTGAAATTCCTTGTTTGGTTTTGTGAAGTGGTTAGAACCTGCTATTATAAACTTATGATATAGAAATTAGCTTCTAGATCAAATACTTGATACCCATCCATTTGATTACTTCAGAATAATACCAGCTGTTTCACCATGGTTGGGAAGTGCTTTTAAATGACTTCCAACATAAAGTCGTAGAGGAGTAAAAGGTAAAGGATTTTAAAGTACTTTTGCATACTGTCTAGAGTATCATTAAAAATGGAGAGAATATTGGCACCAGAAACATGACGCGTAGATTGGGCTGTCCATGCAAACTAGATGACCAAACAGAGAAAGCATGGATCATAGAAGCTACTAAGAGACCTATGGGCACATGTGAAGGATTGTATGTTTGGCTTTTGCATGGAACAAAAATAAGCTTTTACATAACGGGGTCAACTGTATCTGTCGTAGAGAAGCATTCGGCATTTCACATCATATGATCCAAAAAAGACACTATTTGGTGCCAAAATGATTGAGAATTGCATAATGGTTAAATAAGAGGAGCTAGTCATTTTGGAGGGTGCAAAAACAGCAATTAATTACACATTTTAGGTTGCATGAGAAACGGCAAGTTGCATTTAGACTTTTTTTTCCCATAACAGTTTTTTTCTTCTCAGTTGTGGGTAACAACACACCCCTCTATCAGCACAAAGTTTCCAGCTTTACACTTTTCACCCCTAAAATAGCCTCATATGGACAATGACCTTCGCTGCAAAACAGGTGTACAAACATGTCGGGGAGGGGGTTAAAACAAAAGTAAATAGTATATCACGACAAAGTTTTTCCTCCAAATTTTATTCTATTCTGGTTATATAAAGCATCGCCAACATAAGAGCAAAACGGAAAAGCCTTTCTGGTGACAGATTAAGTGCATTGTGGTGCACAAATTTGCTAACGTTTTGCGTACATTGTTGAAATGGTAAAACCTGCCACTCAAAATGAAAAGAAAGTAATGACAGCAAATCAAACAAGAAATGAAAATGGGCAAAGCACATCAGGAAAGTCACCTAATGCCAAAGCATTGGTGTCACAGCGCCTTCTAGTGTTTAGATTCAAGATTTCTTTATTCTTTCTGCAACTGAGTTTGCAGTGGTTTTTGGCTGAAAACTGAACAAAATCTTTTTAAATCACAAGGAATTTTGACCAAACACGAGTTTTTATCAAAACCCTGTTTATTCTGTGCTGCCAACCCACAAAATGTCACAGTGAGGAAAACAGGAAACGTGAAACATCAGTTCAGCTTATCAAAGTACTTCAGTTTTCCAGATGGATCGGGAATGATCTGGAGGATGAGATTGGAATGAAGAGACATGGTTAGAAAAATGTTATAGTTCAAACACAAATATATGAAATTGCTCACACACGTGTATGCACAGATTCACAAGACCAACACATTAGTTTGACAGACTCACCGTGTCACTGCCAGGTTTCCAGCCAGCAGGACAAACTGCACAGAAATAATTTTTTAAGTGGGGTAAGACATTAGAGGAATATGTCTATGTGTGTATGTGTGCACGTGTGTCCTACCTTCCCCATGTTTGTCTGTGTACTGGAAGGCCTGTACCAATCTAAGAGTCTCGTCTACGGAGCGGCCTACAGGCAGGTCGTTCATAGTGATCTGACGAAGTGTGCCTTTATCGTCAATTATGAATAGACCCCTTAAAAACAATTTTAAAAAACTGGTAAGGTTGCTTACACAGACAAATGCAATGTAGAACAGAGCACAGATTGGCTGCATTTCCTTTCAGGTTAGCTTGATCTGCAGCTTTGTTTAAGTATATTTAGCCAGCACATGGTTAGTCATTATGTTCGTAAAACGATCATGTGAAATGCACCAGTTTGGGAATGTGAAGGTTGTTTATGACACTCTTTTTTTTATTGATTCACTCAGACTCTTCCACTCACTCCCCCAACTCCTTCACTCACCTCATCTCTCTCCCTTGCTCACTCACCCCGACTCTTTCACTCGCTCACTAATTAACTCACCCCTGACACTTTCATTCGCTCACTCGCTGACTCACCCCTCACTCATTTAATCACCCAGGCTTCACTCATTCAATCACCCAGACACTTTTATTTGGACTTTACTCACTCTCAGACTGGCATTCACTCACAATCTCTCTGACCAATTCACTTACTCTCACAGACTTTCACTTACACCAACTCCCTTACACTCTCACCATACCTCTCACTCTTTCGCACACTCAGACCGGCTTCAAGAGCTTTTCATGAACTTACTTTGCAGCTTCAACACACTCGTCTGAGGGCTGACACTGACACTACTACATCACTCATTAATTTCATTTATTTCTGATACATCCTTATGGGTGTATAATGTGTATGTGTGCATATTCACCTAAGTGTGTGTCCTTGATCCTCCAGAAAAACACCGTAATCCTTGGCAATCTGGTGTGTGAGATCAGACAAGAGGGGGATTTTCATTGGTCCAAGGCCTCCTTGTTTTCTTGGGGTGTTAATCCTAAGAGCCAGAAAATACACAAGTATAACATATGATCACATAAAAAAATAAAATACAGGAACAATCAAATTATAAATGCAATCCTCTGATTCTAAAGGAATCCAATAATGCTAATAATGCCTGTTTCTTCTAGTGCTGTATGCAAAGCAAATCTAAATGTGCTAGCAGAAATAAGTAACCATAACTTATTTGTAACAAGAAAAATGCTTCATACGTTAGGTACTATGCCTTAACAGCTCTAATAATCAGGTTTTTGTCTTGCATGTCAATAGCAGAGGTACACAAACACAAGAAACTCCAGGAGGAAGTGGGGTGTGACCTGTGCTACAAGTAAAAAAAAACAAAACACCCTCACCAGGCCAGGTGGGTGAACTGCGAGTCGACAGAACAGGCAACCACATCTGCGTTGATGGCATGGAACTCGTGCACTCGGTCGCTGAATGCAATAATCTCCGTGGGGCATACGAATGTGCTGTGAAAGGACACATTGTACATTCTTTTTAAATCCCATCACAGGGATGTACACCACAGGGTAAAACACTTAGAATTAGACGTTGAAACTTACAGGACTTCTAAGACCAATAAATTACAGATAATTGCAAGATTTAAAAATCCTTCTTTATCATTTTAATAAAATATTTTATCTCCAAAACTACAAAACATAAACAAAGATTTTCTCTATGGGACATGCGTAGTTATATAATTGCACTCACAATGCACTTTAAAGATAAAGCTGCTTTATTTTCCTAAATAGTGCTCTCTGGTGGGCTAACACAACGACACAGTACATGTCATGGTTCAAAGCTCCATCTATAACTTTTCATTTATTTTTAACTGTCATTTATCACCATTAAAACACCAATATTAGTTTATTCACAATTACCTCACTAATTTACCAGTCTGGCTCTTTTCAAGGGTTGCTTTTAAAAGCAAATTTTTGGGTGGATTTTGGAAACCTTTTATTTAACTCAAAGCCCTATTTATGTACCAATGACTTTCAAGGTCGCGCTTGTCAATGTAGACACAAGCTGTTTTACTGATTTAAGCAAGTCTATATAACAGCAAGAGAAAACAATTAAAACCAAGATTGGGTTTATACTCGAGTCTGTCCTGTTCAGAATGGTCCTGAGGGCACTTGTAGATCAACCCTTAGGTTTAGGTTAACTTTAAAGTTCAGACAACTTTATATATCAAAGTTTCAAGTCATACTCACAAGTCAAGGGGATAGAAGAAGAAAACCAAGTATTTGCCCTTATAGTCTGACAGTTTGAGCTCCTTAAACTCTGCATTAATGACGGCGGTTCCTTCCCAGTGTGGTGCAGGTTTAGAAACTGTGACACAAACACAGAAAAAGAGATACACCTCACATAAAAACTCTCAGGCAAAATTGGAAGTGTCCTAAAGGTAGTCGCCTACAGATCAATGAGGTTGTAGGTTCAAATCTCTATCCTAGCTCTAGAACTACCACCCTTAACCCCAAGTTGCTCTGTTACTGTAATTAGTGAATAGAAGTCTCTCTGGAAGTGTCTGCTAAATGCTATAAAGGCTAAATATCAAGTTCCTAAAGTTTCATAAACATTTGAGCATTTATCATGATATAATTATAATGTAAAATTTACCAAATTAAAGGAGCATTACGCTGCAGTTACTAATGCTATGCTAACAGCTGCAACTTTAAGACTCCAAATCATGACGTGGAGGAAATCGAGTGGGTTTTATAGACTGCCATGAAAACGAGCCTTAATCTGCAGATTTGCTCTGCAGAAATATCCTTAAAACACAGCAAGAGGGGATAATATCCATTTTAAGCATATTCAAACCAATTAAGCCTAACTAAATTTGGCACACTAAAATAAATGGCTTTCACTTTGCTACAGGCTACACTTACTATTCAGCTCTACGCTAATTATTAGCATAGCCATATTAGCACGAATGCCTCTGACAGCTGCTTCATAGCCAAAGTGAAACTGAACAAAGTGAACTGAACCCATTTCTCATACAAAAGCAACCGTAACGACGTTTTCAGACAAAAATCCCAAATGATGCGTGATAATTTGGCCAACGGTTACAAAGTTATACGTATTTTATTGTTACAAAAAATATGAGCAATCGGAACAAAAATTGTGTGAATTTATACACAGGTGGGCGAGAAATAAATGAGAAAGTGCTGCATATTTACTTTTGGCCTTGCTCAGGTGCAGGGAATGGTCTGAAACGGGGACGCGGAAAGCCTCTCCGGGATAAACGTGTCCTCCCGCGTAGTTGTAACATTCCTGCTCCTTTTTACCCTCCGCGGTTTCCGCGCCACTAAACTCCAGCAGCGTGCACACCACAAGCAGCACACACAACACCAGCGTTTTGGTCATTGGATTGCAGCGCAGAACGTCCATTGTAGTGCCAAGGTCCCTGCACGTCGTTGTCTAGCTGCCTGAGTTTTGGTTCTATCCGTGGAAAGGAGGTACCAGGACTGAGCGCAAGCGCCGATCTGTAACACGCATGGATAGATGAAAAGTGTGTTATGTAAACGGCGTATTAGCGCCAAACGAAGAAGGTAAAGTTGGGCTAATTTGTCTCTACTGGCCCCTAGTGCACGTTGCAATAACGTCATCAAAAGATAAAACGCAAAAATATTATGCACTGAACTGAATGCTGCAAGAATACATTTCCAAAGACAAAATAAAACACAGTTCGCAGATATGCGATGCGGTTATGTGGCAACTTTCCAATGCCCCTCACAAAGGATGCTTTTTATATCCAAAATGAAAGCATATTAAAATTAAATATTTAAATTAAAGAAATAAGCAGTGTTTTGTATATATGTCTGTTAGTAATTGCAGCGTGTATTGAGTAATACATTTCTTGTTACGTGTCTTACAGGCCCGCTTACGTGCAATCCGAGCCCTGTGCTGTTCGCAAGTGTGTGTGATTTGCGACGCGGCCTCCGTGTGTACGGGGTGATTTGGGACGTGGCCTGTGTGTGAGTGCGATTTGGGACGCGGTCTGTGTGTGCTGAGTTCTAGTAGCATGCAGAAGATGCTGACCATTATTTCCAACGTTCTGAGGGGTTCTGCCGCCAAGAATGTATGTATCAGTTCTGTATTTTTGACCTTCCGATATGTGAACGAATGAATTATAATTAGTAACGACAAAACGCTGCCGAGCTTTCGTACCGGTCTGGCGCTGTCGCGACGTTGACCTTGCGAGTGATCACGGCCTATATGTAAAATATGTATTTAGAAAAAAAAATACCCAATTTAAGTTGCTATATTAACTTCTGTTGATTAACAACGTATTAAACTCAATCTTAAACATATTCACTGTGGATTCAATCTCGTCCTATTCTGTTCGAGATGGCTGTCAAAGCCAAGGATCATGCTAACGCTAGTTAGCCGCACCGCTAAGGTTAGGTAGCCGCTAAGTTAGCAGCTCACCCAACACTGAAAGAAACCGAATCAAGCTAAGCTTACTTCAACTCCCTATTAGTTGAAAAGAAGAATTCGTGCCAAACACATGCGTTTATGAGAGTTGAAGCTAAAGCCAGGAAATGTTTTCTCATGAGTGAGCTTTGATGATATTTAGATGAAGGTGACCTCAGAGATGCCCGACAAGTCCAGGCAGGTACTGTTGTGAAGAAGCCAAATTAACACAGAAATATAAGATGACTAAGAGTTTAGATTCCGTTCACTAAGTGCAGGGGCTATGAAGAGACACCACCCAAAACTGATAATGTAGCTTGCCCCACTGCCTTTCTTTTCTTAATTTTGGAGGAATGTTTGATTGATGATTCTGGTCATAGACATGTGTCATTGGTAATATTATCTTTTTGGCAAAATATTCTATTAAAGTCTGTCTAGAAAATATGTAAATATCTTGCTTGTAAATCACATACTCAGAGATAAAGGAGCACTCCAGCCAAAGTTGCTAAGGATTGATGATGATGATGATGATGAAATCCGATCACACCACTTGCCCTCAGGATTTTTTTTTTTTTTTTTTTTACAGTAGATGGTACACACAGCCCTTTCATTTTTAAATAAAGGGCTGGCAAAACATTTTACATACGGGTTTTTTTGCACTGCAAAGTTATGTAAATATTGGCTGGCAAATGAAATGATTTTTTGTGTCATAATGTAAGTCTAGTTAATATTACTAGTTATGACATAATTATGCTGGATAATTAATATATAGAAAATAATCTTCCTGTCATATATCAGGTGTATTTTCGCTGTTTGTTGTGCAATAATATTTGCATACCACATAAATGAAATCTGACTTGCTTTCATGTGGTTTATTGACCAAATGAAAACATTTTATTATTAAATCAGATGATTACTGATTTATGCAGTGACCTTTATTATTTTAGAAATGGTTGAGAACCACCGCCTTCTGACAGTAATTTGGAATTGCTTTCTGAAGTGACTTTATGCCGACTGTCCCCATTAGTTATAATGTACTATGTGTCTAATTAGCATATTTAATCTCTAAGCGATCATAACCATACGATTGGTATTGGTGCCTGGATTCTCTATTTGATATTGATATTGAATCAGTAGTTATAACAGATTGTCAGCCACTGTTTATTAGCGCTGGAATTTTGGATTCCTTTACAGATAATTATATACCCCTTTCTCTCTCTCCCTCTCCTCCTCTCTTTCGTGTGCTGTCTGTTAGGGAGCTGAACTGGTTTCTGAGGTAAGAGATAAAAGTGCAGCAGGTTTGGGGTTCAGTCGTCGTTTTAATTTCATGCAACCCTCCAACATGATGATTACTTTTAGTCCAGCTCTTTTTTCCTGTCTTCATAAATCAAAGTAAATTCAGTTAATTTTTCTGTGTGATGACTAGACTTCATAAGCTCTGATTTTGTCTTGTTTTTTTTGGTCTTCATAATACATTTTCAACGTAAAACTACATCCATGCATGCCCTTGCACTACTGCTGACCAGAGCTATTTTAGGTTCTTACACGCGCACACACACAGACACGCATTATGTATGCATCACTGATGTTATTACTTGGAAAGTACCTGTTGTTTTCTGGTAATTTTGGAGTACAGTAGGTTATTCGGCCTGACAGTTGGGCTGGGTTTCTTCTTTGGAACAAGGATAAAATTCTCTTCTGATGAAGTAAATGGGTTGATGACCTTTTAATATTTACCTTGAAGCAGTCAGGAGAGGGAATATGATTTGTAGAACTGTTTAATCTTGATGTTGAAACGGTGCAGCTAAATATATTTCACTTGATAAAATGCTGGACAGTTGCTTTTTTGGGAGTTGAGTTATCAATTTTTTTTCCCCTGTTCCTTTTTTTGCAGTGGGTGCTGGCCAGCCCTAGGGTTGGACAGTGTGGCGTAGGGTATATCATGGGAGAAAGTCAAATACTTACTGCTTACAATTTGCCTTTTCTAAAGAAATTATTCAGCTACACCACATCGGCCCAACCCTAGCTGACCAAATTTCGAACTTTGGCTTGCGTTACTGTTCCTGAGATCTCTCTGCTTGGCTCTTTTCTTTGCAGTTGTCTGTGCGTAGGGCCGTCCTGCAGCTCCTGGCCGTTCAGGGCGAGTTCGCAGACATGACCTCGCCCCCTGAACCTGTAAAACACCTAGACACCCCTCTCAGGCCCAGCACTGCCTCTCGCTGTGCCCAAATGTCCCCAAGTAGGTCCGGGCTTTCATCACATGTGGTGGCAGGGCGCGAAGACACTAGGGGTATAAGTCATAAGTTTCATCACAATGTGATATTATATCGATTTAGTGGACATCAATTCATTGTCAGCTGATATCACAAAGTCTGCTGTGATTTCGATTTGATTTAATTCAGGAGCCAGTGATCTATAAGAGAGAATTCAGATTTCATGCAGTTACTTGCATTCCTATTAAATCACATTACTATGACAATTTATTCCTGATCACAACCAGCCATTTAAATGAAAACAGTCTTTTCTAGTAATAAAATTAGACCTCCTGTTCAGTATGAACTGATGTTACTAAATGCATGATGTCTGATCAGTGTTTTCGTTTTGGATTGATAGTGTGCTCGTTGAGCATTGAATCAATGTATTTATGAAGATTGATGTATCGTTACATCCTTAATTATACCTTGAGGACCCTGGTGCAAAATCCATTACAGTTTATTTGTAAAACAATTCCATTGCAGACGCACAAACAACCTCAAGAGGCTCTACAGACACCACATTCCAACCTGCAGCAAACCAGACAGAGACTTTGACGTCAGACGGGCCTGTCGCAGAGATCACTGCTGATTGTAGGTCTGATGGAATGTCTGAAACGGTCATGACGGAGAAACTATTATTAGAACCTTCCAGACACGGCCCCATGTCTTCGTCCGAAATTTCTCTCTTGGAGAAAACACGTGTCTCAGAATCGGTAGCATCCAAAACTTCCACCCCAATCCGAAAACCGGTCGCTCTTTCCCAGGTGCTTGTTGGGCATGGTTACAATGCTGATATATCGCTCCCACAACATCCAGAGAGCCGGGAGGAGGAGGAGGTGGTGGAGGAGGCTGCCATACCAGAGCCACAGCTTGCTGTGAGTACTGGCAGCCTCTATTCTACCCTCTCTGGCATGCAATTTCTGCCCTGAAACTTGCCCTGTCGTCCTGCTTAACCCTGTGCTGGGACGTATGTTCAAAGATTGAAAGTCTTTGTAGTTGTAGTGGCAGGTGATAAAACAATGTAGATAATTTTTGAAAAAATTATTTTACGATGATGATAGGTGATGATGATATGGAAGTGATTTGGAAATTAAAAAAACAGAAGATACAAACCCCTGATGATTTGTTTTTTTTAAAAAAAAGGGTTATAGTGTAATACTCAGTGATGATAATTTAATTTAAGTCTTAATGAGCCTTTGGGCCCAGGGCTGGTCCCCGCCTCACGTTCTTAGTTCCGGGTTGGGCGCCAACACACTAGGTTCATGCGCCAATTTCGATTAACCAACCAACCTATAGCACGGAAATCCAGACTACCCACCCGGAGAAACCCATGTGAACACTTGGAGACCACGCAAACTCCACATGGATAGGCCCCACGGCCAACCCGGGGATTAAACCCAAGACCTTCTAACTCCAGCTACCAGCAGGAGACATAGCTAGGCAACACAGAAAAAATGCTGCTACATTTTCTTGCCACATGTGCAATTTTGTTATCATTATTTGACCATATCGCCCACCTCTGATTTGCTGTTGCTCCCATTTTTGCATGATTGAGTCTTTTTCATTTTTGCTTGTTCTGCCAAACCCAATCATGTCCCTCTTCACTTTCCTGCTGTGTTTTATGTGCTAACTAAGGAGCAGTCTCCCTGGAGCAGAAGGGGGTTAAAAGCCTTGCTCAGGGGCCCAACTGTGTTTTTTAGGCTCTTCCGGTGTTCAAACATCTGAGTGATTGTCATTGCGAACACAGCAAACACTGCAAAACAACGAAATGTGATTAGTTCGTTTGGTGGTTTTATTGTTGGGTCAGGTCATCTGATGGTGGTGATGGTGTTCAGTTGGGTCTTTGTGACGGATTGTGATCACTCGTATTGGTGTTCACTGCGCTTATATATTTTGTCTGGCATCATAGTGTATTTGACATTTTTTGGGGTGCGAAATTGTGTCTGGGTCTGTTGGTATGAATACTTGTCAGGGCAAAAACCAAATTTCATTTGAATTATAAGCAGATGGGTGCCAAAGACTGCGTACTACAGTAGTATGCAGTTCGGGATGCTGTTAAATCTGTGTTTGAAAAAATATGTGGCACAACAATCATGATTTTGTTGTTTTGTAAAATCACACAGCGTTGTTCAAAAGTTTCATGTCACATAAACCGTTATAGGGGTTCATCGTGTTATGCTACTTTTAATTTATTTATTTTGAAATAAATAAAAACTAAAAGAATCAATGGAAAAGTAAGACTTGGAATAAAAAAGACATGACAGTAGCAATGTGCAAAACGTTAAATGCCATCTTATGGCATGTAAGAAGGAGAATGTTCAGATATTAACATAGTTAAAGCAATATGAGAGAGGAGCTGTCAGGATGGCCTTGGGATGTGGCTCTTCCATCTCGGCTGACTTTCTGAGCTCTTTCCTGCTGCGAGAGGTCATTATGTCAGTGCTTGTGGTGGTGCAGGTGTGTGTGGGGGGAGGCCCACTAATGGTCCTTTTGCTTTGCTTTACAGGGCAGCAGAGTTGTGGTGTCGGCGAGAAACTATGCAGACTTCACCCAACAAGCCACTTTTGACATAAAGGTTGGTCCTGAACGTATTACACCTGAGAAAAATACCTTTACACCTAGAAAGCAATAAAAGCCTTTCAAGAAAGTTTCCTTTTTTTGTGTTTTAAACCTTAGCTAAACCTGAGTAAACCTACTCAAAAGTTGATTCAGTCTGATGTCTGATCAATGTTTTTATTTTACGTCGACTCTGTGGGCTGGTCGATAATTAAACCGATGTATTGTTACGCCCCTGATTTTTTTTAATGTCTCTTGTTGGCAGAAATGTGACGTGCACAAACTGGACGAGGCTCCGCCTACGCAGACGGTGCTTACGAGGGAGGAGGGGCTTCAGTATTACCGCACCATGCAGACCGTGAGACGTATGGAGCTGAAGGCTGACCAGCTGTACAAGCAGAAAATCATCCGAGGGTTCTGTCACCTCTATGACGGACAGGTTAGACAACACACACACACACAATATTTAAGGGAGTGATTATTTTGTCATTGTGAACACAGCATAGCACACGGTGCATCAAGGAGCAGTGGGCAGCTTTTGGCAGTGCCAGGGAGTAAAGCTTGGGGACGGTACCTTGCATAGCACACGGGCGCTTGTTAGCTGCCCACTGCTTCTTCACAGATGGGTTAAATGCAGAGGTCACATTTGGTTGTGGTGCACTGTGTGCTGTGCTGTGTTCACAATGACAAATGATCACTCACTTTCACTTTCATGTGCCTAAACTGCCTTACTTAAAAATCTTGCTGTTTAATGATTCGATGTGGAACACTTGTAAATATGGTTCCACGTGACAATCAGTCTTTGCACGTTTATCATATATTCTTCATACAACTGAATGTACTGAATCAAAGATCTCATACAGTGACTGTCCAGTACGATTACATGACACACACACACACTCACTCACTCTTAAAGTCTGTGTATTTCTGCGCTAACAGGAAGCTTGTGCCATTGGCATCGAGGCCGGCATCAACAGGACAGATCACCTGATCACAGCGTACCGCGCTCACGGATACACGCTCACACGAGGCGGCGCCGTCCGGGAGATTCTGGCCGAGCTCACAGGTAAGAAGACAGAAGACAAATTTGGATTCTCACAGCTGAAAAATTTAGCATAATTAAAAGAAGTGGAAATGTAGATGTAACCGATTTACAAGATCTTGGCCTAGCTGTTACAAAGTTGGCAAGCCAAAAACTCCAGCCTTCTAGTTAGGAGCAGAAATGCCGTCAGTTGTGGTTAATAAACAAGTAGGATTTATTTGATAGGATTTGCAGTAGTTTTTTACCAAGTTTACCTGTACAGAACACGGAAGAAGAAAAGTCATGATGTGTGAAATGGACTTGGATTAACAACCAACTGTACGACTGTACCTACACCAAGGACGTACAACAGTACAGTTTCATAGTATGAGAAGCACGATATGACTATATAGGTGCAGTATCTGGTGGGAGAGAAGAGTCAGTTGTGGTATCTGACCTTATCGATGAGGAAAAGCTGACCTTATGGCGTGAGGTTTTGTGTTTGATGGACCACAACCTTCTGCCAGAGTGAGTCTGAAATAGTTGGTGTCTAGAGTGATTGGGATCAACCACAATCCTTCTTACCCTCTTGAGGGCTCTGGACCCATACAGATCCTTTAGAGGTGAACTTCTCCTGAACATCCTCTGACATTTTGATGTCAATTAATACATTAATTCTTAGATTATGTTATCATTTTAATAATAATATTTCATTGCATATCTGGCAAAAATTCTCCTTCAGTAACACACTTAAGGTGAAATATAATGCTTCAGTTCTGACTAACATTTTGGCCTTAACTTAGGGCTTGGCAATTAATCAAAAGTGAATGATAACCGACCTTCACCTTTCTCTAATTCTGACCTCTGACAGGTCGTCGTGGGGGCATCGCTAAGGGAAAGGGAGGCTCTATGCACATGTACGCGAAACACTTCTACGGTGGGAACGGAATCGTAGGGGCACAGGTGGGTCTGCTATACATCAGTTTGAAACCCACGTCAGTACCTCACGTACAAACTCCCAGCACTTACAAGCATTTATCTCCATTTCCCAGGTTCCTCTGGGAGCAGGGGTCGCGCTGGCCTGCAAGTACCAGGGCAAGAACGAGCTGTGCGTGTGTCTTTACGGAGACGGAGCAGCCAATCAGGTGAGACTCTAATACTTTTAATGGGTCAAATGTGATTGCCCTGACCTGTTTCAGTGTTTAATTAGAGAGTGGTATTATTGACTTGATGTTGATGTATGTGTGTGTGTTCAGGGTCAGATCTTTGAGACGTACAACATGGCGTCTCTGTGGAAGCTGCCCTGCATCTTTATCTGTGAGAACAATAAGTACGGCATGGGCACGTCTGTGGAAAGAGCAGCAGCCAGCACCGACTACTACAAGAGAGGAGACTTCATCCCTGGACTGAGGGTAAGCGTTGTGTAGCAATACATCAGTTCAGTGATTGATGGGCCCATCGCATTGATAAAAAGGTGAAACACTGACCAGACATCATACATATTGTAACATTTACATTTTTAACAGACGCTCTTACATAGAGTGATGTACAACAGTGCTTTGTACTCCACGATTGTTCTTCAATTTGTAAAGCTAGACTTAAATCAGCTGTCATCCACGTGCCCGCCAGCTAAGTTACACACCTTAACAAATCCTGTTAGAGGAAAGTCCTAAGTTTTAACAAGAGTACATGATTACAAAACATACAATGAGTATGAGGGCTAGGTTTTCATAAATAGCGCATCGTGACACCAAGAAATAAAGCATAGAATTTAAAATTATTTTGCCGTTCTTTATGTATGTATAAATAGAATATATCTTTCTGTATTTTAATTTAGGTGGATGGTATGGATGTGCTTTGTGTGAGGGAGGCCACAAAGTTCGCTGCAGAGCATTGCCGATCTGGAAAGGTAAACACACACACACATACATTTCTCTACTTGCACAATCTCTACATAGTGGCTGCTATGTAAGTCTTTATTCCTGTGACCTTGTAGGGCCCAATTCTAATGGAGCTGCAGACTTACCGTTACCACGGCCACAGCATGAGCGATCCTGGCGTCAGGTGAGAATCACAATGGCAACATGTGCAAATTGTTTAATGTTTAATTAAGTAGTTTATGTTAAAATTTCCTAATTTTCACATTGTCTTTAATGAAGTCTGTCAGCCAAAACATGCTCGATGTCCTAAATCTGCTCAGCACTCTACAGCTGTGAAGTGTTTTTCTAAAATGTAATGCAAAGTTTAAGGACACTGAATTTGCATCGTGACAAAACAAAACACTATATTGAAGGTCACACACTCTTATTTATGCTGAGAGTGTGGCAGAAGGTTGTTGAGAGTGTCTAGTTGTGAGCTGATAACTCCCATATTTCTCTCTCTATTTTTTTAATTAAAATGCCACACAGACCATTATGATATAATGATGTTATAGCAGTAATAACTGAGATTGATTTTTAGGTCTAATTAGGGGTGTATTGATGTACTTTGATATGGATTCAGCGATCAACAATTTGTGTTGTGATCAAGACTTTAAACATTGTCTCGTCACGGCTTTTATTTACCGCAATAACAGGTTACTGTGGGCTGTAGCTCAGGAAGAAAAATGTCCAATAATCTTTTAGTGTGATATAAATGGAAGTCATTGTGTTAATTGTCTCATATCGGTTGCTGGCTCTTGAATTGAATCAAATCGATATCGACCTCGAACGATTGTCCATTGAATCAATATAGTATTGCATTGTGATGAATCTAACAGCCTGTTTTTCCCCAACACCCCGCTTGACACTCTGCTTTCATGTCCCCCTCCCGCTCAACCTCCCACCGTAGTGACAGTATGCAACCTGTGCCCTCCTGACCCTGCTGTTTTTCCGTAGCTACCGCACGCGCGAGGAGATCCAGGAAGTGCGCAGTAAGAGTGACCCCATCTCCATGTTGAAGGACCGCATGCTCAACAACAACATGGCCAGCGTGGAGGAGCTTAAGGTGGGCTTTAGCACAGGGCGTTTATCTTGAACTTAAACACTAGCTACACTTACAGGCTCTGAAATTATTCATTCAAATTGTTCAATCAGAGCAAAGTTGTTTCAGTGTCAGGAAATGTGTAAGTCTGATGTGAAATGTCTGTTCACATGTTTAGGAGTTGTAGCCCATTTTCCTGCTATTCTGCCTTTAAGCCACCACCACTCATTTTCATCCATATTCATAGAATCCATGCATCCATCCATCCATCATTCCAGTGAGGGCGCCTGTTGCATACTAGCTTTGGACTTCAAGATCAATCTTTTTTTTTTTTTAAACATTGCTGAGAATATTTAATCACACCCACTTCTGCTTCGGACTGACAAATCTTGTATCCCAAAATGTCATTTCATATCCCGATAATGATATACATCACAATATAGTATTTTTTCTGTAAATGCAGTGGAACTTCGGAAGGTGCTGCAATTTTCCTATATTTAACAGTAAAACACCATTTTTTACGCTGTTTTATTTGTTGTCACAAGTGCTTTTTACGGCGTTGTGGTGAGGTGCCTTTAAGGTGAATTTTGGCACCTTTGGCGTTCCGTGTTCCATGTTGCGAAAGTTCCACTGCACACTGAGATTCTAGGCACAAATATAATGCCATACTATTTTAAGTGTCGTGATTGGGGGCTAAATGGTGGTTTTGGACTTACAGCCTCTTGATCCAACAGGCATGTGTTTCCAGGGTTCAGCTTTTGATGTTTCTGTGTTTTTGGGTGTCTGTCTCTACAGGAGATTGACATCGAGGTTAGGAAAGAGATTGAAGACGCCGCCCAGTTCGCCACTACAGACCCTGAGCCACCTCTGGACGATTTGTGCAATCACATCTACTACAACGACTCGCCCATAGAAGTGCGCGGCACCAGCCCTTGGGTCAAGCTCAAGTCTGTCAGCTAAAACCTCTCCTGTCAACCCTCCCACCCCCTGTTTAACCTCCATCTAAAGCGATTCTTCTTGCCAAAATGCTGTTAAATGCTAACACCGAAGGAGTGCTTCCAATATTGGGCTCTTGCTAGACAAATCCCACAAGCTCTCATTTAAGGACAGCATATTTGGTTTGAAGAATTTCTTAGTACTGCTAGGATCATTGATTACTGTCCATATAGGGTGGTTGAAGGGTCAGGTTAAGACTTTTTTGTCACCCAGAGCTACCCCCTCACCTCCACATTGATGCACAAAGCCTGGTTTTAAACATCACTTCATATTTCTTTCTCTTTTTCGTGAATTAACGGTATAAATGATCCAGTAAGTAATGGTTTGTTGTTTTGCGTTCAGCAGTTTTCAGGAGCATGACATTTTCATGAGTTTCTCTTTCCTCTTACCTGCCTTGAGTCTCCACATTAATACGTCTCCACAACATTCTGCCTTTTCTCTAGTTTCTATACGCACATGTACGCATGTGTATATATGTACACACACACTCATACACACCCCTATGCCTCGACAGCATAAGGGATTAAGAGACCATCAACAAAGGGTGTTTTTAAAACACCTTACAGCTGTCTCTTTCACTGAAACCTTTTCCCTTCCTTTGAAAAAGTTAAGATAAAGGGATGTCTTTTTAATTCTGTTGCCAAACAAAGTGTGCCTACTATATGAAATGTTACTAGCAGCCACTAAGAAAAACACCATTTGGGCAGAATGAATACAGAAATAAAATCCATTTGAAACGCACAAAACCATGGGATATGGAGTAAAACTTTTAGGACTCTTTATCACCTTTTCTTTATGTGTTACTCTTTGGGGTTCAGGTTTACATTTTTTTCTTCCTTTACCTCTACTGAAATGTGCTTCTGCTCTTATGGCACATCTCAGTGTTAATAAAATCTGAGGAAAAAAATCTTAGGAGACGATTTCTCTGTTACGCTGGAAAGTGAAGAATTCATGGTGGCAGTGAAAGGGGTATTGGGGTTAGAGGTCATGTTGACATGGTAGAAGATCATGTGTTTATGGTATCTCTGTCATGGTCTGTATAATAATTAAAAGACCTTATGGGTGGAGTGTCTTTTTGTATTCTTTTACTGTTTACTTTTTTACTTAATTTACAATTCTCAACCTTCTCAGTGATAGAAACTGAACCATTGTGAAATAATAAAAGGTGTCTGTTCCCCAGACTGCCAGGAAGTGGCTTTGATTTTGGCTCCTTTGAGCTAAAACTGCTTGGATGTTCTCAGAACAAACAATAATCTCTAATTGAAACAGAATTTCTATTGGCCTTGAATTGCAAATCTGTGTGAATGTAAGTCTTGTTTGTACTTCACACAGTCCAAAGCTATCGTCATGCTTTTAGGACGTGGTACATGATGCGCTCAGTACATGATGTTTGCAAATGCAAATAAATCACCCAGGAAAAACTCCATCTGGGCTTATATGAAGTTCATTCAAAGGCCAGGTACAATCGGAAGTGAATCTGGACAGATTAATTAATCAAAGTTTGGTGACGCAGCTCTAGCAAGAAGAGCCAATAATGGGAAGGGTCCTTCATGGCAAACAAATATTTGTGTTAATTTGTACTCAAATCCTTAAAATTTGCTGATATACGAGTGAGTACGATCTCTGCATCTGCAGTGCCCCCTGAAGCCGCTTTTAATTCTCCACAGGATCTCATGCTGTGGATCACTGTCTCTCTGACCTTAATACACACCAAATTTCCAAGCCCAGAGTTCTGGGAAATGCATTAGACACAAACTGATTCCTTATATGCAGAAAAGGCAAACCGTATAGAATGTCTAAATCAGCTTTGGCATTAAGCCCTGAGTGTATCTCTCTGAGATTTATACTGACACAGATTGGAGTGACCTAGATTGTTCTTCACTTCGATCCCTCCCTTTTTTTCATTCACAGTGTGTCTTCTTTCTGTCTCGCTTACTGTACCCAAAGCTTTGCTTTACCTTATAAAAGCAGGGTCTTGATCCGCTGTAGCTTTTACCAACAATGATGAACTGCATTTCAGCGCGCGCGCGCGTGTGTGTGTGTGAGAGAGAGAGCGTTTGAAATGCCAAGTTTCTGTTTCTCTGACTACACTAATATGCCTTGGGGTTTTTAAACATTGAGCATGAGGCTATTAATAATGGATGATATTCATTAAAATCAAGAGCTGCAAAAAGGAAAATGCGTTAAAATATGCAAGTTTTCTTGCACCAGGCTCCAAGCTTTTTGTGGATAAACAAATGAAAGTTCAATACTATATTACAATTAACTTATGCTATTATATACAAAATTAGACTATAATATTACGGTCCACAACATTATCTATTTGTCTCACGTTTTGTCACCATAAATGTATGTTCATGAAACCGACCCTTAATGAGACCTTGCGTCTACCCTCTAAATCTAAACTCAGTGAAAATTAAGATATTTACAACTTTAACACAAACTATAATATTAACACAATTGCGTAACGGTTAGAGTGCTCGCCCCGTGATCAGAAGGTACTCATGAGGTACTGTCCCCAAGCACTGCTCCCAGGGCGCTGCCCATGTTTTCTTGTGGGGCACTGTGTGCTGTGGTGTGTTCAAAATGACAAATAATCACCCACATATTATAAACGCAAAAATACAATTTAAAGCCGTGTTCGCCCATATATGTGCGGTAAGGCGGCTGGCCAATTAGAGCCTAGGACGTCACCCTGACGACGTGCGCAGCCTCGTTCTGACGCACAGGTAAACGGCGCCATGTTGACCGAGTCCGGAAGCGGAGCGTTGCACGGTGCCGAGGGAAAAAATAGAAGTTTACAAGTTGCACTCGGATTGACAGTTAAAACGCCACCGAATACGAGACCGATCGCACGTTAACTTGCTTGGACGGTCGGTGCGGTTCGGTAAAGAGCCTTTCATATTGACCGGACTCTGTTTCGACAACTTTGACGCGACGTTCGGTGGCGCTAAATCACTTTTTTGGAGTGACTAAACGTCGCGGTTCGGACTTGGAAGATGCCGCTCGCACAGTTCGCGGATCCGTGGCAGAAGCTGCCGGTCGGACATTTGGAGCCTGAGGTGATTATAACCGTGCGAATTTTATTATTTTATTCTCCTGCTTTGTTGGAATTTGACACGCAGGGGCACGATTTAGAAGAAAAAAATCGCGCTTTCATCGAGCCGACTGGGGGCGAAAATCTGTTCGGTGTCTCGCGTAAAGGGACACTGCGTCCGAAAACGCTACTGTGGTTTGCGACGCGCTATTTTCCACATTGACTTTCCTTCATCAGTAACTACTTGCCGCATTAACTTCTATTCACCGTTAGCCACAAACGTTTTTGGGTGGATTTTTCCCTGCATAGTTTTTTATATATATATATATATATATATATATATATATATATATATATATATATATAGATAGATAGATAGATATAGATAGATATGTGTGTGTGTTTTTACGAGTGACCCTTAAGTTACTACACAGCAGAGCTGCATCAAATATCGTTTCAGCATGTGCGATTTATTTGCCTTATTTGCATTGCGAAAGTCAGTAAATCAAGCACTTTCTTGATAGTTAGCACAAAAGGAGAACTCGCCCGTGACTAATCTATGAGAAATCTACAGATCTGCCATGACTAATCTACAAGAGACGTCTGTCTACTATGACCATTGATATTAGGGGTGTAAATTGCAAGTTTCGTCACGATAACGATATTGATATCGATTCAGTGGACAACGAATTCATGTCTGTCATCACAAAATCTGCTACGAGACAGCTTGGATTCAATTCGATTCACGAGGCAGTGAACAATATGTGACTGTCATATGCTGATTCAGCTATTACCCACAGTAGCCTGTTTTATCACACTTTTTAAAAAGCTGTAACAAAACCTCCTGACATTTGCTTACTCTACCATATGTATGATGCCTGATCTTAGTTTTATTTTGGCTTAATTTATCAATATATTTATTATGATATTTATCAGTATATCATTACTCCCTTGGTTGATATAAGAATTGATAATTGACTTAAGACAGGATTGATGGAAGAGTGTCATATAAATACAGTGTTGACATGGGCAGTGCATTATAAATAGCCAAAATAACTTAAAGATTGTAATAACTTAACATTACTTGTCTGCCTTAAAACATTGAAACCAGTTGTATATTTACAGTGTTTGTCAGATTCTCTTCTCCAGAGTGATTTACATTTCCTATTTATAGACAGTCTCCTTGGAGTAACTTGAACGTAGGGTCTTATCATCAGGTCCAGTGATGGTAGTGCAAAGGGTGGGATGCAGAACTTTATTATTTATTTTCCATACAAAGTCACATCCCTAGAAAATTGTATAAGTATTATTACAGTGTATCTTTTCAAATTGATATTCAATTAAGTTTGTGAAAATTTGTAATTATATGTATATTTTTATAATTGTACATAATATAATTTACTGTTAGTTCAAATACCATGCAGTATGATCCAGTGTCTAAACTTTAAAGGCATGGGGGTGTGTGTGTGTAACTGTGTAAATGCTCCTTAGCTGCTGAGGTAAAGCAGTTCTGCATTCCTGTAATGGACATGACTGGACAGGTCCAGCTGGGTGCATGAGGAAATTTATTTTAAATGTGAAGTAATGGTATGCTGTTTAATTTTCCATTTTTCTTATATAAAATCTTGAAGGATTGTATCCGTACTTTCAAAACTGTGTTGTATGTCAACCAGCTAAACTCCAACATTGTAATATGGACCATGAAGGTCATTTGCTGGTCATTGCAGGACAAACATTTAAGATTAGTGGCCTTGCAAAACTGTCTTGAAGGTTTCCAAAACACAGCTTAGAATTAAAATAGCTGTGGAAAATAATGACAAGGTAAAAGTATATTTTACTGTTTATGCCAAAGTATGAAATACCTGTTAAATTTTATTTGCATGATTTAATTTGAAGACAGAGAGAAAGTTGCTAAGTCATGCTTTAAGGCTGTGGAAAAAAAGCCTAGCACTATCACAGTCTAGAATGAAATTATTCACACAGCAAACCTTTTTCTATATTAAATATTGAGATATAAAATTTGTTTTTACCAAATTGACCTTTATTGTATTTTGATGGAGTGAATAGTTGAAAATCTCTCATTGAAAAAAATATTAAAAACATATAAAACATCACTAATTTATTTATTCATTTATTTTCATCTTCTCTTGAACTTGAACCCTAAACTAAATTATATTAAACATACTTATCTCAGTGGTTATTTGTGAAAAATGAGAACCAGGTGGGTTTTCCTTGTGTGTTAGGCAGCAAAAGGTTTTTACATGACTGATCACTCTTACTTAACACTGCATATCCTGTGATGTGACTTACGCATGATGACGATGCCGAAGCAGTATATTAGTCAGTCCTACATGGGTGGCTTTCATGGATAATAAACACTCTAAAGGTCGTTTGCAGACGACAATAAGACTCTTAGATGGTTCTCGTGTTTGGGTGTTTACACAGTGTGTCTCTAAGCATCCGGCTCCGATGGCTATCAGTATAAACTCCACGCTGCCACCTTAAGATCAGACCTCGTGCCATCTTGACCCTAATCCTTTTGGTTTGGAAACACACTGCCCACGCACAAGACATGAAGCTGTAGTCCAGGGTATGTGTTTAGGTGTGGAAACGTATTCTACGCCGGCTACACCAACTCAGAATGCGATTACAGCCTGACCTCTCATTGACCAGGGTCTGGTTCTGTCAACACAGATGGAGAATGTGTTCATAACATTGTATTACAGGGATCTTTGCTGTTTCTGCAAAACATTTTTACATTTGGTGACATACAGTTACTGAGTACAGTGAAAATGAGTTCGGTAATAAATAGTATGTGGTTGAAATCTGTTGTGTAACAGTGGGGGGAGAAAAGAAAAATGTATAAGACAATTATTTAAATCAAAACATGTTGAATTAAATAGACATGTTAATACAATAAAAATGATTACACATAGTGTGCAAGGAGTCTTTTGCTTTCACCTTTATCAGGGGGTGGGTCCTTGGAGAGTTGCCAAATTATGCACACGCATACAATCCCAGACATTCCTTTGGTGAGAGAAGAGCTGAATCTGCACAGCACTGTTTGCTGTAGTTTGAGCTAACATGCCTCTTCTTGTGTGTTTGACAGGACGACTCGATGGGGGATGACGACGTCCCTGTGAATGTAAGTGTTCACAAGAGTATGTGTGCGGTCATGCATGTGTGTGGAGGTGTGCAGAATTTGCCCAGCCAATAAATTTCTTCAAAATGAAATTGATTTATTTCTCTACCGACCTCAAGAATATCAAGCATGCTTGTGATCTTCACAACAAAACACAGCTGTTGTGCCTCAGCACGAGCAACAGGCTCAAGTGTGTGAGTGTCATCCTTTTATTCCTCCTCTGTCCAACCTGAGACAAGCTCCTTGTGAAAGTTGGCGACTCTCCCTGTTTTTCCCCCCTTACTCCTTTTTCTTCAGCCAGCATCGTGTTAATGCAAAACAAGAAAAAATACAAGACGGCATCGATCATAAAGAGCAACTTAATCCCGCCTCCACTAGCTGGGTTATTTGAAGTGCGCGTTTCTAGGAGAAGTGCAGGGGGAGGGGAGTCCTGAACTGGAAACAGGATCCAAATGCTCTGATCTGACATGGCAGCCTATAAGAGCTGATCTGTAATTAGTGCTTGTGCTTAGTGTTGAAGATGAAATGTAATAACAGTGGAGGGGAGGAAAGATTCTCGTAGCTACAGTAATTGTATGTGTTTAACAGAGAGTTAAGGATAGGCAAAGCAAATTAGGAAGAACTTGAACAAATGTACAGTACATAGATTAGAAAGATAAAGAGCTACAAAAGGTGTAAAAATCCATATATAATTAAAAGTAAGATAATTAGATATGTAGATAGATAGATAGAATGCTTTATTGTCACCGCATAAAAATACTCTAAATAGGAGGGCTGTTCCTGCTCAGTGTGATAAATAAATAAAATATTCAAGAACAAACTACACCGCTGACTACTTGGATGTCCATATACAAACAAGAAAATCAATTAAAAGTGCCAACATTGCAAACATAAATAGTGTGATTTATTTAAAGATGGCCCATTATCTTGCTTTAAAAACTGTTTACAGATGAACAGGATCTAAGAAGTCTACTTGATGATTCTCAGTCAGAGAAATATCTACGTCCTAAACCACTGATTGATTGCAAAGTATGAGCAACAATACCTAACTAGAGACCAGTGGCCAAAAACTTTAAATTTAAAATTTAAAATTCTTTAAAACTTCAAATTATTTTTAAAATTCTTTTTGTAAGAATACTAGAAGCATTTTAAATAGGCTGCAGAGACAAAGAGACTGGTTGAGGGTGAGGGTTGTGTGTGTGGTGTGTGTACGACACACTGACTTCCCTTTCCTGTGGTGGATGTCCCTCAAACCTCCACCTCCTCCTCCTTCAGCTCTGGGTTCTGATGAGAACCTGAGCCTGTGTGAGTCACGACAGGAAGTGTTGAGACGCTGCAGAGCGCCTACGGAACACGGCCGAGTCCTGAGCCCCGACTTTGTTTATCTGATCTAGGACTGACTTCCCTAAACATGCTCCACCATGCTTCCACTTCAGGGGTTCTGAGCCCTTTTCTCACAGCGTGACACGATAGAGTCCATGACGCGCTGCATTAGCTGGTTTGGTGTAAGGTGGTGCTTGTGAGAGACTTTTTGGAAGTTTCTGAAATGTTGTTCTCTCTCACACTGGGATGATTCAAACTTCAGTTCATTTACCTGGATATAAGAGATGGAGGCTGACAGTTAAATGTTGGTTTTAGTGGACTGTACATGAGCAAAACACTCTTGTAGAAGCAAGCCATGTTGCACCTATCTTCAGTTTAAGACTGTACTTATTGATAGAATATATTTTCAGCCGATTAAACCTTTTGATTTCCCACTAAACATTTGGATCATCCTTAGACAGATTCACATAAATGTGAATTCAAATGTCAAGAATCAAACGCCATAGCAGTTTGTGGCTTAGAGAACGAAACACTGCAGATAAAAAGTCATTTCTCTTTAGTTGGTCATATACCTTGTGGTCGTGTCTTCCTGTGAAATGTTGAAACTCTTATCAAACACTTCGGGTCACAATCTTAGCGTGTTTCTGCTCCTGCTGATACAGCGTTGGCTATCAGTCTTTTTCACTCCTCTCACTGTACTGATAAGGCTGCTCTAAACACAGCAGCCTTGCCAATTAATAATGAAATGATTTGATAAGATCATAATAATGATAAGACCATTTTTATTTTAGAATAGACAGAGCTCAGATGGGGTTCTTTCAGCACCAGCACAGAATCAAACTGCTCACTCAGTGGATCCCAGCATATACGAAAAGACTTTAAAATATCAGTGTTTGGATGAAAACGTCAATATTTAATCCACCACGTATAACACCCCATTCTTCCCTCTTTACTTTTTTGCCAAGTGAGTGATGTTCAGGTTGTGATTTGATCATAGGTAAGGTAAACACCCAAGGTAAAAACCCTCTTGGCAATGTACAGTATGTGAGATTTCAAAATTGGTGGATATAAATAAGGTCCCTGAACAAAATGTTTTCTGACAGCAAACTGAACAAATAGTCATTTAGCACTGAATCAAATTGGTCACCCGTGGATTACATGAAGTTGTGGTACATCGTAGCAAAGATAGAGAATAATGTTGGGAGTGTTTCGTTGTTATTTTATTAACGTTACATTTATATTATGTGTGCATTTTACCACAAGCACAGCTTCATAACCTCATAGTGTAAATGGCCCCATGGGAAATATCCATCTGCCAAGGTGATATCACAGACTGACAAACAAATGGACTTGGAGCTTTTGTGAACCTCAGTGTAGGCCCTCTTTGGAGGATGCTGGGTTGCAGGCCCCTGTGTGGGAAGCTGGCTCAGGGCCCATGGGAGTAGAGGTCTCTGTGGAGGCGGTCATGGGTGCAGGACGTTGGGACGGACATATGCATGGAGCCTTTTGGACAGATGTAGGCGGGGGACCCCCCCCCCTTGGGCGACAGTCCCCGCAGGGCCCCTCTGAACATGGTCATTTGGAATACTTGATCTTGTCTGTTTGTGCTGTTATGACATCAGCTGTCTTTTTGAAGATGAGAGCTGCTTGGGCACAGAGCTGAGATGAGTTGATTGCAAGTTCAGAAGCTCTCTGTGGTTTGGTTTGTAAAGGGAAGAAGAAGTGCTGTTGATTGGGTCAGAGTTACGCAGTTAACATACTGTAACACAGCCTGAACCTTACTTGTGCTCAAATTAAAAGAATAAATAAGAACGTTGTAGTGGGGCTTTGCTACTGCATGTCTTGAAAGTGCTTATTTGGGGGCATTTCAAGGTAAGGTGTGAATGTGTTTCGGAAGTATGCACACAGATTGTGGTTTGTGTGTGTTAGAAAGATGAGTTTATATCGTGAATGCGTTTTCTTTGCCATTTCAACAGGGTTCCCATGGGTCCTTGAAATCCTTGAAAGTTTGTGAATCTGAACAAATAAGTTCAAGGCCCTGGAAAGTTTTTGAAAACAGGCATAAAAAGACACCGTCCTTGAAAGTCCTTGAATATTTTTTGGGAATTGAAATTTAATGGATGACGACCGCTGTTAACATGTTATTATTTTGCCACCACAAGTTTGTTAACTTAACAATATTAATATAAACTGTGAGAATAGTTTAAATGCATCTCTGAGCCTAAAGATTCAATTCTGATAATAATTTTGTGACATTTATGGCAACCGTTGCACTTTAAACAGAAGTGTTCGAGTCTAAAACTAGCTTAATCACTGATGAAGGTAAGTGAAACAAACTGATATCATTCTGGACATCTCACATTATTTCAACTAAAATGCCATAAAACAGTAATGTACATCCTTAATGCATGTAGCGTGGACATATCCATGCATTGTGGATATGAATGTAGGCTATGAATATTATTGACATGAATGTAGGTTATACGTTCAGTCCACTTTCTTGCATTGATTTGGTCCCAACAACTTCTGTGCCATTCACAGTCTTTTATTGAATTTGCATCTAAAATTGTTTATTGATAACATATTCAGTGGTAGCAGTAGGTAAATGCCGCCGCGTGTGGTCCTTGAATTTGAGGATATTGGTCCTGGAAAGTCCTTGAAAGGTCCTTGAATTTGATGTTAACTAAGGTGTGGGAACCCTGTTTCAAGCTTTCCGTTCTCCCAGGTTCCCCTCTTGACGGTGTCAGTGAGATTTTAGAAAATCAGAATTTCTCTGTGAAGGTCTCTATATAAATACAGCTTTAAAAAAAAAATACACGCTTTGCTTTTACCCATTCAGAGATAAGCCTTGATGGGCAACAGCTTTCAGCTTATCAGGGAGCCAGTTCAGTAGCTGAATAATATGAACACTGAATAACAATAGCAGGAGTACAAAGCGACAAGCCGTTTCGTTGCTTGATTGTGGAAGGCAACACTGAGGCAGGGTGACGTAAGCGCTAACAGCAAATCATTAGCAGCATGCTCATTTTATGCACATGAAACGTCAGAGTTTGACGTTATAACACTGCAAGCAGAGTTATAACGTCAAACTCTGACGTTTCATGTGCATAAAATGATCATGCTGCTAATGATTTGCTGTTAGCGCTTACTCATTTTTTCTGGTGCCATATGTTTCTAAAATCATTATTAAAGAACAGAGGCAACATTTACACTTCCAGTATTTCGCATGTGATCTTATCTGGATCAACTTCCTTTTCCTAAGCACATTGCCGGAGCATCATGGCCTTCTTGCTCATGGACCAAACTATGTTTTATTTTTTGGGATTCAAACCCTCCATCTTATGGTCGTCCGCATACGGTTTTCATACTCTCCAAAAACTACACACTCTGCTGTCTACTTCTGGGCCTGATGTGTGACTTATACATGTGTCGGTGCACTGTGTCTGGTGACGTTTCTTTTGACTCTTTATATTCTTCATCTTCAGGATGAAGGCCCGGTAAAGGAGATCAGCATCACACACCATGTGAAGGAGGGTTCGGAGAAAGCCGACCCACGGCAATTTGAGCTCCTCAAAGTTCTCGGCCAGGGCTCCTTTGGCAAGGTGAGGAAGACTGTGTGTGAAGAGTTGTGAATGAGTAGTTTGACTATTGTAATGCATTTTAGTCTGTGATGTCTCCAAAAAGACAATATATCATGATTTTAACTAAATTAGTATATTGTTAGTAATTTATGCATATGTTTGCTATCTAAAGTAACTTTATTCTGCAGCATCTTTATCAAGAGTTATTTGAGAGATATACAAATGTCTTTCTCTGCCCTTCTCCATCAGTGCATACATTTTGTTGAATTTCTTTCAAAGAAAAACACAAATGAAAACCTTGTGCATTTCCCCTCAAGCTTCAAAGCTATAATGTTCAGCAAAGAAATGCATACATGCCCATTTTAATACGTTTTCCGTGAGCGTCAAGGGCAACCTTTTTTATTAGACCTATGTGTAATGAGTTTTCCTACTGAGGAAACAGCAGTAGCAGTGCTTTTAGAGCCTAATGTGCCCTAGCGAAATGGCACCGAAATAGGAACTGAGTGAGAAAAAAGTTTGGCTTCAAAGTCATTGTCACATGACTGGTGAGGATGTGAGAGTGCAACATTATATTCTGTGTTTATTCTCTTAATATTTGTGTCTCAGTGTGTTTAGTAGACGCCTGCTGCAGGAATAATTCATATTTAAACAGTATTCACTGGCGTGAAGTCCAATTTTGTGTTGTGTGTCTTTTATGTGTGCACATGCAGGTTTTCCTGGTGAAAAAGATCACGGGTCCAGATGCAGGACAACTGTATGCTATGAAGGTTCTTAAGAAGGCAACATTGAAAGGTGTGTGTGTTTGTATACCTAAAAATACGTCAGTTTTTTATGGTGCGTTTTTCCCTATCAATCCTGTCTTTGTCAACTGAGGCATTTAGTCTACAGTGTCACACACAAGGCACAAGAACAATTTCACCTCTGCCCTGTGTGTGGGTGTGTGTTAGCTTTAATGAGTTTATGACAGTATAACTTGTTTTGAAGGTATCCTGAACTTTGTTATTCTTGTCAGGAGTCCACAAGCTGCTCATTTCTGCCTTTTGTGAGTCAGTGGTGTGAACTGATTAAAGTGTGTGTGTGTGTGTGTGTGTGTGTGTGTGTGTGTGTGCGTGCGTGCACGCTTTCAGTGAGAGACAGAATGCGTACGAAGATGGAGAGGGACATTCTGGTTGAGGTTAACCACCCATTCATCGTCAGACTACACTATGGTCAGTGAGTAAACATCATACCTGAACCGGTCATGTCTTTCACATAGCGACCTAATGTACGTACCATCATATTAAACAAGGCTAATGCTGCTAACCCAGCTACATTCCTAATGATACCTTAAGTGGCCCAGCAAACTAATAGCTTTCATTCATTGATAGCTTTATTATCATATTAGCAACTCATCACTTAGATCTGAGCAGAGGTTTCAGTCCACAGTGCCTTGAAACATAATAAATATTACAGCTCAATAACTGGCATGTGATCTGGAGGACAGATTCGGAAGCTGATTAAGACTGGAGCTGAATGTTAATTTGTTACAAGAGCATAAAATGATCAAACCTAATCAGCATCCGAGTGGTGTGAGATAGAGCAGGGTTAGCACGTGCTCAAGACACTCGAGACTCTTCAAAGGAAATTTAACCAGCAAAATGACTTGGATGTTTGATTAATGATGTCAAAAACGTGTGAAATGATGGCTGGGTGTGTGTAATCCTGCTGACAGGACACGCAATAAATCATGGTAATGTTGTGTTGCTAATGATAGCCTGCGTTAGCTTCCTGAGAATTTTGGCTTAGTTGAAGCCTGTCTACTTCCGTTGTGGTATTTTCAGTTTCAGTCGCAAATTCTGAGTAAAAAAAAAAAAAAACAGTCAAACTAAGCACCTTGTAATGCATGTAAACATGTGATAGATATTCCTAAAATAGCATCATAAGATTCCATTTAGCACTTTAACTTATAATTGTATAAACTTACAACTATAAAAACAAGTAAATTCAGATTTGCATTAAGTGTTTCTGTCTAACACTGGTGATGTAATTTTGTATTTGTACCTGCATTCATCTAATAAAAGATCTTCTGTTTAATGTGATTGTAAAATATCCTAGAAGATGAAAATAAATGGTTAATTATGGTTCAAGCTAAACTATCCCTTTACATGGACGCTCCTTGATATTCAGTTTGGAGAGAACATAAAAATCCTGTGTGGCTCGATTGAGAGAATCGTAAAACATCCCTGTTTTAAAGCCTTGATCAGCACAGTTCATACACGGTGAGATCTGCATGAAATAAATGTGCTTCTGACCCGCGATTAACGTACGGATATGTTTTCTTCTCCATGCAGCCTTTCAGACAGAGGGAAAACTCTACCTGATCCTGGATTTCCTGCGTGGGGGAGACCTGTTCACACGCCTCTCCAAGGAGGTGAGTTTAGTAGAATTAGCCATCAGTCTTTAGACCAGACCTAACCTTGTATCTACACCAACCCAGCTTATCTTCATCGATCAGTTTAGCGTGAGGAGGTCAAAATGTGTCCAGTTTTCAAATGACGGAACTGCTAATAAAGTGTTAAATTAACCTCGCCTTCGCTTCCTCCTTCACTCTCTTTCACCTTTCTCTTTCTCCCTCTCATCTCTCTCTCCGCTCCATTCCTGTCTTTCTGTTTCTGTGTTTTCTGGTGAATAGGTAATGTTTACGGAGGAGGATGTGAAATTTTATCTAGCCGAGTTGGCTTTGGCCCTGGACCACTTGCACAGCCTGGGGATTATCTATAGAGACCTGAAACCAGAGAAGTACATTTGCATTAAATTAGATCAACACACATTTGTAGAAACAGGTTTAAGTGCACTTGATACCATTATGATTTTACTGTTTGAGAAGAATATTTATATATATATATGTGTGTGTGTGTGTGTGTGTGTGTCTCTGCAGTATTCTTTTGGATGAAGCTGGTCATATTAAACTGACTGGTAAGTGCTGCACAGTAGCATCTTCTCAAGGATTATTTTCAATCTGATGATGGCTCTGTTTTTCCAGACGGAGATTAAGACTGGACAGTAGTTTCTAAATGTGGAATTGGTGAGGTAGCGTGAGGCCGAGATTTGATTTTATTTGCTAATAATCTGGGTCTGATAGATCTTGCTTGTTCCACTTTGCACAGTAAAGGGCTGAGAGGAGACGCCGATATTTAGAGGGGGGGGAGACCAATTGCAATGAAATGTCAAAAGCATAATTGATTATTACATAACGATGGCAAAACATCACCCTGGTAACACTGCAGAAACAGTAATCTCCTGCAAACATGGAAGAATGTGGAATCTCACCCTTTTTAATTTAAATCGTGTGTCCTTTGTGACAGATCTGTCCAGTCGTGGGGGGTTTTTTTGGTCGGGTTTTTATCGGTGCAGCTGATCAAACATGCAGCACTTTCAGCGTTTTAATCAGACTCAGTACGGGGGATGCTTGGCTGATGCCAGTTCCAAAAAATATTGATAAATCAACCTCTAGAAAACAAGAAGTGACTGAGCAAGAAGCTAAATTAATATTCTTATACAAAACCCATAACAATGCGTAGTTTGTGATGCTAGGATGGTTAGATGTCTTGTATTAATTTATGATTGGAGTGTAAAATAAATTACTTCTCCCTAATAGTATTCTGTGGGTCTTTCTGTGCCCCTGTGTGTGTGTGTGTGTAACAGATTTTGGGCTGAGTAAGGAGTCTATAGACCATGAGAATAAGGCCTACTCTTTCTGTGGCACGGTGGAGTACATGGCACCTGAGGTGGTTAACCGCCGAGGCCACACCCACAGCGCTGATTGGTGGTCCTACGGCGTACTCATGGTGAGGGGCGCCACATCCACGCACAAGACGTTACCTTATTTAAACTGCACCATCCGTTTTCCTATTTACTGCATTTGTTTCCTGTTTGCTTGATTAGGGTGTTGCTGAGGAGTTTCCGTCTTCATAGTTTTGTCTCTGTCTCCAGTTTTGCATCAATTAAACACATCGTTTTATTCAAAGCATTTCATTGCAGCTTGTTTGTTAATGTTGTGTGTCTCTCTGTCCAGTTTGAAATGCTGACAGGAATGCTGCCATTCCAGGGAAAAGATCGGAAGGATACTATGACCATGATCTTAAAGTGAGTCTCTAGCTATTGCGTGTCATTATCTCATTCTTGATTTTAAAAAGCGGATCTGAAAAACGGGATGCAAATGTCACAGTCTCTGTTTCTTTGTATTTTTAACCCCACTGCTGCACTGGCCCACAATTTGCACAACACAGACAGGGCAAGCTGTATTTTTAGTAAATATTACACATGACTTATTTGCACAGAGGAACTGCATGTCTGTGTGTGTACATGTGTATAATGGTGAAGAAAAATATATACACGCTGCTGGGCAAAAACAAAATTTATTGCATGTTTTATGATTTCTTTTTGACAAATTTGGGTGAAGTAAGTAACAGTGTTTTACAATATTGTATGCAGTCGGCGAGCTGTCTTACAGCTTTTCAACGTGTGTTGCGTCAGTGCTGTTCCAATTATGTCTGATTGCTTCCCACAACTAGTCAGTGCTCCTAAATGATCTGCCGTTAAGAGTGGCCTTGATGTGTGTCAATGTGGAACTAAATTAGACACTAATTAAACAGAGATTAATTAATGACCCTACAACTAGACGCTGCCTGCCTTCATCAGTACCTTAAGTGTTTGTATTAGGCACAGTATTCACTATTATTATGTTTTGTCTGAAGGGTGAAGCTGATAGTACGTATAGAAACTATAAGGCATAGGCCGGTTACCTCTATACCGGTGTACCGCGGTTTAATAAGGCCACAGTTTCAAAACCGTACAAATGCCGCAAGCTGTTTTTTAATGCCTCGTCAAAGATAGAAAGTGAAGGTTTCCCCCATGTAGAGTGAAGCGTAGGTTAACGCGCCGCCTTCCCTACGCCCTCTCTGGCTTACCAGCATTCAGTGAACTGTGCGCGATGGCAGAAGGTGGTGACGCGCTCCCCCTCGCTCTTTGCTAAATTCAAGATAAAAGACTGGCAGTAATCCAGCTACTATAGTTAGTTCGTCTACCGTTTTTAGCCAGCGCGTGTTTAGCGTTCAAATATGCGGATGCAGAGAAAAGGCTTAAATATGTATCAGCGTGTGTTACGTATAAATGCGTCAAACAAGCAGACACACTCATGCTCGCTCCCCCGCTACGTACTATATGTATCAACGTTAAATAACATTAGTGAATTAGTTAATATTAGTCTTAATAGTAGCAACAGCGGTAGTCTGTGCTTTTACATTAAAAAGCTAGAATATGGATTACTCTACAGCACCATAATTTGGACTAAATTAGAAATGGGTTAGGGATAGGGTTAGCAATAACACCGTACCGTAATATGTTTGCTTATGATAATCATACCGTCAGAATTTCATATCTCCCCATGCCTAAAAACTAATAAAAAGTATGTAGAAAAACTGTGATAAACTCTGTTTGCCTCATTTTTTGCCCAGCAACTCATTAGAACTAGTCCCAGACCTCAGTTTTCTGTAGTTCATATTTTTAAGAGTGTTTCTTTTGTGTGTGTGTGTGTGTGTTCTTAGAGCCAAACTGGGCATGCCTCAGTTCCTCAGTCCTGAGGCTCAGTCTCTCCTCCGCAACCTGTTCAAACGTAACCCCGGCAACCGTCTCGGTAAGCGTCCTCCCCTTTAACCTTGCCTGAACAGATGTGTGTAAGTCTTTAATTTCCGTATTGACGTGTGTGTGTGTGTGTGTGTGTGTGTCTTAGCATGTTTTACAGATGTGGCTTTACAAAGTGAGAATATGTGGTGTGTTGATTGCTTCCTGCTGTGTGTGGCTGCATTGGTGTGCCTAGTCAATGCTGTGTCTTGATTGGTTGCATGTAACATGGGTGTTATCTTTAGGTGCAGGGCCTGATGGAGTGGAGGAGATAAAGAGACATCCGTTCTTCGCCAGCATCGACTGGAATGTAAGTGTGTGTCGGGGTGTTTTTATGATTGTGGGGAAAGATTTGGGGGAAAACGGGAAGTTTTATGAAGCAAACGTTCTGTTTTTTTTCTGGGTCTCTAGTTTGTAATTATGACTGTTTAATAAATGCATATATATATGTGTGTGTGTGTATAGATTTAATGATCATTAACACCAGTGGTGCTTTTTGTATAGAAACTGTTCCGTAGAGAGGCGAACCCCCCCTTTAGACCCGCCAGTGGACGGCCGGACGACACATTGTACTTTGACAGCGAGTTCACAGCAAAAACCCCGCGAGGTGAGAACTGCACAGCAGATACATGTCAGTAGGGCTGGGTGATACGACCTCAAATCAACATAAAAAGACGGTATAGAAAGTTGTGGGTACCTCCGTACAGAAATGAGTGGGGTCATGTGGGGTCACATACTGTGATGCGTTTTAAGGGGACAGTACGTGAACACACACTGGGGAAAGTTTTAACAAAATCTTCTAATTGAAATAATCTTCATGGGCAAAATTAGAGTCTCTGGATGTCAGTTTCGATTCATTTTTGAGTAATCGTCCTACCCTACGCCTCAACCCAGAGGTCAGAACATTAGAGGTGATCATGAAAGTGAGTGATTATTTGTCATTGTGAACACACCACAGCGCAGCACACAGCACCAGTGCACCACAACGAAATGTCACCTCTGCAATTTGACCCATCCGTGAAGGAGCAGTGGGCAGCTAACAAGCACCCGGGGAGCAGTGCTTAGGGACGGTATCTTACTCATGAGTACCTCAGTGGTAACTTTACCAGCCCTGGATTCGAACCTGCGACCTTCTGATCACGGGGCGAACACCCTACCGTTACACCACCAACTGCTCAACACTGAACACTGTAACCTGATTTCCCCCAGAGACATGACAACCTGTGTGTGTGCGCACGTGTCTGTGTGTGTTTATAGACTCTCCCGGTATCCCTCCCAGTGCCAACGCCCACCAACTCTTTAGAGGGTTCAGTTTTGTTGCATCAGGAGGTGAAGAAGAGAGTCAACCGCCCATCCAAACCAACACTGTACTCAGCACTGTACTGCAGGTACACACTTGTACACACAATTTTGCACAAACATGATTATTCAAAGAAAGCTGAGAGTGTGTTTGTGTGTTTCCAGCATCGTAGCACGTCACAGTTCACTGATGTGTACGAAATAAAGGAGGACATCGGAGTGGGCTCTTACTCCATCTGCAAACGCTGCGTCAATAAGAGCACTGGCATGGAGTATGCAGTCAAGGTAGGACTATTTATACAACGCACACTGTACACAAAAAACCTCGAAAAACCTCAACCTCATCACATTGCGATATTATATTGAGTCAACGACTCAATATCTGCCAATATCACAAGGTCTGCTATGATATGAGTTCGATTTGATTCAGTTCAGCAGTCAGTATATGGGACAATATCATATGATGTAACACAATCGCTTCATTTTAAATCCCAAAACGCAACTAAAATATAATTTGACATTTTTGTTGCTGAGCAACAGCCCACAGTAACCTGGATTATCGTGCTGTAAAACCAGCTGACATCTCTCTGCTTGCTCAACAAGGGACTTGCACGATCTGTGGTGTCTGGTCGATGTTTTCCTTTTGGATCAATGCTGTGGGCTTGTTGGTCATTGAATCGATGTATTGTTACACCCCAAGAAAATGCATGTGACCTTAAGTGTCATATCTTCATATGTAACCCTCCACGGCAAAACCAGTCGCTTGTCACATCGGCGGTTTCCGAGAAAAACGACCGTTTATGTTGCGTGGGGTAAAATTTTGGACTTTTTGTTTTTAGTGTTTTGAAACAGTGGAAGGTCTATACTGTACTGCTGTGAATCAGTTTCGCTGCAAAACTTACCCTTTCCATCCTAAAAACGTGACTTTCTTGAGGTGAGGAATTCAATTCCAGCAGAATGTTAAACGTTTCTGTTTTGACCGCTCTACTTCAATATTTACGGCAAATCCACTAGTGTGAAGATATTTCTCTGGAATCCATCTGCGTCTCCCGAGTTCAGTTAACCTAATGCAGGTAGGCTATCCGTGTGGCTGTGAATGCAGTGTAAGCTACCGTAAGTACAAACGTAGCCGCGACCGCACCAAGCGTTTGTGAGTGCTACGTCGATAGTCAACTTCAAAGGGAGATTTCTCTGTTTCTCACTTAGTGTGACAGGAGAAACCCGACTCCTTTGAATGTTAATATCTCAGTCATATGTTGTCCGATTCATTCGATATAGGTATCGTTTTGAAGCTTGATTTATGCCCTTTCATGAAAACATAACTCAATTTTGAAAATTTGCGACAAGTGACTGGTTTTGCCGTGCAGAGTTACATATATCTTTTAAGACAAATGTTTTGAATCCCATTTTTGTGATCATGTCTGTTATGATTGTGTGGTTATAGATCATCAGTAAGGATAAGAGAGACCCAACCGAAGAAGTTGAGATTCTTCTGAGATACGGACAACACCCAAATATCATCACACTAAGAGATGTGAGTTGGTGTGTGTATTTGTGCATAACCAGCTGTGTCTTTGTTGGTTAGTGCGAGTGCTGAGTGTGTGATACAGGTACCAGTTTTGCTTTCTGGCCTTTAATTTCTGGATTGACAAGCGTGTGCGTGTGTGTGTGTGTAAACTGCAGGTTTATGACGAAGGACATTCTGTGTACCTGGTAACAGAGCTGATGAAGGGAGGAGAGTTACTGGATAAGATCCTCCGACAGAAGTTCTTCTCTGAGAGGGAGGCCAGCGCTGTGTTATACACCATCACCAAGACTGTCGAGTACCTACATGTACAGGGGGTGAGAACACTCATGTAAAAACACAAACCATCACCAAGCTTGTCTAGATATACAGGGGATGAGAACACTGTATATTTGTAAGAAGTGATGATGGGTGGTTTTTGATTTGTTTATGATTTGTGTGTGTGTGGCAGGTGGTTCACAGGGACCTAAAGCCCAGTAACATCCTGTATGTGGATGAGTCGGGAAACCCAGAGTCCATCCGCATCTGTGACTTCGGCTTCGCCAAACAGCTCAGAGCTGAGAACGGCCTGCTCATGACTCCATGCTACACTGCAAACTTCGTTGCCCCAGAGGTACAAACATAGACATTAACACAGACACACACAGAGTGATAGTGTCTACATCTGAGACGTGGACGTTCGTATCGTGGCTTTTCCACTTTGAGAACCATAACACCCGTAGTGTCTGCATATTAATGTGTAACTAGACCAGCAAGTCAGTGGACTGAGTTCTGACCTTGAACGTGGCGCTGTAGCTTATCGCTGTATCTTATATCTGTAACTTATTCTTTGCTGTAGCCTCTGATGTGTGTGTGTGTGTGTGCATGCTCAGGTGTTGAAGAAGCAAGGTTATGATGCAGCGTGTGACATCTGGAGTCTTGGAGTTCTCCTATACACCATGCTTACGGGGTATTTCCTCTCATACACACACACCCTCGTTTACAACAGCACATTATTGTGTGTGTTTACAGTAGCAGCAGTATCTGTTCATAATGTTTCTTGATGCAGGGTTAAGATCAGATTTCGCGTGGTCACGTCAAACGGATATACGTGAACGTGAATTTCGTGACTCTTTGCTGCTCGTCCCTCAGGTTCACGCCATTCGCTAATGGCCCAGAAGACACTCCGGAGGAAATCCTGGCCCGCATCGGTAGCGGAAAGTTCTCTCTGTCGGGAGGATATTGGAACTCCGTCTCTAGTGATGCAAAGGCACGAGTCTACAATCTCTGTTCTTTGCTGACCTGCTTTTTCAGACCTCTAGAACCATTGGACCTTATTCACCAACTATTCTTAAGAAGAGAAATGTTCTTAAACCCCACTTGCGCAGGTTTCATCAAGATAAAGTTTTCCTATTTGAGATTTGTTCTTAAGTAAGAACGCTGAAGAGCAGTTTATTTTAAGCACAAATTTTATTGCATGCATATTTAGGCAAAACGTTAGCTTCCTGTGATTTCTTCAGTTCAGCAGTTGAGTAATGTCATGCTTTTTTAAATCTCTTAATGTGTTAAAGTGCACATTTGAGAAACAACTTATGATCATATGGGTGAATGAGGCCCGGTGTTGTTCCGAGAGCATTTTATGAGCGTGTTTTGTCAACTCTCAACCGTTTCCACTTTTCCAAGAGCAGTGCTGCTTGTGTATTATTTACATTTTTCCCTAAGGAACTGTTCTTGCTGCTCCGTCACTATACTGACCCCTCTAAAAGTTGTACCAGTCTTGTAACCTTTTACCTTTGCACCCCTCTTCCCCCGCCCGCAGGACCTGGTGTCTAAGATGCTGCATGTCGACCCCCACAAGAGGCTGACGGCCGGCCAAGTGCTGCGACACCCGTGGATCGTGAACAAAGACCAGCTGCCCAAATTCCAGCTCAACAGGCAGGAGGCACCGCAGCTGGTGAAGGTAAATTACTGGACTCTTAGGCAGAGACTTGAAATTTAAATTGAGTATGTGGGGTTGCACATGGAAACTTTCACCGCAGATTGGTGCACATCCTTGTGAATTCATTATTTTTTGTTCAGTGTAAACAATAAAACAAGATTTCATAGTGTGTTTGATTATCACCTGCTCAAACCCAAATATTTTTATGCATTTATTATGGTACACTGCCAAGCTAGAACTGTCTTAAATTCTTTTCTGAAGTGTCGGGTTTCACCTTACCTCTCACAATCAAGTGATCATTATGGTCAAGACTAAACACATTGGTCAAGTTTAGCATCTCTTACTCCATGCAGTTAAATCCATTTCAGGACTTTATCAGACCTTCAGCTTTGTTGGCACCAGTAAGATTGTCTCCCGTACTTAAGTCCAGTCTTATTCAAGATGTACACCAGAGTTTGAAAATCTTAACAAGCAGAGCTAGACCTCTTTTAGGAGGTGTGTCGCTGTTGTGCAGGTTGGCAAGATTTCCTCACACACACACACATCAGTCAGATCTTGATTATGTAATTTGTGGCTAAATGTTGTGAGATTGGTAACAGATTTGTACACAGTGGAAAGTGAAAGAAGAGCGGTAATGGGGGCAGTTGGTCTTCACTGGTTTTCAAATACCTGGAGCGAACTTGGAGAAGTGTTGCATTAGGGTTTAGAACCCACAAACCTTATGGTTCATAGCCAAACATTCTCACTAATAAACTGATCTCCATTAGTCTTTAGAAAATATAAAAAGGCGTTCAAGGGTGTTAGGGGTAGTGGTGTAGGGGTTAGATTACTTGCCTCTGCATCAAGAAATTGTGTAGATCACCGAAAACATACAAAAGAGTCTTAAAAGCACAACTTGCTTGTTCATAGGCGAGTTACGTAAAACAACGCAAAGACTAGAGTTTTCCACCGCAGCAAAATTGTCTTGAAACAGGATGGCACATCCTGTTATTTAAATTTACAGCATTTAGCAGACGCTCTTATCCAGAGTGACTTACATTTCCTAATTTCAGGGACAGTTCCCCTGAGAGGAACTTAGGGTTAAGGGTCTTGCTCAGGGAGGCAATGTTGGTAACGCCAGAGGTCAGATTTGAACCCACAACCTCTTGGTCCAAAGGCTAGTGTCCTACCACTAGGCCACCAACACCGACTGTTATGATATTGTTATGTAAGGTGTAGGACTATGTTGTTAATTTAAATGATGAGTTACAGGAAACCAAAGCCACTTGGAGATCACTTAAGAAGATGTCCTTATATTGGACACTTTTGCTCTGTTTTTGGATTTTAGGGATTCTTATAAATGTAATGCCACATTATCAGGATGACTTTGGTGTGCTTTTGGATTCTTTTATTGCCATCTTGAAAAGCAGTGTGTTGGATTCCAAATAATTTCATACAACTTCTTTTTGCTGGTTACTGGTTAGAGGGCTTTGTTACACTATAGCAGTCTCACTTTTGCTGAATGCTGACATGATTTTATTTCCTTTTCATATGAAGGTAACGACAGCGTTAGACATTTGCGTTTTTGTTAGACAGATATGTGTACAATTTTATTCCCTCATCTCTGAGGTACTCATGAGCAAGGTGCTGTCCCCAAGCACTGCTCCCGCTTGTTAGCTGCCCACTGTTCCTTCACGCATGGGTCAAATGCAGAGATGACATTTGGTTGTGGTGCACTGTGTGCTGTGCTGTGGTGTGTTCACAATGACAAATAATCACTCACTTTCTCTCTTTCTCTCTGTTTCGCTTTTCCCTTTAGGAGGCAATGGCTGCTACCTACTCGGCGCTCAACAGAAACATTTCACCCATGCTGGAACCCGTGGGTCGCTCCACACTAGCGCAGCGCCGCGGGGTCAAAAAGCTCACCTCCACTGCCCTCTGAACTCCGACCTTCCATCGACAACGCTTCTGCAGCATGAAAATGGCCAGCACAGAGCACGGACCAAAATGGAAAAATAAATATATATTTTTTTTGTTAGCTCACTCCATCTTCTTTTATATGGATTGAATAAGCATCTTTTTGCTTGTACAATCATTACCTTACAAACTCAGTTTAGGAGTATTATGCTGAGGTAAAAAATAATGAAATCAACATGTATTCTTAAAAAAAAATTACAGGAATGTAGTGAATAAGGGAAATGTATGAGAATGTAATGGGGTTTGTAGGGGTGTGTTTAAAAAATGTTATGCTGAGGACCTGAGAAGTGTGTGTGTGTGTGTGTGTGTGTGTGTGCGCATGCATGTATGTTGTGTTACAGTCACTCCACTCGAACTGATTGCTGGATCTGCTCTTTGTCACTGATCAAAGGACAAATCTGTTCTCATGTTATTCAGGAAAGGGAGGAGAGCACATTTTTGACCTTTGAGCCACCAAGTGATTGTTGCAAGCCTTGATATAACATAGCAAAAAATGATGATTTGAGCTATATTTTACTATAGCTAATGTATAACCACTATTTTTAACAGACGATCCTTCCAAACTAGACTCATCAGGAACGTGGTGAATCTGTCTCAGGTCAGCTCTAAGCTTCCACAAACATCAATAGTCCGCTTGCTCTAGGAGGAAGAAGGGCTATATCTCTCCATTTGACAGCTCATTACTGTAACTCTGAATGCTAAAAGTTCAGCAGTGTCTGTACTTTTCCTGAAACCTTACTGTTTATGTCCGTTTTACACCGTCCTCACCTTCAAAAACTCTTCTGTATGTGTCTTTGTGGAAAAACTCAACGTTCTTTCATCACATTAATGTGCTTCCATTAGACGCCTCCAAAACCAGCACTGTCTAATTGTAGTTTTTTGTAGTCGAGTTGTAGCAGAGCAGTGAGCAGTTTGAGATGCTCTGTTCTTCAGGAAATGGTTAATAGGGGAAAAAAAGGAAAACCAGTCTTGACTTGCAGACATGTGCGCTGCTGTCTGACTCTATAAGACTTTTAACACTCCAGTTCATCTTTGTGTTTATTTGTTCATTCAGAGACTTAAAGAAAAAGGGAATGCATTGTTTTCAGACTTGGTGTAACAAACCTTCAGTATACCAACTTTTAAAAAGAGGGCAATCAGAATGTATTGTTCACAAATGTGTGTACAAACGTTTTCCCTACTGTTGTATGTGTATTTGTGTGTGTGTGTGCGAGAGAGAGAATAGATGTATTAAATCACCTCGCTTCTTTTCCAAGCATTGGGAATGACGGTGTGAAGACCTTTACTTCTCCCCCAACCTTTTTATATATAACCCAAGAAAAAATACTGCTGTTGGTTCCTCTGTATGGTTTTGAAAGTAAATTTGTTACTACTCTAGCCAAAAACCAAATGTCATAGTCACCGTAATAAAAAAATCTTTTAAGTATTTATCAATATTGGTTTGTTGTTTTCCACTCAATTTTATGCTTTGTCTACTTATGCTTGACTGGATAATGAGTGAATGAAGCAAAGTAAAAGTACAGTTCTAATGAATGGAGACACTCACTGTGTGGCTTTATCAAGGTTCCCCCTTGTGGCCAGAATAGTGAATAACAGCCCCAATGAAAGTGCCCCCTTGTGGCCAAAATAGTGAATGACAGCTTTAATGAAAGTGCCCCCTTGTGGCCAAAATAGTGAATGACAGCCCTAATGAAAGTGCCCCCTTGTGGCCAAAATAGGGGATGACAGCTTTAATGAAAGTGCCCCCTTGTGGCCAAAATAGGGAATGACAGCCCTAATGAAAGTGCCCCCCTTGTGGCCAAAATAGTGAATGACAGCCCTAATGAAAGTGCCCCCTTGTGGCCAAAATAGTGAATGACAGCTCTAATGAAAGTGCCCCCTTGTGGCCAAAATAAGGAATGACAGCTCTAATGAAAGTGCCCCCTTGTGGCCAAAATAGTGAATGACAGCCCTAATGAAAGTGCCCCCTTGTGGCCAAAATAGTGAATGACAGCCCTAATGAAAGTGCCCCCTTGTGGCCAAAATAGTGCATGACAGCCCTAATGAAAGTGCCCCCTTGTGGCCAAAATAGGGAATAACAGCCCTAATGAAAGTGCTCCCTTGTGACTAAAATAGGGAATAACAATTGTAATGGAAGCACCATTTTTAAATTATAATTTACAATTACAATAAATATTTTGACATGAAAAAGGTTTGAAGTTGGGCTATTGACAAGAGACAATATTTGGAGGATCTATGGTTCAAATCCCAGACCTGTTTTGCTACCACTCAGGTACTCATGAGCAAGGTACTGTGCTAAAAGGCTGCTCTGCTCCGCCATGGATGGGTCAAATGCAGAGGTCACATGTCGGTGTGATGCACTGTGTGCTGTGCTCAGCTCACAATGACAAAAGATCAAAAAATAAAGGGACAAAGAGTGGAGGGAAGAAGAAGGAATAATGAAGAGAACAAGCTGGTTACTGGTAGCCAGCAGTCACAATTACAGGCACAGTTTCCCTGGAACAATTTGTTATTAACAGTCTTGCTCAGAGGGCCAATGGAGGCATTTACAACAGTAGGATAGAGATGGATTTGAATTTACAACCTCTTGGTCTGTAGGCAGGTTTCCACCTTATAATAAGCCAGGCCCCCAAGTAATACCCTTAACCCTAAGTTGTTCCGGGGAGACTGTCCCTGTAATCAGGAAATGGAAGTCGTTCTGGATAGGAATGTTTTAATTCAGCTTCTCAGTAATTGTCTGTATGAAGAAGATGCACCTTACAAATGGCCACAGTAAATTTCTTATGCTTTTTAGACTTTCCACTTCTGCTCAAAGAAAAGAAATAGTAGAGGCATAGTAGAGTCTGTAGAACCCACTGTAGAGTTAATACTAAACCTCAAGAGAAGTGATTCCTATCTGAGGTTCAATGAGTCTAATCTGTCTCTCCCTGTCGGCTCTCTTAGATCTGAGGAGGCTGCTGGACTGCTGATTGGGTCAGACTCTGTTCTCCTTCCTCCTCCTCTTCCTTCTTACTAACAGAGAATCAGACAGGTTCACTATAAAAAGTGCTCCATCAAATACTTTCTCAGTCACATGCACCCAAAATATTTCAGACTGTATAGATTGTTACAGTTTTAATGTATTCATATGTGATGGAATATAATTAATTTGAACACTTATGAAGATTAAACCCTTTTTAATGACTTTTCTTTTCTTTGTGGAATGGCCTTATTTAATCCAGAAGTACTTCACTATATACAGTCATTTGGATCAGCTTTGTTCTGTGAGGAGCCACTGTGTTTTTTCTCCTATTATTGTTTTTTGAGGATTTGAGTTTCGTTGTTAGGTTTTACCCTATTAGAGCTATTTTCTCTCCTTTATTGCCTCCACTTCTGCCTCACTGGGAAGTACAGCCACTGAAGACAACTAGGATTGACAGTCTCCCCCGACGTGATTAATTTGGGCACTCGACTGGTGCCCGCAGGCCACGTCACGGCGCTGGGAGTTGGCCACATTTCCTCTCCCTCACGTGTCCCTTCACCCGGGTCGCTTCCTGCAGCTTGCTCCCTAGCACTCACATGGAATCACTTCATTATTCACAGGCCTTTGCTTGGCCAAGGTGACACTCACTCTCAGGTGGACTGTTTGTCAACCCAAAACTGGTCTGACACAATCATTTAACAAGTAGTCGAGGGGAATCAGGTGTGTTAAAAATGAATGACGGTAACCTGAGCAAAGGTGGTGACTTCTGGTGAGTAAAAGACGAATGGAATTTTCCAGATTTCGAAAATGATTTAAAAAGACAATTTGGAGCCACTTCCAGCAGCCACAATGTGCAGCTTCACCTGGATGTGATGGCAAACATTTAATATCAGTACACTAACACTGGGATGGTGATGGTCTAGTGGTAGGATGCTCGCTTCTGGACCAAGAAGGGGTTACACGGGGTTACAATTGTATTCTCTGTGTAGTTATGGCCTATGTCACATGATATATTTATGATTATTAAATATGTGTATGGGGAACTACCAGCTCTTTGCAGACTATTCAGCCCATGAGAGAGAGAGAGTTTGTGTGTGTGTGTGTTTGTGTCACGTGAGCATCCTTTCAGTGCTTTGCAAAGTAGATCATTATGTAATTGATTGTCAAAGGCAAGGTCAGACAGATACCAGAAGGCATGTTACAATCAGGCAGCCTTCAGTGGGGAGGCTGTAAGGTAACAAGTTTGAAAGTGGGTGAGATTATAGGAAGGTCTGGTGCAACAAAACATACACATACACCTTATTTTTTAATCCAAATTTAAATCTAATTCTTGTATACTTGTATACAGCATATATAAATAATGAATAATAAATAATAAATAATGAATAATAATGAAGTCTTGTCCAGTTTTGCCTTCAAGAATAGTGAATTAATTCTAATCCCAAAATAAATTTCTACAAGTTTTTTGTGTATATATATTCCACAGAACCTCAGCTAATTCTGGTGTGCCTGTTCATTGTGGCAATTAGTTGCTCGGAATACACAATTATATAAAGAACCCTGAATTATTAGAGCTGCTTTGAATTATAAGGAAATGCATTGTAAGTGGAAATGGGATTCTTCAGATTTTGTCAAAGTAGTGAAATGCTTTCTTCACCGCATCTTCACCCCACATAAAAAGCGGATCTTCTATGGTTTTACTCCAACCATTATTGGACGCCTTTGTTTTTAAGAGCGGGCGCGTGACGTCACCGGCGTGCACCGGCGGCGGCTCTCCGGTTGTGCGCACGCTGCTGCGGTGGTGTTGGGAACGTCTCTGGTCTCCGGCCTGCGCAGTCCGGTCCTGGTCCATCACCTTCTTCAGCAACGAACTTGGCCTGTATGAAGCAGCGTCCGATGCTAACTGTCGGTCTGACCTAAAGCTGCTTTAAGTGGAGGTTCATTGCGCACTGCCCACGGTTCTTACCACGAGCCGTCAGCGATCCGGACCGAGAAAAAGGGTTTTACTGATCCTATCCGAACCGAACCAAAACGGGGCTCCGGCCGCCTCCTTGCGCCATCACAAGCAGCAATGCTCTACCCGTTTCCGGTGTAAAGCTTTGTTGTGGGAAGCTTCCTGCGTGACTCTGCACCTTCACGGAGCTCTTGGAAAAAGACGAGCGCGAGACGCGCCGGTGACCGGTGAAGATGGCGGAGAAGGCGGTGAGCGCGGAGGCCGGAGCCGCTACAGGTGAGCGTCAGTGCGGAGGAGATGCTGCGATGCTGGAGTCAGCACGAGCTGGCCAGGACTCAGCATCAGCACCAGTGCGTCGCGTCACTGCGGCTCAGTGTGCAACACATACAAACACACACCGGCTTGTTTTTGTCTTGTCTGTGCGAGGCAGAAACTAAACAAAGAGAGGGGGGTTCGTGGTTGTCATGGTTGCGCGTTAAAGCGCGCACGTCGCGTGTTTTTAACGTGGCGTATTGACATTTTCAGCAATCGTGATTATCGTGTTAAGAGTTTGTGGAGATTCTGGAGACAGTCAGAGTCGTAAAGGCTGAGCTCAGGTCAGATGAATGAGATTTGTTCAATCTTTATGCATATGGGTCCGTCTCTGAACCAAACCCTCAAAAACTGTAATACAATAATCACAGTTGTTGACACTGTGAGCAGTTGTTATAGTTTGTGGGGATTTGGAGGTTTGGAGTGGGAGGTGTAAAGGCTGAACTCAGATCAGATTAATGAGATTTGTTTGGGCTAAAACATGCTACTTTGTCAAATTGATGACAGAGTTTATCAGTGTGTGTGTGTGTGTGTGAGAGAGAGAGAGAGAGAGAGAGAGAGAAGGAGAGATTAAATTAGGGAGTGTGTGTAGGCCGTGAAAGCTGGAGAAACCTGGCACTTCTTTTTTGTGCATCTTTGTTGAACGCTATGATTTCTAGAACCCTCCATACAGGGTGTGGCTACAGTAGACAGAGAAAAGAGTGAGAGGAGAGACACATCCTGTGTGTTGTGATTGAGCATTACAGATTTTTACGGTTCAGTGACTCTGCATTATCTGTTTCCGCATGGCTTAGTTTCAGCTTATATTAGAGCAAGTCATAGAGCACAAATGAAAATCATTTTCACTCACTCAAAGTAAATGAGTGAAGATAGGACAACAGCATGTTGCTCTGTCTCTTTTGTTTGGTCAGAAATGGAAAAAAAAGAAAAAAAAGAATCCAGAAATCTAGAAAGTCACTTTTTGAAGTCTGTGTGTACTACAATGCTAGACAGGATGATGATGTGTGTAGGTGAAGCAGAAGCTTATCATCTTTTTTACCATGCAGAATTGTATTCATTGCCACTTCTGGTTTTGCATCATTTGGATTCTATCAATTGACGATGATACTAGCAGAAGAGTCTGTGGAACTAGTTATGACCTTGTGTTGAACTACATTGAGTTTGTGTGTGTCAGGCTGAGTGGGAGGAAGTGTATTAAGTCCAACAGAAACTGTTCCCAGTAGTGTGTGCTGTGTTACAAGGACTGTGTATTGTTTGACACATTTTGTGCCAAAAGGATTATAAAGGGTGTGTGCTGTTCTTAAAAGCATTCTGCTTCATGTGTGTTGTGTTAGAAGGGGAGTGTGTATGTATGTGATTGCATGTGAGTGTGAGGGTTTTGTGTGTGTGTGTGTGTGTCTGACGTAAAGCCTGTCAGTCAGTAAAGGAAAAGAAAGCCATGAATATAAATAAGGAGTATAATGGGATGAGTGGAATAAAAGATCATAAATATAATGTAGAAAGCCTGTCACTTTTTGACATGTGAGTGTGTAGTAAAATGCTAGGAGTGGTGATGATGAGGTGTGAAGGTGAAGCAGAATTTACAGGGTTGGATTATAGCTGCGGGTTTATAATCCAGTCTAGAGGAAAAGAGTGGAGTGTTTCACCTGCTCTGAACCTCCTCCACATCCACTTTCCCTGTCTGCCTGTCTGTCATTCTCTCTTTCTCATCCATTCGTATACAGTATTTACTCTGCATTAACTATGTGGTAAGCAGAGAGCACCATCTTGTTGTTCCAGAGAAATGACTGAGACGCTCTATTGCTGAAATTGCAATGAGATTCTGGCATCTGATAGACTTCATGCCTGTCTGGTGCACACTTATTCAATCACAGTGTACTTCCTAATCATTCCCATGTCTAATCTGTGATTTCTCTCCTGCCTCTTCAGCCCTTAAGCCAATGTGTGGTGAGTGGTTTGTTGCGGAATGGCTTCTGGAGCATCACCCAGCTGGAGCTGAACATTGATGCTGGTTGAAGATAGAGACGCTGGGCCTCATTCATCAATATTTCTTGTTAAATTTGTTCTTAGGAAAAGTGTTGGATTCATTAAATTGTTTGCAAGTTGATAAGTTATAATGATGAGTGTTCACATTTAAATGTTATACTAATGTACACAAAAACACGTATTTCATAAATTTTGTGGCAATGTCTGATGTTCTTCCATGGACTCAAGTAACAGTACATTTTTACATGCACCATATAACACAAACTCATAACTATTATAATCCAAAAGTGACAGGTAAAGACGGTTTTGCATAGCATGGCACCTTTGATAAAATTTGCTTAATAATATTTAACAGATTCCATTCTTGCCTAAAAACAAATCTCAAGATAGAAACATTGGTGAATGGTGGTCTAGTGGTTAGGACACTTGCCTCTAGACCAAGAGTTTGTGGGTTCGAATCCTACCTCCAGCACTACCATCATTGGGTCCCTGAGAAAGACCCTTAACCCAAGTTGCTCCAGGGAGAAATTAAGAAAATGAAAGTCGCTCTGGATAAGAGTGTCTGCTAAATGCTGTAAAGGTCTGGGTCTTGGTAAGAACTATGCAAGTGGTTTTTAAGAACAAATTCCTTCTTAAGAACTGTTGGTAAATGGAGCACATTGTCTCTGTGCTATATAAATGTAACGTTCATTCATTCAGCAGGTTGAGCACTTAGCCATTCATTAATCCAAGGCACCTGCATACAGCCTTGACCTCTACTGAACCTTAGGAATTCTGATTGTGAGCCAGTTCTCAGGCAGTATCAGTACCGCTGCTCACAAATTCTCTTTAGTCTAAGTGGGTATAAGTCCATATTCATTAATGGTTCTTGAATGGTGGAAAAAGTCATATAGGCATATAGATAGAGAGATACATGCATATTTTTGTGAGAAGTATATTGTCTTAAGATGAGAGTTGTGGATTTATGGAATCTGTTCTTCATGATGCATGTAAGACATAAGCTGCGCCATTTTCTGTTATAGGTAAATTGCTGTTGTCCTCACCAGCTTCAGAAAAGAAACACGGTAGAAATGAGCATGCTTCCCCTGCACACCAGACAGCCAATCAGGGCAGCCCTGCTAATGGAAAACAGCCAGCCAATCAGGCCAGCCCTGTTAATGGAAAACAGAGTAAGCCCCAACTGCTTCTTACGCTGATTGATTATGTAAAGGTGACAAAAACATTGCAATTGTTTCAATTCATCTCAGTGAATACTTAGTTAAATTACCATTTCTCTCTCTCTTTCTCTCCGTCTCTCTCATCCTCTGATACCAGCTGACGCTCTCTCTCCACCCCCTGCTGTGTCAGAAAAGAAACCCCATGTCAATGGCCACGCCTCCCCTATACGCCTAGCAGCCAATAGCAGTGCAGGTAAACAATGTAAGTCCCACCTTCTCCAATGCTGTGTCCATTCCAAAAACTGCCCCAAGCTCATTCCCAATGTTGTCCCTGAGGCAGGCATCGAGGGCTATCTAAAGACAGATGACAGGATGCGTCTGGCCAAGGAGAGAAGGGAGGAGCGAGAGAGGAGTCTGGGTAAGGGAGGAGGAGTGTGTAAGGAGTGCTTGAGATGGATGGGTGGATCGTGATGCAGTGTGAATATGTTGAAAGTTTGGTGGTGTGCAGGGAGTAACTACTGTATGTTTTTCAGTAGTTTTTCAGTGGTGAAACTACTTTTGAAACACTGTAGGTTTCTTTTTTGTTTCTTTATAAATATCAATGTAGTTGTAATGAACACACAGTGGTCTTTAATTCTGAATGGGTCTTTCAAAATTTGGTGTCATAAAATAGCAAAATTGAGACAGTTGGCAGATCAAACTAATCCAAATCGGGTTGTGGAAAAAGAGAAAAATCCAAAATCATGAGAAGGCAGAATAGGAGAACGCTTGGTATGCAGTAATAACAATACTTTGCAAAGAAACATGGCAAACTGGGAGTTATTTAGAAGTCTATGACGTAATGTGTAAATCTCAGGTGATTCTGATCTAGTAATGAAGGATCTTTGTGAGTCTGCATTTGCAAGTCTATATGGAAAGGGAGAATCCTCTCTGTATCCGGACTATGACCTTACAATAGTGTGGCAAGATGCTATATCGTTACAAAAAGATGCCATTATTGTTCAACTATCAGGTGTTTCTCTGTTGGGTGCTGAATTGGTAGAAATGACTTAATTGCATGACAGCTCACTGTTGGCAGTTGCAAAATGAAGTCAGAGGATTGAGGTCACCTTGGCCAAGATGGAAGAAAGAATCTGTGACCATATTTATCAAAATGTATGACTCTGAATCTTATGCAAGCTTAAAATCAAAACTCTCCAAAACGTCACTGAAACCCTATCGTAAGTTGACATTACATAGTTAAAACATATAGATTTTGGTATTACTTTTAACATCGTGTTTCAGGGATGGTGCTGGTCTAGTGTTAATGGCAAAAAAGTAGCTTCCCCAACACTGGCCGTGTATGTCAGTAAGATGATTGGGAGTGTTGCGACTCTGTGTTTCGGGTGTGTCTGTCTAAACATAAGTTTGTCATATCAGCTGCAAGGGAGCAGGCCATCAGAGAGAAGGAGCAGCGCGCTCGGCTGCAGTATGAGCGCACGGTGGAGGAGAGGTGGAGGCGTCTGGAGGAACAGAGGCTGAAGGAGGAGCAGAGGAGAGCCGCCGTGGAGGAGAAGAGGAGGCAGCAGCTGGAAGAGGAGAAGGTCAGTGTTCGGAGGTTAAAACTCGGGGACACGCATATATATCAGCAGGTCTGTAAGGGGTTAGGAGAGGAAGTAAAGGGCTTAATTGTGTGTGTGTGTGTATTTCCTATCTGAATGTGTATGACATTCCATCAGCAAGACAGATGTCATTTCTTTAGCAAGATACACACACACACACACACACACACACACAGTACATTGAATTAATCCCCTTAAGTCTAGCAGTATGTTAAATCCAATCTCTCTCTCTCTCTGTCTCTTTACTTAAGTCCAGCAGTATGTTAAATCACATCTCTTCCTTCACTTCTTTCTTTCTCATTCTCTCACTCTGTCTCTGTCTTCTCATTTTCTCTCTCTCGCTCTCTCTCCTTCATGTATACCTATGTGTCTAGATGTCTTTCTCCCTCAGTAATGCTATCTCTCATGGTCAGTATCAGAGGAGGAGCCTTACACACACACACACACCAGAACTCAACTGCACTGTATGTATCTTATAAAAAGAGAGCTAATGTTGCTATGGTAACCTTCCCAAGCAACTAGACAGCTAAATATTGTGCTTCACTTGAACGGTTTGTTTCTTTTTCATCTTTATTTCCCTGAGAGGAAGAGGAGGAGTGTGTATATGAAGGAGGGAGAGAGAGAGAGAATTGGAGAGGAAGACAGGCAATAAACAGACAGTGTGTGAATTAGAAGAGAGAGAAACAGATATCTAGAGAAAGATATAATGTGTTTATAAAGGAGAAAGAGAGAGACAGACAGACAGACATCTATACAGAGCAATAGAGCATGTACGAAGGAGAGAAAGCGAATGCGATCCTGTTTTCAATCCACTGATCCCGTGCTGAAATTAGCCTTGGGAGCCAAAAGTATTGAGAAATTGGACATATTTCTTTAAATGAACCAAACCCTAGGTTTCTATGTGGTTCCAGATATTTGGACAAATAGTCTTTAAATAAACCATGTTCCAGAAATCCAGCAATCCTACTACACACACGCATACATACATACACACTCACCCACCCTGGTTTCAGTGTGTGTACAGCTGGCTCTGCAGTTCCCCAATCAGCAGGATTACGTTTGGGTAGTTTTACTCATTCTGTGATCACTTTTTTCTCCACTCTTCCCTCCTAATCCGTCTTCCCGGCTGGACTGGGTTAACACACAGTATTAACGTTGTCCTCGATTACAGTCGTGACACGTTTGAGTTTGAACGCTTACCGGAAAAATCTGTGTGAAATCATCGAGAAGACATTGTTAATAAGCAGTGCTGATGAAGCTACTTTTAAACAGTGGCTTTTTCAAACCGCAAGCTACTAATAAATGCACATTAAACCAGTATTTTTTTTCCATCCCCTATAGCAATGTTCATTTCCAAGTTAATTGATTTTTGATCAAGATTTTTGATCAAGATTCATTATGCTGTATAATAACAATTCAATAACTCCTTTAAAATTATAATTGATGGTTGTTGTATGGCTGAATTAATATTTTGAAATGAATCTGAATCACTTGCTGTTGTATTCGTGAATAAAAGCAAAAACTTCATCCCTAAAATTAATTTGTTTGCACGCATCAGTTTTGGATCAAGCTAACGCTGATTCTGCATTATTTTATAACAATGCATCAGCTTTTCAGTTATTGTTTAGGGTTGTTTTATGGTGCATATCTTTTTGTAGTGCATTAACTGCAGGGCAGTTGATAGAGTAACAGTTCAGCCCGTGATTGGAGGGTCGCTGGTTCGAGTCCTGGACCAGTAAAGGTACCGCTGAGTTACTCATGAGCCAGGTACCGTCCCCAAGCACTGCTCCCCAGGCGCTGCCCATGTCAGCTGCCCACTGCTCCTTCACGAATGGGTCAAATGCAGAGGGCACATTTTGGTGTGGTGCACTGTGTGCTGTGCTGTGGTGTGTTCACAATGACAAATAATCACTCACTTTCACTGACATTGCAGAAACAAGTGTTGCTCAGTGACGAATGCTGACCATTTTTTCATCCTCAACATTAAATGATAAAGTGTGATCACAAATCAGAATTCTTCTGAAATAGTTCTTCTGATAGCTGTTTCACTACCACCAATTCTTGCATCCATCTTCTCTGAGGTAGATTCCATCCTCCTGACTCCATCTTGCAGTCACCAAGAGCGCAATGCAATTCAGTGAGTGGCATGGTTTTGCTCCTCGGGTGCTGCTAGAAAAGACTCCCACTGCTCCTTCACAGACGGGTCAAATGCAGAGGTCACATTTCGTTGTGGTGCACTGTGTGCTGTGCTGTGATGTGGTGTGTTCACAATGACAAATAATCACTCACTTCATAGTGATGGAGAGTCTTTTGTTGCACAGGAGCGGCTGGAGGCCCTGATGAGGAGATCGCTGGAGCGCAGCCTTCATCTGGAGAACAGGAACAAACGGTGGATGTGGGGACCTAATGGAGGAGTGCAGAGTGAGTATGAAGCGTGAAGAGAACTAGACAGAGAAATAAAATGTGTGTAGGAAGGAGAGAGAAACAGATTAAGTTTATTGTGTATCTGTAAAGGAGAGAATGAGAACCATCTAAACAGAGAGAGAGTGTGTGTATGCAGGAAAGAGAGAGTGAGAGACAGAGACAGACAGAGAGAGAGAGAGAGAGAGAGAGAGAGAGAGAGAGAGAGAGAGAGAGAGAGAAATTGAACAGACCAGAAAAAGACAAAAACAGATAGTGTGTATGAAGTAGTGAGAGAGAAAAGGAGAGAAAGCAAAAGACTAAAGAGTGGGAGAAAGAAAAAAAGAGAGAGAGAGAACATGACTCAGCTTTTTCCTTCTTTTGATTGATTAAGTCGGCCAGAGAATATTGATCAAGTCTGCGAACCTGAAGCTAAAGATAAAACAGGGAATCGAGTGTGTGTGAGTGTGAGAGGCAATCTCTTCTGACTCATTGCCTGTGGCCACTGAGCTCAGGGATGCACGAACCTACCATGGGGTGCGTTTCAGAAGCCTGTGTGTGTGTATGTGTGTGTTCAGGAACACACACCCATACACTGCCCCTTGCCAGCCAGTCCATAATGCTCTGCTCTCTCTGCTCTGCTCTGGCCCCTGCCCCCGTTGCCCAGGTGACTGGGAGAACTCCCCCCATTTCTCTGCTGCCTCCGCCCTCCCCCATGACCTCGCCGCCCCCTCGCCTGCCGCCAACGAATCAGGCAACGGTATGAAGCCCAGCCGCTCTGGTGGCCCCGCCTCCTCCCCGCCCCCTCAGACCCACATGCCCCTCCCTCCTGATGCCAGCATTCCCAAACAGCCTCATCTACACATCTCATGGCACGCTTAAAGTAAAAAGTACAAAGTAAAAGGAAATTTGTCACCATAGTAAGAGCAGAAGGATCGTAATAAACTCTGAATTTATTTGCAGTTATTCTAATTTACAGTATGTCAACAAGATTTAATAGAATAAAATATAATAAGAGAAATAGATAAAATATCAGAAAGCTAAGTAAATAATAACGTAAGTATAGTATATTTATAATATTTATTGTATATATATAATTATTATTTAATATATATATATAATGTCTGGTTGAGCACAGGAATAAAAATATCTGATACTATTGTAGTTGCATTAAGTGATTTGAAATGAATGGAAGTGAAGTCATATCCAATCAGCACATGATCTCGCCTCATATTGATCGCTGGCTATAAATATTATATTCTATTATATTCTGTTCTATATATAATACTATATTATAAAAGCAATAAAGTGTCATCATATCACATAGTTTACTTCCGCCAATCCACGTCTGCCTAGCAGTTAACCATATTAAAGGCTGTGTGCTGCTTTTCTAGCTGTATTACTAGGTAACTACAGTTTTATCGCTCTATTATCAAATGCAGTGTTTGCTAATTGGCAGATGAGTGTTTGTTGGCAGTGAACACACCCATGTGTTGGCGTGTATTAGCTTGATGCTGACATAATATTGCAAATCCCATAAGCACGCTCTTGGAAAGAGCCGCCAAGCATTGTCTAAGGAATGATGACGGATTCTTCACTTTCACAGAACCTCGCTTTCAAGGAAAGGCAGAACTTTAAGGCCATTTTATGTTTATGAGCTTTATCAGGATTATATGATTTTCTTGTGATGTTGTTGATGGATTTTTTTCATGTTGCGACAAGTTTTTAGCAGTGTGTTAAACAGGTGCAATTCTAGGACAGAAAAGACAGATTGCCGTAGTGAATTTGAGAGTCTTTGCTGTTCTGAACCCTTAAACAGCTTAACTGTCATAATATGGTTTTAGCTGGATAACTACCTTCAATAAGCTTAATTATCTAAAATCAGCTAAACAGCCTAAAACCAGATTATGCTGTATTATTGTTTTCTAGTTTGATGGATCTGTTAACCAAAAGTGACCGACACAGTCAAGTTTAATGAGCACCTTTACCACCGCAATGTCCTTATACCTTTAAAGAATTAAGGACCAACTAAGATCAGCTTCCACCTTGAATTTTAGGTTCATAGATTATAACACAAAGCTATAAAACTAAGCCATGCAGATGTGGAGATCAGGCTGTTGGGAGTGTAAGACAAGCTGTGTGTGTGTGTGTCTAGCTGTTCTCACAGGGAAAACTGATCCGGTTCCTGCAGTCTGGAAGTGTTTTCCTGTTCTTGCATGGACAATATGCACTGATCAAATTGGATGTTGTGTGTGTTTGTGTGTGTATTGATTGTAGTATTTTTGCTGCTTATGAATCACATCACAATTGAAATCACATTTATTTGGTGTGCGTGTAGTTGTCCTTTACACACTACACACAAACACTGTACTGTATATGGTCATGCTGATCCCCATCATCATGTCTTTTGCTTGTGTTGTGCTGGTTGTTCTTGTGTTTTTCCAGCCATCCAGCTCGCTGAAAAGAAAAGGGGTCAGTCACCTCTTTCCTTTCTCATCCCTCCATCATATCGTCCTCATTGTCTTTTTTTCCATGTCTCCTCCCATCCTTCTCCTCCTCTTTATCCCACCATCCTCTCTGTCTCGGTTAGTCCAGCATGGTCACCTGACCTCCCTGGAGAACCTGACGCACCACCGTCTACATACACACACACACTCCTCACTCGCCCGCTGTAACAGTGCCGCCAACCTGGGTGTGCCCTGCTCACGCTGCACAGGTATCACACACCAACATGCACACACACAAAAAAAGAAGCACAAACTGGTTCTAAGCTTGTATGTTAATGTAAACCGTGTCACATCTAGATGTGTGTGCTGTACTAGGCTGTGTTGTGTGTGTGATGCTGTGTGTGTTTTATACAAGGTGACTGTAATGTCAATATTTTTTGCATGAGTGTAAATCCTCACACTACTGGCTAAACATGCCACTTGAGCACCTGTATTGTGTATTCAACCGAACACACTTACCTTGACAAACTTTAAAATGTGTCTGTGAGTGACATCTGACCTGGAAGTGGTCCACGTCTCTTCTTGTTCAGTTTCCTCCAGTCCCCACAGGTCACCGTACCGAGGGTCACCCAGCCGTCGCCGAGGTAACGCAGTGTCTACAGAGGAGTCGGGCCGAGGTTCGAACACAGCCCCCAGCACCCCAAAGGTCAGGTCAAGGGGCACTAGGGAACTAGATAGCACAGTACTGAATCAAATGAAGTTGAAGTGATGTGAAATGAATGAATATGATCTAATATAAAATCTGATAAAAGGAGCATTGCACACTTACACCGATTCTCACTGTGTTACTCTGCACTTTGTGTAGAAGGAGAGGTTGCGTAATGAGAGGAGGGATGGGTCTCCGGCTGTAGGGTCGCCAGCAAGACGAGCCGAGTCTCCTGCTACCATCGTTCGTCGTTCGGCTTCACCTGCCACTCCAAAGTATGATATAAGTTGACATTTTCTCCTATCCAGAGCAACTTCCATTTTCTAATTGCAGGGACAGTCTCCCTAAAGTAACTCAAGGTCTTGCTCAAGAGCAAAAGGGTGGTAGTTCTGGCAGTGGATAGAACTTTTTTTTAACCCACCACCTCTTGGGCTATTTGCAAGTGTCCTAGCACTGGGCCACCATCTCCCAAAATCAACCAAATCGGGAACTTTGCATTGTTTTGAATTGAGAAAAGGTTACAGCCAGTGTTGTGCAAGTTACTTGCAAAGTGTAATACACTATACATTACTTGTTACTGGTATTCAAATGTAATCCGCTACCTTAAAATATTACTGTCTCAGAATTGTAATCATTACATGACTTCTGTAACTTTTCAGTTACTTTCACCAAAATAACTGTGAAAATATAACTTGACTTTCTAATATGAGAAAAAATATTACAGATCATTACATGCCCGGTAAAAGGTGATGTTTTGTAGCATAATGATTATGTGATAACCAGGCTACAAACAATATGATTAATATAACTGGCAAAGTAAGGGCTTAAGAGACAATTCAAGAAACATTAACAGCCAAAATGAAAAAATGACTAGAATTTGTTTGGGGTTTTTTTGTTGTTTGTTTCTTTGTTTGTTTTTTGATGACTAGAATTTGAATAACATCATAATAGAGGTGGAATAAATATTAAGTCTAGGCCTGTTCATCATTAAACAAAACTAATCTATATCCCACATTAATGCTTACTATAATGACAAGAAAAGATGCATTTTTCTTGCCATTCCTTTATTCTCTTTGAATTCAAGAGATTCACAACATAAGGTACACAACATACTCGAGGTGTTTTTTTCAAAATTGCTTGTGCTATTTCTCGACGTCGATAGTTCTTTAGGGTTTGGGCAAAGATTGCTCTTGACTAAAACATTCTTTTTGTCTTTATCCCCGACGAACTCAAAGTAATGCGCAAACGTCCACTTCGCAAAAGCACTGTCTTCTGCCATCTCACCGGAGAAGCAAGCTTTATGTGATGCACTGTGCAAGGGGCTCAACTAACTTTTGGTTAAAATTTTTGGTTAAAAGGGCTTTGTAACGCACGCGTTACTGAACATGTACTGAGTAAAATATTAGTGAAAATTGATAAGTAGTGCCTTACATTACTATGTTACAGCAAAAAGTAATCTGTTACTGTAACTCGTTATTTTTGTAATGCATTACTCCCAACACTGGTTACGGCGTACATTTGTTTTTACAGTAAAGCAATACAAGTCCTAATTGCATGTGTGAAAACAAGCTGCAAATCCAAAATAAGCTCTATGTGATGTGTGGGCTGAGATGGTGTTATATTTTCAGCAGCAGTTCAGCATGAAGACACCAGTTTGTTTATCATCCAACACCAGATTAAGATGCCAGTAGTTAAGTTTCCAAAAATGCTGAAAGATAAAGAGCCCGCTGATTTGATTCTGAATGTGAACAGTGTCTCTGACAGCCTTTAGGGAGAAAATGTCATATCGACTCCTGGGATTTATTTGAGGTTGTTAATGAGCCTTAACCTCCTAAACCTTTGTTTCTAATCAAGACTTATTTTGGGATTTGGGATATTTTGTGGCACATTTCAGATTGAGAACAGACCAAGGTTTCAGAACAAAAAATTGACATTCATATTTGGTTTGAGCTAATATACAGTATATTTTGCCTTAAAATGAATTTTAGAGAACTGAAAGAGCAGAGAAGTTTCATTTTATCTCTGAGGTTAGGGATATGTTAAGGTGCAGGCATTGGAGTTATTAAGCTACACTAATTATTAGGTCTATGGAATGTCCCCAAAAGTATAGTGAGGCAAATGTGTGTGTGTGTGTTGACAGACTAAGTCCTAAAAGACGAAATCAGTCTCCTGTCACCATTCGTCAATACCCACCATCTCCTCTGAGGCACAAACCCAACCCTCCCGCCACTGACAACAAGGCTGATGACAGAGCCACCATTAGCAAACAAACACAAGAGGCCAAAGCTCATGATGCTGCTAATAAAAAGCTCCTCAATGCTGAAGAAACTGCTAAACAGCTTCCCAACAATGACCCTGCAAACAAAGCAGAGAAGCTTGTCCTGATGATGTCCCCTAAAGTGGAGGACTCCAACCCTGCAGCTAAATTGGCCAACAAGGGGCAGAAGAGCCCAGATGAGAAGAGCTCAGTAGCACCTGAGAGCAAGAGTCTGAAAACAAGCATTGGCGAGAATGATGTGACAGTAGACAGGAGTACAGGTGAGTGGGTGTTTTCAACATTCATAGATATAGCTATGAATCCTCTTCACAACATACAGTTTTACTTTTTATGAGAACTGAACTCTATTGGGAAACATTGCATAATTCATTGCCATTAATTGAAAGCTACTTTTAGAGCTCCATTTTTAGTCTCACCTGTGATTTGACACCAATCTTACAGTACACATACTGTACTTGAGCCTGAGTTTGATGAGCGCTTTATATATTTTTTTATGACTTTTCATATTTGCTATTTCAGACGGATCACCTCTGATCCCTAATGGGAAGGTTGTTGCTGGGACGACAGACGCAGAGGAGGCATCTCGTCTGCTAGCAGAACGTCGGCGTCTGGCTCGCATCCACAAGGAGCAGGAGGACCAGGAGAGGTGTGTGTTACAATGGAAGAAAGTTGATTTGAGTGCGTGGCTGCAGGAAAGGAATTTCATAAATGTATTTGAGTGTGTATGTGCGTGTGAGACAGACTAAAAGCAGAGCAGCTGAAGAACAAAAAACAGGCAGAGGAGCAAGAGGATGCTCGGCGTGCCGAAGAGCAGCTCAAGGCTAAGAGAGAGGAAGTGGAGAGGAAGAAGAGGGATGAGGAAGAGAAGAAGGTGCAGAAAGTAGATATGGAGAGATTTTATTCTCATGTGTATGTGATGAACGTGTATTTTTGTGTGAATGTGTGGACTGAATCTGCGTGATGCATGTTGACGGGTTTGCTCATGCATGCGTGTGTTCACACAACCATGTGTATCGCAGAAAGAGGAGGCGGGAGTTCGTGCACTGAAGGAGGCGGAGCGTCAACGTCAGGAGAGAGAGCTGCAGAAACAGCACGAGGAAGAGGAGAGACAGCAGAGAAAGAAGGTTTTACTCCTTCACTCTTTTCCTTCTTTGGAAGTTACATCTACAGTATTCACTGTTAGATTCCCTGCCCTGTGTAAGTCTGAACATAACTGATGCAGTGTGTGAATTTCTGCAGAGAATCGAGGAGATTATGAAGAGGACAAGGAAGGGCGATGGAGAGATGAAGGTGCTCATCATCATCATCATCATCAAATTACTAGTAGTATAGTATAGTATAGTATAGTATAGTATAGTATAGTATAGTATAGTATAGTATAGTATAGATGGTGTTAAGGTTTTGAGATCCCTTTTGATGAGGGGTGTGTATTTTTAAACCTTTAGCAATGTACACACCACACCTTAACATACGTCTTGGGCGATCTGATCACAATGGAGCAACTCTAATTATATGCATGAACGCACACAAGCTGCACTGAAGAAACATTGAGAACATGTTTCAGAGGTGGTCTGGCCACATTCTTTTAACAGTGTGAGCAGGCCGGTTTATCAGTTTCAAGGTTTTAACAACAATCACACCACCCGAAAATGTTGTGGTTGTTGCATATTGAACAGTTAAGTGTGATAAGATCGCAAGTGGTCACTCGAGATGCAGTTGAAGACGCATTCTAATGCTAGGTGTGAACTAATGTGCTGATGAGTTGTCCAATTGTGATCTGAATACCCAAGACATATGTTAATGCTGGGTGTGAATGGAAACAACTGACTATATGAGCAAGCACTCAGACGTGTTTTATAGTGGCAAGTGGATGTGATATCCACTGGATGGACATTAACCTTGACCATTAGAGTACATACTCAAATTGAAGATACATGTGAAAATAAAAGGAGTAGAAAGTACATATTTTTGTGTTATTAGTTGATAGTTGTAATATTTGTGTGATATAAGCTGTCAAAAAAACAAATTTTCTATTAAAGTATGGATATGTGAAAATTCTTTTTAAGTACTTCATACCTCTGGTCACCATAGAACCAAGTTGCAGAGATGTTATTAAGTAAGTATCTGCTCACAACTGCATACTGGCCAACAGGGACTAGCATATAAAGAGTGAATGTTTTAGAGTGTGGTCGTAGCAGGTAGACATACATGACCAAGCCCTGCAGCACAGCACTTAAATTTGTGGGGAAACTGGAGCAGAAGTGAATGTGACTGATGCACCTTCATATTTCCACAGAGAGAAGACAGTCAAGAGCCTCAGTCTCCGTCCTCACAACAGACGCATTCGCCTCCAGGTGAGTCTGTCACAGCAGAGTGCTGCGCCACATTTCTTCTTGGTCTTTCACTTATAGCTGTTTTTGATTAAAGCAGAGGTCACCAGTCTTACCCTGTCTTATAAAAGTTCAGTCCATCTTTTGCTTTGACTAGTTTGTTTTCTAAATTAAAAGGCTCATTCAACCAGTCCGCAAACAGCAGGAACTTAGGTGAAGCCCAGATCCTATTAATCAAAAGGCATTTTACAAATCCTGTTTTGGCTCAAAGTCTCTTCCCTGACATGGACTAGTCATGGATAGTCAACTTAACATACAGTCTCATTCTGATGGTAGATGCATCTACCTTAACATCAACTGTGGTAAGATCCTTCTGTATGTCCCGTGACAATATTTTAGGATCTTTGGAGACTTCTTTCAGCATCTTGAGGTTTGCTCTTGGGATGAACCTGCTTGGACAGCCTGACCTGGCCATGTTGGCAGTTATTTAAAATCTTCTCCGCTTGCAAATTATCTTATGGACAGTAGAATGGCTGATTCAAAAGTCTCTTGAGATCTTTTTACAGTTGCACTCAAAATTATTCAACCCCCATTGCAAATTAGCAAAATTGGCAAAAATTACAAACTTTCAGCTGTTTGCAAACAAGTCAAACAAGAGCAATTTAAACAGCTCAACACAACTAATATTACGTTTCTCCACATTCAACGCGAAATTTCACTGTTAATGACTCCAGCAATTTGAAAATTGTTTAACCCCTTAACGACAAGCATTTTTAGTACTTAGTACTTATCTATTTTCTTTGCTCATGACTATCTCTGTGATACCTTTGCTGTTCCGGGATTCAAACCCATGACCTTCCAATCACAGGGCGAACTTGCCACCCGTTACGCTATATCTATGTCTGAACACTAGCTGTCACTTGGCCAATCAATTACATTATTAATTAGTGGTGGAAATATCAATCCAAGCTGACCTTTAGAAGTCATCTGTGGGACCAGTGGACAAAACTGTTTTCAAGCATACCTGCTCTGTACCTGCATTACTTGGCATGATAATATATGAGTCCCTGGCCGTGGAGCCCCCTGGTGTTTGTGCTGCAATATGGGGAAGGAGGAGTTAGGAGGGTAGTTTTCCACCTCGTCCACATTTCCAGCCGTGCTGCAAGGGGACTGCAGGTTTCTGATAAGCCTCTGGAGAGGCTCACATTCCCTGTGTGGCAGAGCTTCTGTTCAAGGCCATTCATTCAAGGACGTATAAGATTATAAATAAACTGCCATTAAGGCAGTTTTTCTGCATGGGGACGTCCTTAACTGGATCTCACAAGATGTGAGAGAGTGAGAGACTGTGCCATGAATTTCATTTATTGGTATCTATATAATGTGTGTTCTGTGTTTGTGTGTTGAGCAGTGTATTGTTTTGGGACTAGATAGTCCTAAAATCTTAAGGGTACCAACTTTCATTTTTTAAAATCTCTGATGCACTATATAGATCACAGCTCATAATAAGGGAGGCGCATGGTCCGAAACTGATATTAGACGTTGGCCCGATACTGACTCTGAGATATTCTGATTACGTATCAGTTACAGTAACAATAAACTAATAAAAAGGCATGATGTGTTACATTAAATTATACATAATACATAATACAAAGTACTGAATTTCGTTCTAAAACCTTTTTTTGGTGGTTGCCAAATAGTAAGGTAGTTACCTACAGACCAAGAGGTTGTAGGTTCAGATCCTGCACTATCTCCATTGGGCCCTCAACCCCAGCTTGCTCCAGGGAGACTGACCCTGTGAATAGAAACTGGATGTTGTGCTTTATAAGAGAGTCTGCTAAATGCCATTAATGTCAGTGTTTTTTGCAGGTGAAATGCAGGTGAAGTCTAAAGTGAATGGCAATATGAAACCTCCACTCAGCTCCCCTCCAGGCACTCATGGGAAGTCAGGTGCTCCTGAGCCAATCAGCAAGCAGGAGAAAGTGGAGATGCCCAGCACAAATGAGGGAAAGCGCACACCTGCAGAGGTCCACCTGAAGATTCCCTTGCCAAACGGACAGACACACAGAGCAAACAGCATACAGCAAAGAGAGGACAAGAGCGAGCAAGTAAAAACTCAGAGTCATTCATCTCTGAGAGAGGAGGGGGTGAAGGATGAGATTTGCTCAGTGAAAAAAGTAACACAGTTAGTGTCCAAGACAGAAAATAGCATTCAGAAGCCAGAAGTGAAGCCACCTGTTCAGGTGCCCTTTCCAAGTCCTCCTAAACAGGTAAACAAAACAATTCTGAACACTGTGCCAGTGGTGGTGGTGAAACAAGAGGCCAACACTCAGGGAAAGAGTGGTGTGTCCCAGCAGGTAAAAGAAGGGGGTCAAGTTGAGACAGCGCAACAAAAAAGCACTATAAAGATGACAAATCACCCTCAGATGAATGGAGCGTGCTTCCAACTTAACACCCATGCTTCTGCAGTCCAGGTGACGACCCCTAATGGACAGACATCCTCACAGGCGACGGTAACTAAGGGCGTGGTGAAAGAGAAGAGCTCTGCCTCCTTTTCACCACTAGCTGTACCAAAGGCCCCACCTCCTCTCATTAACCTGGAGAATCTGGAAGGAAAGGGCGGAGCAGGGAAGCAGTCAACGGATGAGGTGCAGTCCATGGAGGTCAGGTGAGGCTATGTTCCATGGTGCAAACAGCTTACCATATTACAGTTGCTTGAATGACATATTTTTAGAAGATACATCTAGAACAAATGCTGACCAATGGGCATTTCAGTTGGTGTCCATGTCAGGGAGGACACTTTGAGCTACTTTGTGTTTTACCTTTAAGTGGAAAGAGACATGTTTGATTAGAGCATCTCATAAAGATGTGTCTTCTCAAAAGCATACATCATTATATCTTGGTAATACTTTCTAATAACTTTACTCCTCTCTGCAGTTGTACTCCTGTCAACTTCGATATCTATTTACCATTACAAAGAAATATGTTTTTTTTTTAGTTTTTTCATTTGGAAGCTAACACTGAGGGGTTAATATAACCACATTCCCATAATTTATTTAACTGGTAGGCAAAATTCTACACAATGAAATCTGTACAAAACAAATAAGTTATATTGTAGTTTCCTCTGTGCCAACATGACACTAATTTGTGGTCAGTTCGGTTCACCTTTTTCCTATTTAAAGGGATTCAAGAATTGAACATATTCTGAAAACAAGCAGTCAAGTGTTTCATGTAATTGATAAACTTTGTTAATACCAATAAAATACAGCAAAGTATTCTTAAAAGCAGATGCTTTAGTACTTTTGCTCAAGTAGTACTCTACTTGGTGACGTTTAAAGTTGTATTTTAGTCATTTTCTTTGTAAATAGTATCTGCTTGTACTTAAATATGGATTTCAGGTCCTTTATGCATGGTGATTTTAGGTAACCCCTCCTTCCCCAAAAGTTCTTCATTAAAAAATAATTAATAAATGAAAACTCTCAAAACAACATGACATGCAGTATTTTAGATTAGGCCTGTCACATGCTGTTTAGAACTAGGCACTTGTTTCTAGTTCTGAAAACATTTTTTGTGGATTCATAATGCTGATCTCCACATTTTGTTGTTTTACTTTATTGTTATTGTAAATTAACATTTGTGAGGAGAAATTATCCAGCCAGGCAGCCATTATCTGAACTGCTTAATTCCTATCGTGGTCGCGGGGACCGGAGCCTATCCCGGGGTTACGGGATCCGGGGACCAACCCTGGGCGGGCTGAGGAGAAATGATCATTAGGAAGTCTTTAGGAAACAGATGTTGGTATTACCTGTGAAACAAGCAGTGAAACGAGCTGCATGTTTTTGTGCTCACTCTCTACCAATCCCCTATCAGCCCCGTGTCCAAGGAGGAGCTTGTTTCCATCCCAGAATTTTCTCCAGTAGCTGATGTGCAGCACAACGGTATGAGTAATGCCCGGGCGCTAGAGGACCTGCTGGATTTGACGGGTCATGTGGCCTACCCCAGACACTCTCCCGCCCTGGGTGACTGCAACAAGAACCTGATTGAGGGCGTCTGCAGCCCAGGATCAGACAGCAAGGTCATCCATAAGAGCTCTCCTTCCTCCAACAAGCTCAACACCCAGTAGAGCATAACAGGAGGTGATTATTGCAGTACATACACACATACAGCACAGCTGAAATATAAGAAAATATGTACACACAAAACAAAGACATTGCAGGTGTTCAGAAATCTGTGAGTCTTTTGAATGTCTTTGGAGGCTTGCTGGTGTGTGCAACTCTCTTCTATCACAGGTTGAATGAGAGAGCAACCACTGTTTGGATGAAGCAAAGAATCAGAAGAATCAAAAGAAGAAGATGAAATGCTTCATCATCAGACTGAATGTAGAATCTTCCTAGACATCTTAACTTTAAGCATATGCAGCAGTGTTCCACTTACTACAACTACTACAGTACATTCCTTATCTGCCCAAATGCTCAATACTTCAACAACTACTACATTACCCTGTAGAGCTGTGCAATTAATCTCATTTTAATCAAGATTACAATTATGGATTCCAAAAGCCATGGCTTATGGAAAAAGTGATATTTGTTTGTATCTCATACTGAAATGTGCCCTACTGTAACTTGTCCAGATCTGCACACTTTATTTTTAAGCTGTGTGCTTTGCTCCTCCCTAAAAGATGTTAACTAGAGAACTACAGAAACATGTTCACAAATTAAATGTCAGAAGAGATCAAAAAAGGCAAATGCTCCTCAGTCATTTGGAATTGTTTTGCTTTTAATGGATTAGACCAAGGACAGCAGCAAATAATTTGCAAAATATGTTTCAAAGCAGTGTTTGCACCACAATACAAAGCAACCAATTCATTTACCCATTTAAAGCTTAAACACCAAGTAGTATATGCCCTAACAATAGTCAAAATGGTCATGATTATGATTTTAGCCATATTCAAGCAGCTCTTTTACCCTTTAAACAAATAAGACTTATCATATAGCCATGGGCATGGTTGCCATTGCTGTTGTATTATGGACTGAAGTACAATGATGAAGGTGTAACTTCTTATATGAAATTGCTGTAAGCTATCAAGTGAACATGAGTGAGAATCTTGTTGCATATGCCCACGTGTGTACCTGCGATCTGTATGTGTACACCAATGTGGCTGACCAAAGTATCCGAAGAGTCCTTATGTAGGATTTGTGGAGCAATACGTTCTTAAACCATGTTGTATTCATAAATCAAGGTTCTATGAGAAACTACAGACTGTGATCTTCACATCTTCAATTTAAACCCTCAAACCTCTGTCCACCCTCTCTCGCTTGTCTATCATAGTAGTAAATTAATAACCTGAAACAGTCTGAGGAACACTGTTCTGACGCTACTGTAGAGTAGCTAGCTGTATTTCATGGTAATACAATAAGGGTTTGTGCACTGCATTATATGAAGCACCACAAGTTTGCAATTAAGTGCTCATTTTCCTGGATATAACTGTAGAGACTTTACCTAATTAGCATTGCATTGTATTGTAATTAGCCATTTTGCTCTCCTCTGAGTAGCTAAACTGCAACTATTAGATCTGCTTTGTATCATGATACCGAAAGCTAGTCAACCTCATCAGCTAGAAACCTAAAATGCGGCCTACGGGTTGATGTCAGTATTTATCCAGAGTGCATTCTCCTACAGGGTCTGTGAAACTAAGTGTTGTGCTTTTGCAAGAAGGATGAAACATGCATCTCAAAAAGAAAGAAGAACAGTTGTGATGCAGAGGGCCCAAACGGACTTGCTTACAGCTGCCTTCCATTGTTCCATTGACGTGTCACTGTGCATCAATTTTTGTGTTGTGTTACTGCTGTGTGATCTGTGGCTGCTGTGCGTGAGCAAATGGCTGTAAGTGAGAACTTCTCCTTTCTCTTTTGATTGTACTGAGGTGTGATGGTGCACCTAAATGAGTTTACTTGAAATGTTGTGAATAAGCAGGGATCTTCCACTTCAGGTTAAAAGAGGTTAAAAACCTAGTGTCTAATCCCTTTTCTGTTATATGAATATAGCAGCAGTAAAATACAATTTCTGTAGACAACATGCATGAGTCCTCATTGGCATGAATGCCGCCCTGGAATTACAATACGAACACAATAAAAGATTATCCATCCTGAAACATTCTTTCTTTTGTGTATGTGAGTTAAGAAGTAAGCAGAAGCATAAGAACACTAACTGATTGATAAATACCTATTAAAGATTCACTTCAATGATGTGAGCAAGAGCCCTGACAAATTATTTTGCTAGGACATAATTGTTTGAAATGAAGAAAAAATGTAACTTCAATTTAAAGCAATGTTATGAAGAGGCAGGCCTTTGTATATTCTTCACTATGGCAAATTTGGAATCCCAGTATTTAAAAGTATTTGTGACCCGATCTGCCATAATGAGTCGGAAGTCGGCGTTCTATTTAGATACTGGCCGATTATGTTGACAAACATCAAAAATATCGATTTTTCTTTTTTGGTCTTATATGAAAGAAAAGGTCTTCAAAATTAATATGGTCTCCAAAAAAGAAAAATCGATATTTTTGTGATGTTTTTCAACATAATCGGCCCGTATCTAAACAAATAGAACGCCGACTTCCGACTCATTACGGCAGATCGAGTCACATTTAAACTTGACATACAATGACAGACATTAACATCTAAAAAAAAGTTGGTCATGATGAGTAAATTTTTCAGATTTTCAGGTAGTGAAAATATCAGTCTAAAATGGTTCTTAATATCTGAGGTTGTGAAATATTGTGCGGTGTATGAATGTCTGCAAAAGTGTTCTTAAGAGGGAAAACAATCTTAACTCCAAGTTGCTCCAAGGAGACTGCCTCTATAACTGGAAAATGAAAATCGCTTTCAATATGGGTCTGATAAATGTTGTAAATGGAAATGTAGGAAAAACACAAAAGAAAAATGTCTTTGCAATACAAGAACTTCATTACATGCATATAGAATTAAACATTACATCCTATTAACAGATTTAACCTGATTTTCTGATTAATGTGTGAATCTGGTTTAAACCACATTGTTGTATTGTTTCATACTGTGATGCTTGTGAGACACTCCCATACATGATCGTTTATAATTCCTGAGGTTACAGTGGTTGGAGCCAAAGACAATCACACTTTTATAATGTGATTGTTGTGTTGTTGGTTTGAACTCTGGACCCAGATATACAACCTGGGAACAAAGATAAGTATTTAAACCACTCCTATCATATACATTTTTGGAAGCTTTTAAAACTGATTCTGCGGCTCTCTCTTTTTGGCCAAAATGATAATAATCGGAATAGCAAATTAATGTGCGACTTTTACAGTTCATTTAAATATGAAATCTTTCCTTTACTTAAGTGCTGCTTTTATGGTATAAACATGTAAGCACGCAGACATATACGGTTTTTAGAGCACAATGAAAAAAAAGAAGCTGGGTGTGTTCCTGATAAGGAAAGGTGTATAAGATTGAAGCCCTGAATCAGCCTCGTGGGCGGATCTGTGGTCCGCCATTGCATTGTTTGGATTTGGATAGCAATAAATTTTGCCCACTATAATTTTCTGCTGTGCGAGTTTTTTTTATTAGATAATCTTCCACGACACTTTAGACACATAATTTACGATAAAAAAAAAAAACACAAATCTGTTAAAGCTCATTGACTCACAGGGGAATGAATTCGTTTAATCAAACGTTAAATGGATTAAACACCACGATCTTGTGTGTCATAAAACACATTATAATTTAAATATAATTTTATATTGGTTCCGAAGTTGAAATGATAGAATAGTCTGTAGAAATAAAACCGTGTGAAAGGTTTATTTTAAGCGAGCTTGTTGAATGACAGGACAACAGCTGAAACGCTTTCTCCTGATAACACACTACCGCACTACGTAAAAATAGAAGACGAGCATTTAGGGCGTGTTATTTCGCTGCACATTACTGCACACTACTTAGTACAGTAGTATGCGAAAACGCAAGACCAGCCCACTCGATTGACGTCACATCCTACAAGCGTTTGTTCATTTTTTAACTAACCGGTTAACGCCGTTGTTATTGTCGACGGTGCATTATGAGCGTTAAGACGGAGATTCGCACGATTGTAACTACATTTATTTAATAGAGCTGATTTTTTTTCTTTTTCTGCAACTTGACTACCGAGTCGAGATTTAACAGGAGGTACAGATCAGCTTTTGTGCCTCGCTAGTTTACTGGCTGCTGGCTAGTAGCGTGTCAGCTTCGAAAATAACCTTGGGTAAGTGAGACTGTTCCTTTAGGACATTTAAGTGATTAATAAAAGAAAAACAATTAAGCGATTAACTCTAAATCCTAGCGTATTGTGATATTATGTATGCTCCGTTTGAGGCCTTTGGCCCATTTTGCCAGGCTAACGCTGCGTCGGTCGATTTTGGTCGACGTTTCTTCCGCCCTTACTCGACCTTATGCGAAATCGGGGGTTAAAATACTTGTCAGAAAGTTAACGGTGGGTTATTGTAACCGTGATCGTATTTAATGTAGGTTTTGTGTGTCGTCTTGTGTTTTCGTAGGTTGTGAATGAGTCGCGGCCTGTGGCTCGGCGGGGGCACGCGTTTCTGGCGTTGAAAACGGGAGCGAAACCGATTTCTAATTTTCAATAGCCGTACACAGTTAATATTACTGACATTTTTACTACTTAACCACATTTGTCAAACTGTGAACACAGTGACGAATAATGTACAATTCTTGTACTAATGTGATATAAATACGATTTCTTACTCGTTAAGTTAACGTTTAATACGTTTCATAGATTTGAAACTGATTCAAGCAGTTTCTGGAGATGTCGGTGTTTTTGGTAGAACTCTTTTGCCATTTTTAGGTGTGAACAAATAATGAGCAGCTTATCTAAGGTTTTCTTAGTAATCGGTATCGGCCGATCGCTGCGTCCGAATATTAAGGAAAGTGCACGCGCTTCCTGTTTGATCAGCCGCGCCAATCAGAAACGATTAAAAGGGACCCGAAACCTTCCAAGACGCTTTCAAAATGAGAATTGTCTTTCAAAGTAATTGTGAAATTGTGCTTTATTTATTGTTTTAATTAGTTAGTTTTGTGTGTGTGT